>NW_026844366.1:330803174-330918653 GCF_025583915.1 Anolis sagrei ordinatus | reverse complement strand
CCCCGCCCATATTTGACTGTGGTTATGGGTACTGAGGAAAGGTATACAAATGCATTTTTATTCAGGAAAGTTTTTAAACATACCCCCCTTAAAATCTGGAGTTTATTAAAAGCTACCAGATGGAGACTTGTTCAGGGACCTCTGTGTGCACATGTACATTTTATATTTTCATGCAGTTACTTTGTTTTGACGTAACAAGAAATATTGATAAGAGAAAAGATGGTCAAGTTGCCCCATCCCTGCTGAACATTTGATATGGAACCAAGACTTTGGGCTTGAAAACAATATTATATTTTTAATTGTGTATTTTTAAAAATTGTGTATTTTTGGAACTACATTTTTAAAAAATTGGTTTTGAGTATTTATCTGCTATACACTGCCTCACACTTAGGTGATTATAAATGCCCTTTAAAATACTATTTCTAAAGAAAGGAAGGACAAAATCTGAACGCCTATTAGGAATGGCATTTATATTCTAGCCCAGAGGTTCCCAAACTTTTTTTGACCAAGGATCACTTGATCAGGGACCACTTTGACCAGGGACCACTCACCAACATTACTATCAAAAGGGTTACAAATTAGTTTTTGGTCAATTTTAGATTCGGAGTAGCCTGATCCTGCCCAGATTAACCCTCCTTCAAGTGACCAATTCCGGTACAACTAAAATTGTTAGGCCTGTAGAGGGAAAGCTTATCAAGGCTTATTTTGCCCCAATAAATGAAAGAGGGGGAAGCCAGATATATCAGCTGTGTTTGAAATCAATAAACACTTGCGAAGTGTAATTCTTAGTTTCCTTGTCGATAAGCTATAGAGAGCTGTGATATCACACTCCCTATGGAGAGAGCAGAAAACATCATACATATGGGAGAAAAGTTATTAAGATGGATATATGATACAAATGTAAAATAGCCAAACTGTCAGATTGTTGCCATTTCTGGGAGAAAAAGACTTCACCCTTCATCTGGATTCATTTCACATTTGGAAACTAAAACAAAGCATGGAAAGCACACACATCTGATTTTTCAACATTTTGTTTTAGCTGTTGATCTTCTGACTAAATCTTACCTATTGTCTGTACTGTGAACTGGAAAATGAGGGTACAGTGCACAAAGAAGAGCAGCAATTGAAGAATTTGATGTGCTGAGTGAGTACCTGGAAAAGAAACAGTCTTTATCTTGATCCTGTCTATTTATTTGTCGTGACAGGAGCGAACCAGACAGTTGAAAAAACAATGGATTGTTTTGGGAACTACCAAATATTGATGATTAGCCACAGTCAGAGATCAAAAATGATGGATGTTATAATAAAGCATCTGGAGGGTTTTAGTTGTCTGAGCTTAGTATTTGTTTCACACAGTTAGCTGACTGAAAGGTTGGCAGTTCAAATCCAGGGAGCGAGATGAGCTCCCATCTGTCAGTTCCAGTTTCCTATGCGGGGACATGAGAGAAGCCTTCCACGGGATGGTAAAACATCTGGGAGTCCCCTGGCCAATGTCATTCTCTCACACTTGCAGTTTCTCAAGTTGCTCCTGACATGAAAAAATAGCCTTCTGAAAACCACACAAGATAAAATCAACTGTATACCAATACAATTCTAGGAGGAAGCTTTCATCAGATTCAAACTACTGGCTCATCTAACGCAGTACTGTTTAATCAAATACACATTACGGTAGTTTAACATGGTGACCTTCCATAATCTAGTTTCCTTTCAAAAGCTAGTTCTTTAAAAATGCAACAGTAGCTAAACACAGAACTGAAAAGCCCTGCCTTTTGACCACTGCAATTTCTGGCCCATCTTGGTCAACTATTTTCTCAGACATCCATCCATATTTTCTTTGCTTCTTTTCTCCTAAAATGGAATGACTGGAAACTTTTCCTTTTTAAGAAAAGAAGAGTCTGGAGATTTTAGCAAGGCGAAAGTTGCTCCAACTATATATGCCCAGCAAGATGTACTGTATTACTTGAAACATATGCATTTCCCTGTTTAGAGCCTGACTGACCACAAGCGCAATGATTCCTTGATTATTTTGAAAGGTGATAAGGTTTTGTTGGCTGTTCTACTTCAAAAGTTATTTTCAGAAAAAACGAATTACCTTCCCCCTCCCAAAAAGAGGAGTCCAAGAGCCATATGGTGTGCCATATGGAATCCGTAGTTCATCTCTCCTCCAGTCTTCTTGTGCATAAAACGGCAGAGCTGGAGGACTTTCAAGTTTCCAGATCCAGCCATCACCATTGAGAGGGAAAGCAACACCACACTCAGACAAGTCTCCAAATTATAGTGACCAGCCTGAATAAAGATACAGAGGAAAGATGTCAATTCCTGGGATTCTTTCAAGCAACTGTAACAGTGCAAAGATCCCAAAGATCTCTTGTTGAAAAAGTGTCTTTGGTAGGAGGGTTTACAACAGGCATGAACAAACTTTGGCTCTCCAGGTGTTTTGGACTTCAAATCCCACAATTCTTAACAGCCTACCAGCTTAGGAATTTTGGGAGTTGAAGCCCATAACACCCGAAGGACTGAAGTTTGTCCTTGCCTGGGCAAATTTCTATGCCTTTAAAGATTCCAATCTTAGTGACCCCTTCCACATATGACAACCATACCAGCTTCACATGTATTTTGTCTCAATTATTTAATTAAAAAATTCTACTCATTGGTCTGTGAGTGGTATGCAGTTGCTCAGAAAAGGTTTCCCAATTATGCAACATTAGCAACATCATAACCATTGTTTACAATTTATAATTGTAAATAATGGTTATGGAAATAAGAATGCTTTTAAAGATGAAGGATTTTAAGATCATGTCAGAGGCTGTTGTTTTTATAGGCTTTTACAGATTTAACCTGAATTGTTTTTAATATTGATGTCTAATACTGTTTATATATTTGTATATTTTAAGTTGTATTGTGATGCTTTTAATTGTGAGCCGTTTTGAGTCTCCATATGGAGATAAAAAGTGGGATATAAATAAATATAATATACTATAATATAAAGCTTGAGGAAATTGATGAGCCAAGTTTAACATCAAAGAATTGTGAGAACAATTCTGATATTAAAAACAATTGAATTACATATTAATTCAGTACATGAGACGGGGCCTTCTCAGTGGTGGACCCCCGCTTATGGAATACGCTCCCCAGTGAAATTAAGTCAGCACCATCCTTCCTCTCCATTAGGTTTTGGGACCAGGCTTTCGGGCAGCAGGTTTGATAGCAACTACAATGTTTTTGAGATTTGACTATTGACGTGCGTTGGACTGGGTCATCGGCCATTGAATCAAACTCGGATTTGGTTATATGATTAATAATAATGTTTTTAAATGGTTTTTAACTTAATGTTTTATCTACTGTGTAATGTTGTATTGTAATGTGTTTGAATATTGCTGTCATCAAATTGCTGCCGTTTACGCCGCCCTGAGACCCCCTCGGGGGTTGAGAAGGATGGGATACAAATGTTTGAAATAATAATAAATAATAATAGCACACCACATGGGCTATTTTTTTTTTTTTTGCACCAGACTCATGGTAGACTTCATGTTGTAGCTTGAATGAGGGTCCTCTCATAAATTGATAGACTAACCAAGCTAATTTCCTTAGACCGAAAGGAAAAGCATCTGCCATTAGCAAAGAATCTGGGGAAACTACAATTTTTGGACTACAGCTCTCAGAATATGTACTGCCCTAGTCTGCATGACCATTTCCCCAGGCTCCAGCTGTGGCACTCAACAGTCTGCCTTATAGAGAAGTTATGAAGTTATGGATTTGACAAAAAGTGATGTAATAACTTTATCCTTTATTTCTGTTCAGGTTTTAAATTACTATTTTCAGGGAAAACAATCCAGTTCTTTATGGCTTGCTTTGCTGCTCCTCCAACATGTAATGTTCATAATACAGAATTTTCCTCTCATGAATCCCTCTCCTACATGGTCTCCCACTTCTTCCATATTGTAGAAAGCAAAGTTTGCTTGAGTTTTGTGCATATATGAAACAGCACGTAAGCTGTAATCTATGCCGTTTGTATGTCTATGTGTTATATCAGAATTTAGGAAAAGATACAATTTTGACTCCAATTTCATAAATCCTAGAACTGTCAATACAATTTTGGGGGAATTCTGAGAGACACAGTCCCAAAATTAGAACTTTTCCAAGCTCAAATGGTAATATCTGTGACCAGTTCTACATTTAAGTCAGAGATACTTTTAAAAGGTTACAGTGTCAGACTTGGTGGTAATAAAATAAGTAATTATTTCTTCAAGGACAATTAGTAGATACATATTCCCTTCAATACAAGAAACAATACACCTCTGAATCAAGAAAAAGTGGGAGATGCTATATCACTAATGCCTTGCCTGTGGGTGAATGTTGTGGCGAACAATGTGCCAGAATAGAAAGGTGTTTGGTCTAATCCAGATCACTTTCCTATGTTGCTGGTTTAAATGAATCATCTGTAGAGCTGTTCAATGAACAGAAATTTTAACAAACAGAAAACAGAAGTAAGCATGCCAAGTTTCCCACCCACCAGGTGTATTAGTGCTTAGGGATGTGTGGGTTGGAGTGATTACCCAGGAAACTGGAACTGTATAATAAACTTTGTGAAGTTTCACTTTTACTAATGTAAATTCTGGAGAAACTTACAATGGAAGCTGTAGCTGAAGACAAACACTTCATGAAATCTTTTGCAAAGGAGAACTAGAAAAAGAAAATCAAAATGAACACATTAGGATGATGAAAACACAACTCTAGAGCAGGGAACAAACCCAGGGTCTAACATAATGCAAACCACTTGCTGTATTACAGGTCTAGTCAGCAAAGAAATGTTGTACCTCTTTCTCTCGTAGTCAGAAGCTTCTTGAAGAGTTAAGACCAGAATCCCAAGTGGAGAACTTATGAAGGTCAAGAAACCTTTTTCAAAAACCTGCCTGTGATCTTTGGGGATCAACTACTCACACCACATTTTTGAGTTCCCCAAACTAAAATCTGCAATGTATTTGGTGTATGCAATTTACTCTCTGAATGCAATTCTGCCACTGGGATTTTAATTTTATTTTATTAAAGTCATTTTAAGAAAAAGTAACCAGCCAGTCACTTGTTTAAAAAAAATAGAATACGATTTGGGGCCAAAGCCTCAGAATGCTGAGATTCAAAAAAATAACTTTTTAAATTGCCTTCTTCAAATAGCCATTATTATGAAAGTAATCCTGAAATGTATATAATTGTTTCAATGACACAGCTGATTGTTTCATATGACATGCTCACCAGTTTTAACACCTGCATTTGCTAGCTAAATTATAATTTCATAGTTTACTGTATATACTCAAATATAAGCCGACTCGAATATAAGTTGAGGCACCTAATTTTACCACAAAAAAAATGGGAAAACGTATTGACTTGAGTATAAGCCAAGGGTTGAAAATGCAGTAGCTACTGGTAAATTTCAAAATAAAAATAGATACCAATAAAATTACATTAATTGAGGCATCCGTAGGTTAAATGTTTTTGAATATTTACATAAAACTGTAATTTAAGATAAGACTGTCCATCTCTGATTAAACCATTATTCTCACCTTCCTCAATGTAAATGTGCTTACGTACCTTTCCAATAATAATAGAGAGTAAAATAATAACTGGAATAATAATACTAATACTAATAATAGAATAAAATAATGGAAATGTAATAATAACTGTGATAATAGAGTAATAATAATAATAATAATAAATGTAATAAAATACTAAGTAAAATTATGTAATTGTGATAATAATACAGTAAAATAATAAATGTAATAATAATAATAATAACAACAACACAGTAAAATAATAAATAACTTTGATTAAAGTATAAGCTGAGGGGGGCTTTTTCAGGGCTGAAAAAATCAGCTTATACTCAAGCTTATACGGTATCTTATATTTTTTGTGTCTACTGTTGAATATATTATTGATATATTATTGAATACGTTGCTTTATTTTTCTGTTTAAAAGTGATTGTATAATGCCTAGGAATTTTTGGAGGGTGGTCTAATACAAATGATTAATAAAATAAATGTGTATCACTGCTACAGCTAGCTTGCCCTTCCCTACCCATTCATAATTAAAGATGTATAATCCAGCGCAGATGGCAATAAGGGCTGAGTAGCCAAGCAATTAACTAAGCCCGCGAAAAGGCATCTCTGAGACTCTCCATCAATCCTCCAGAAGTCTGTGGGAAAACTCCCCCCCCCCTCTCTCTCTGAACCTTGCCCTCAATGATTGGAGATAATGGAGATTCCCTTCCTGGTCCCTTTTTATTTGTTCAGAAGGAGAGTATTGAAGGAATGGTTGCTCAGAGTGGTTCTTAGAGTGGTCACCCATGAAATTTGCACAGCCATATGTGCACATTTCACGGGGACCATGAAGAAGAAAAGAGCTTACTTTGCAGGGAAAGGCTGAAGAGGAAAGCTCCACCCAGCCCTTTGGCTGCTTACTTAATAATGGAAGAAATTAGCCACATCTTTTGACATACTCTAGCCTCAAGAGAAAGCAAAGGTTGGCAGTCTGATAATCATTTTTGATTTATTATTCCTCAACTAAGCAATTCCTTGCTAATAGGAGACTGGCTCTAGGTCAAAAGCAACTGCCACATTAACCCAATAAGAAATGAAAGGCAAACGACAATAACTATTTCTTAGTTAGCTATTCACTTACCAAGCAATTAAAAGCAGCCAGATTTTCTGAACCAGCAAATCGAAAACCCAAAGCCAAACAGGCCCCAGCAATGATGTAGACATGAGCCTGCCTAAAAATAATTTTGACATGAAATGTTTTAAAATTAGCAATGTCAAGTCATCACAAAACCTTCCACTTCCTTTCATATTCATGTTTTTACTGCATCCCCTACAATGCAGACTTGCTCTGTGTGTGTATGCATGAATGCCTTCAAGTTATTGTTGACTTACAGCAACCCATGAATTTCATAGGGTTTCTTAGGTAAGGGATGCTAAGAAGTCATCTTGTCAGTTCCCTCCTCTAAAGTACTGCTTCTGAAACTGTGTGTCCCAACCCCAAATGAGATCCCCTTAGTTAGTAGTTTAATGCTAGGGTCCCAAAACTTGGCAACAGTAAAAAGTTTCTGAGCATTGCCTTGTGGCTATTTTAGATATTACACATCTGTTCGGCAGTGTTTAAGAGTGGACTCTGCAGAAGATGCTTCAGCTGTACTTCATAAAGAGAAAAATCATCCTGTTTCGCGAACCTTGCGAATGCTGCTATGTTATCAGTAAATGTCTGATTTTTATACCTAGTTTATATACCTATATACCCAGGTCTCAACATTTTCTCAGTTGGAAAGGAGCCCCAAGTGGAAAGTGTTAAGAAGCCATGACCTATAGCACCTCTCCTTCATAGGCAATTTTAGAAACTGTGATATTGAGTCAGATAGAGCTAATTGGGCCTCAGAAGTTTGCGGTTGTTGGACTTGGAAATGCGAATAATCTTCCATTCTGGTTATGAACCTGTCTACTGAATTTCATCTACAAAAGTACCAGACACGCCCTGATGTACATATTCCAATACTGATTGGAAAATAGCAATATGATCTCTAGGATCAAATATAATACCATCTATCTATGGACTATTATCTGTTGTATGGACTGCTGTACTTTGTTAGAGTATGACAGTTCATTTGTATCAGTTAGATCAACACAGAACTCTGAACTCTAAGTAGCTTGGGTGGACATGCCTGATTTACAGCTAGTTAATGCAGATTTGCTAGTTAATGGGACTGCAAGAACCAAAAAACAGAGAATGGGACTGTTACAGATTCAGCAGAAAGTGAAAAGTTCAAACTATCATATTAGCAGCTGCATTTTGGCTAGAGCGGGACCTAAAAGGAGTCCTGTTCTGTCTTTATCCCTTTTTAATAGTTGTATGGCCACTATATGGCATTCCTATAGTGCAGAAACATGCTGAAAGGTGAAATAATGTGGTAGAAAATCTAAATCTGGGCTGATAAAGAACAATTTCCTAATACTGCCGCTGTAGTCAAAATGTTGATGGGGAGCTGAACAGGAACAGCACTAGACATGTCCCTGTAGAGAAGGACAATGTGTAACTTTTAATAATTTATTATGGTGACTATAGCAGAGAAAGGGAGTTGGAAATTCATCCGTAACTGATTAACCTTTAAAAGTAATTTTCCAAGCTATACTTTGATTATTTTTGTCTGAGGAAAGGCAAGTAGGAATCCCATTTGGTGACTTACGCCAGTGTCTCCAAATTCAAATCTTCTGATGATGGCATCTCAGTTGCATGAAGGGATACGCTATTCTCCCTGACAATCTATGAAAAACATAGTGAAAGCAAATGCTAACACCTGATTCTGCAAAGTTTTCCATAGTTTTAAAGATGTCATTATGCAATTTTGAAGAATATCCTCTGGATTACTAGGATAGAAATGTTAAATGTATATGACTTACTTGTGGCACATTGCTGTCAATCCACTTAGAACTGGGCAAGATATCATTCCACAAAATCAAACAGCGAGCCAGGGTCTTTAGACAAACAAAGAGACAATCAGAATAGGAGAAAAACAAATGGTCACTAAAAGCACAGATGAACAGCAAATGTTAAGAATTATCATGAAATCAAGATAATTTTAGTCTGAAGAGTTAGAAATGCCTTAAGGACACTTTAAATGTAGACCACTGCAAAGATGCCCTCAAAATTTTAAATATATCCAGAATTTAAACCCTTTCTCTGCATAAAAAACATGGTACAATCATGTTCCAGTTTGCAAAATTCTCACTGTAAATTAGCTCACTTGAACTCATGCTGTACTATTTTTTATCGTATCAGAAACAACTTGAGATAACTGCAAGTCGCTTCTGGTGTGAGAGAATTGGCTGTCTGCAGAGATGTTGCTCAGGAGACGCCCAGATGTGTTAGCATCCTGTGGGAGGCTTCTTTCTTTCATATCCCCACATGGGAAGCTGGGGCTGACAGACAGGAGCTCAGTCTCACAGATTCGGTCAGCAGTTTAGTTGACACAAAGGTTTAATCCATTGAGCCACCACAGCTCCTCTCATGCTGTATTATGTGCGAAGTATTATCTGCACCCCCTGATTAGTGAATGGTATCCACTTTTTTCAACCTTCCCCAAAATACCCCAAACCCATTATTTCAAAGAGTTTGATGCATCTTTTGCCTCCAAATAGTCACAAAAGTGGCAGGTTTCCTTTAAACCCCCAGCTCTTTAAAATTGTCACCAAATCTAGAAACCTCAACCAGACGTGACTTCTGATTGTGATTTTTGGCCAGTTTTAGTGCAGTCCACTCTGAAGGTGAAAGATCCCCTGTCATCACTATGGTTGCCCCCTCCTGTGCTATGGAATCAGCATTGGCTTATTTAATGCCATAAAGCAGAATTCCACTTGCCTGTCTTAAAAGGATATACTAGAATTAGAGCTCCTTTTCAAAATGCATCTAGGTGTCCCTATCTGCCTTGAGTTAAGCAGGAATTATTTTGGAAGTATGAAAAACTATCCATATACTGTATAAGGGAGGGGAGTAGTTTCTAAGATGTAATGTCATTAAACAGGTGCTGCAGAACCTCTGTCACTGCCAGCATAAATCAGAAAAATATTCAAGCAAAATGTGTAAAAGGTTTAAATGCTCTTCCTAACTAGGTGCCTTCCAGATGTGTTGTACAAGGGTAGAGCAAAAAGTAATGTTTCCATTGCTCTAACTTGAATTTCTTTCACAGCTACTGGACTATCTATGCATAGAATCATAGAGTTGGAAGAGACCTCATGGGCCATCCAGTCCAACTCCCTGCCGAGAAGCAGGAAAATTGCATTCAAAGCACCCCTGAGAGATGGCCACCCAGCCTCTGTTTAAAAGCTTCTAAAGAAGGAGCCTCTGCCACACTCCAGGGCAGAGAGTTCCACTGCTGAATAGCCCTCATAGTCAGGAAGTTCTTCCTAAGTTTAGATGGAATCTCCTTTCTTGTAGTTTGAAGCCATTGATCCACATCCTAGTTTCCAGGGCAGCAGAAAACATGCTTGGTCCCTCCTCCCCCGAGTTCCTCTCACATATTTATACATGGCTATCATGTCTCCTCTCAGCCTTCTCTTCTTCAGGCTAAACATGCCCAACTCTTTAAGCTGCTCCTCATAGGGCTTGTTCACCAGATCCTTGATCATTTTAGTCGCCCTCCTGTGGACACATTCCAGCTTCTCAATATCTCTCTTCAATTGTGGAGCCCAGAACTGGACACAATATTCCAGGTGTGGTGTAACCAAGGCAGAATAAAGGGGTAGCATGATAGAGGCAACCTTACTCTACTGATATAGTCTTTTCTTTTTCAGATTGACTTGTTAGGACCATGAATCTGAAGTTAAAGACAGAGTCCTCATTGAATTTCTGGCAAAAAAGGTTGTGCACCTAAGGAAATCCATCACTGCTTGAAGAATGTTTATGAGGGTGCTGTAATGGACATAAGCAACGAGCGGCTCTGGGTGAAGAAGTTTGAAATGGAAAAATGGAAATTGCAGATAAACCAAAAAGTGGCTGGCCGACAACATTAGTCACAGATGCAAATCAAGAACGTGCTGATGAATTGATCTGAGGAGGCAGACAGTTCAGAATGTTGCTGGTGCATTGAACGTCTCATACGGCTTTCCCTAAGAACTCATTGCTGACTTGGGATGTCACAAAGTGTGATTTGGTCCCTTCTGACTTTTACCTGTTTGGACCTCTGAAAGACAATCTACATGTTTTCGGATTCAATGACTTGAATTGTGTAAAACCAGCTTTAAAATCATGGGTCATGAAGCAAAACCCTAAATTTTTCCAAAATTGTTTTGATGGTGCAAATGTGTACAAATTGATTGTGGCTATGTTGAATTGTAGTTTTGTGTAGAGGCCATGATCTGTAGCAACTTCTGCTGTTACATGTTAACTCATAATGTTTTTATGACTCAGGAAGAAAATCTTTTTGACCCACCCTCGTATTATAATCCCAATTGTTGGCCAGGCTTATTATGGATGAATAAAAACACAACTGGAGAGAAGCAAATGGAAGGATAGATAATCAAAACCAGGAGTTCCCAAGATTTTGTCCTTTAAGTGTTTGGACTTCAATTCCCAGAATTCTTAAAGTTAGCCAAACTGTTTGGGGCTTCTGGAAGTTGAAGTTCCAAATACCTGGAAAACCAAAGGTAGAGAAAAATGGCTTTAAACTGTTATGATGTTCGACTCTGATCACAGACAATGTTGTATTTTAAGAAACACTTCCTGGGCGGCTCTCACTTTTATTAGGTTTCCTTTATGCTGCTGAAAATTACCACAGGACAATTTCTTATATGGCAAGCAAAGTAAAGTGCTGATTAAATAAGAATTTGATATAAATCGCCAAGTGATTTCTGTACACATGGGAATTCTTCTTGCATATTTTGCATCTCCTGGGAACAACTAACCTTGCAAGCAGGAACTCTGTATTATGCAAAGCAACCCCAAGCTTAGACAAAAAGGAAGTGTATTTGGTTTAAAAGCTAACTGTTTAAACAAATGTATAGCAGTCACAGACACAAACAGGTAATTCATAAGAATTATAGTAACAGCTCTGGTACAACCCTTGCATAAAACCACACAATTTGGAGAAGTCTACATTGCAACGGAAGAGCAAAACCAAAATGTAAACCTACCCTTAATAAAAGAAATTCTGGTTTCACGAAGTCCAGCAAATACATAGTATCTGGAGCACGAAGCCAATCAGCTATTGACCTGATGCCAAAAACAACAATAACAAAAGGTTAAAAAGGTAAAAGTAAAGGTTTCCCCTTGACATTTAGTCCAGTCGTGTCCAACTGTGGAGGGTGGTGCTCATCTCCATTTCTAAGCTAAAGAGACGGAGTTGTCCATACACGTCTCCGAGGTCATGTGGACAGCATGACTGCACAGAGCGCCATTTCCTTCCCGCAGAAGCAGTACCTATTGATCTACTCACATTCGCATATTTTTGAACTGCTAGGTTGGCAGAAGCTGGGGCTAACAATGGGAGCTCACCCCATCCATGGATTCAAACCACTGACCTTCTGATCAGCAAGTTCTGCAGCTCAGCAGTTTAACTTGCTGTGCCACCTTGAATATTTATTGAAACGTTTCTTGCTGTTTCACGATTTCCTTTCTAAGCTCCACTGAATTACTGCATTTTCACTTGGGTTCTGCCCTCCTAACTCAGCCAAATGTGAAGGGCTTACTGTACTTCAGGTGTACAACTGTTCCTGCTACTATTACCTACACACTTCGAGGCAAATAAGTTGAGGAAGGTGGCCTGCAGAATGTTTCTCCCCTTTTTTCTAAATGCATTGTGTCTTACACACATGCAAATTTTAAAACCCAATACCTGTTGTTAGTCTTCAGATAGATCATTGCTAGTGCCAGAGTTGCACCTGGGCAAGTCACGTCCACATTTATAGTATCTCCTTCCTGTCAAGATTAAGAGTATGGCTTAATTCAGGTTAATTTACCATACAGTCATATTTCAGTAATACCAAATATCAAATACAGCAAGAAATGAAAAAAAAAACCACATTCAATTTGTTTTTAATAGGCATGAATTCATCATTCCAAAACCAGTATGGAAACTGGAATGCAATTATGCCTCATATTTATTTATTTTATTCACCATATTTCTATCCAGCCCTTCTCACTTCAAAGGGGACTCAGAGCGGCTTACAGCTTGGCACAATTTGATGACACATCAAAACATAAACATACACATTATAAATACATTAAACATTCAGTCATTAAACATAGAACAACAACATATAAATACAATGATAAAACAACAATTAAAACAACTACATAGTCCATAATAATATTTGACTTACCTGAATCTGGCAATGTGGTTTTGCCAATCAAAAATTAATACAAAATGTGGTGCATTAAAGAAAATCAAGGAAACAAGCTTGTATGCAAAAACACATGAAAAACTGAATATGAGAAGTTGCAGGTCTTTACAAAATGAATTTGCGGGCTTAAAAATGTGAGCAGATGGCAAACATGGGATTAAAGGAGTTTGTGCTCATAAAAAGAAGTGTTATAAAGGTTTTCCAGTCTTTTATACAGCTTAAATAAAGTAATTTTGCTTTGCATGCCATGTTGAGCAAATATTCTGAAGAGGCGGAAAACTGTTATTCTAATAATAATAATAATAATAGTTCTGGAGCACAATACTCCTGACCCCACAATCGTGTTAAAAAACCAAGTATGGATTGTTGATGTCGCAATCCCAGGTGACAGCAGGATTGAAGAGAAAAGTTGACACGATATGAGGATTTAAAGATCGAACTGCAAAGACTCTGGCACAAGCCTGTAAAGGAGGTCCCAGTGGTGATCGGCACACTGGATGCAGTGCCTAAAGACCTAGGCCTGCACTTAAGCATAATCGGCGCTGACAAAATTACCAGCTGCCAGCTACAGAAGGCCACCTTACTGGGATCTGCATGCATCATTCACTGATACATCACACAGTCCTAGACACTTGGGAAGTGTCCGACGTGTGATCCAATACAACAGCCAGCAGAGTGATCTTGTCTGCTGTGGACTCATCTTGTTGTGTTTCAAATAAATAAATAAATAAATAAATAAATAAATAAATAAATAAATAAATAAATTTATAGGTCGCCCTATCTCCCCAAGGGCGGCTTCCAAGCAAAAAGGCAAAAAGGCCTTGGTGATAAACAAACACATAAATCAAAACAAAATTTAAATTGGTCTAGCTAGTAACATCGGTTAGAAAAAATGCCTGAGAGCTCCCTCCAATGAAAGTTATCTGAATTCTCTGGAGATAAAACGTGTGGCATGTGCAACTTGAAAACACACACACACATACTTGTACAAGTTAATTAATTACACATATTCCTTGTGAAACATATGAAAGGGACAAGCAGCAAAGAATTCTCCTTCTCCTAACTTGGGGCTATAGCTCAGTAGTAGGACGGATCCCATTCCCCAACAGAAATTCACCCGAAATAACAATTACAGACCAATGTATGAGGAACTTTTGTTTCCTCTCAACTCCAATGTTTCCTGTCTACAACACTAATCGGATTCACCCCATATGGCAAAGAAACTGTGGGAGTTACAGTCCAAAAAATCAGGAGCACCTCAGATTCCTTAATCCTGATTCACAGAGCACTGAAGAGGCTAAAGAAAGATCTAGCGCAGGAGATGACAAGTGTTAAAAAAAAAGGAACTTAAAACTACTACCTTAATTTGGTAACTTGGAGACTTGTGCTTTTCACGGTGCATTCCAGTCTGAAAACGCCGGTGGCCACCAACCATATACTGGTACAGCTGCTCAGGAACATTGAGGTCTGACATGCCAATCAAGTTGCTGCCATGCTAAGAAAGGAATCAAAATCAAAAGATGAAACCATTCAATTTATGCCGTACAATTAGACATGGGCTACAGCCAGCCTTTTTCTGCTAGGGAGGCTGAAACATGCGATTTGTTCAGCAAACAGACTGGTTTCACTTCTGAGCAGGAATCCAGTAATCCATTTGGCATTGTACAAAGAGTAGTGAGAGTGAGCGGTACATACCCCAAGGCAGACCATTCCCAAAGCTAAGCCAGCAGCTAATGAATAGGATTCTCTGTCAGTGCAATACTCCATCTCAGGACCTGGGGGGCGGCCTAAATCCATATAAAAAAACCCAAAGAAACAAACAAGCAGTAAATAAATAAACAAATCAGTCTCAAACTTGACTTTTGAAAAAGCAAGCAAGCATTTCTTTTTTTCCCGCAGCTAAATCTGATTCTAACATGTCATCAATTGTAATACACACATTAATTTTACTAACACCAAGAAGGAAAAAAAATCTATAAAAAAGCACCTATGATTCTAACATACACCCATTTATATTGGGGAGAGTACATCTTAAAATTGAAGAAATACAGTACACATTAAGTACTGAAAGGGGGCCCAGGTGGTGCGGCAGGTTAAACTACAGAGCTGCTGAACTTGCTGACCAAAAGGTCAGCAGTTCAAATCCGGGGAGTGGGGCAGTTCAAACCTGGGGAGTGGGGTGAGCTCCCACTGTTAGCCCCAGCTTCTGTCAACCTAGCAGTTCAAAAACATGCAAATGTGAGAAGATCAACAGGTACCACTTCTGTGGGAAGGTAATGACGCTCCATGCCATCATGCCGGACACATGACCTTGGAGGTATCTACGGACAACACCGGCTTTTTGGCTTAGAAATGGAGATGAGCACCAACCCTCAGAGTTGGACACAACTAGACTTAATGTCAGGGAAAACCTTTACCTTTACCTTAGTACTGAAATGCTTTGCCTAGCATGACACTGTTCTAAACAAATCAAGCTGTTGAGATACCAGGCGTTGCATGGGATTATCAATAGAAAGAGCTGGTAATGAAGGTGGCGCCAACTCTTGCCTTCGATCACAAGAGAGGATGCTTTGGTTTAGGCAACTTGGCCACCTGTATATTCTAAGGAGCCATCCATGAAAGTATGCACAACACAGGTATATTATACTGAACACAGACAAGACTCTAGCCTATTTCTTCTCCCAGCATTTTACCTATTTCTGACAGCAGAACTTCAGCTGTGTGCCTGTGAGCCGTCCCTTGGTACACCAAGCCTATCCCTATCACAGCCGCCACTTGCACATTGTGAGGAACATCCAGTTCAGTAGAGGTTGGAGGCAACAGAGCAGGTATGTGGATGCTGAGCAGCCGAGTGACAGACATATTCATTGTGCCGAGCTTGGCAGCAGAAACCCCAAGCATCAGCCCAATACTGGTCATCTCATGGCCCTGCCGTGAAAACAAAAGCCTTGATCACAGCTAATACAGCTGGGAAGTAAACCAATATTCAAAATACATATTCATTCTTGACAACACTTAAATTAAATCTGTGGGTGGGATGTGTTTCTTTGCATTCTTAAAAAAATTCCCCTAAGGCAGCATTTCTCAAGCTGCGGGTCAGAGAGTTTGCCAAAGACCAAGAGAAAACACAGTATTTTCTCAGTTCTTGTGGGTTTTTTCGGGCTATATGGCCATGTTCTAGAGGCATTTCTCCTGACGTTTCGCCTGCATCTATGGCAAGCATCCTCAGAGGTGAGGTCTGTTGGAACTAGGAAAAGGGTTTATATATCTGTGGAATGACCAGGGTGAGACAAAGGACTTTTGTCAGTTGGGCTAGATGTGAATATTTCAACTGACCACCTTGATTAGCATACAATAGGCTGACTGTGCCTGGAGAAAACTCTTCTTGAAAGGTGATTAGATGTGCCTGGTTGTTTCCTCTCTGCTGTTTTGCTGTTGTAATTTTAGAGTTTTTTTAATACTGGTAGCCAGATTTTGTTCATTTTCATGGTTTCTTCCTTTCTGTTGAAATTGTCCACATGCTTGTGGATTTCAATGGCTTCTCTGTGTAGTCTGACATGGTGGTTGTGAGAGTGGTCCAGCATTTCTGTGTTCTCAAATAATATGCTGTGTCCAGGTTGGTTTCTCAGGTGCTCTGCTATGGCTGACTTCTCTGGTTGAAGTAGTCTGCAGTGCCTTTCATGTTCCTTGATTCGTGTTTGGGCAATGCTGCGTTTGGTGGTCCCTATGTAGACTTGTCCACAGCTGCATGGTACACGGTAGTCTCCTGCAGAGGTGAGAGGATCCCTCTTGTCCTTTGCTGAACGTAGCATTTGTTGGATTTTCTTGGTGGGTTTGTAGATTGTTTGTATGTTGTGTTTCCTCATCAGCTTCCCTATGGCAGGAACACTTTTCCTCTGGGTGGAACACTTTTCCTCTGGGTGGGTCTTTGTCTTGACTCTCGTGGCTTGTTCTTGGTCTTGCAGCTCTTCTGATGTCTGAGGTGGAGTATCCATTGGCCTGGAGAGCCCAGTTGAGGTGGTTCAGTTCATCTTGAAGGAGGTGGGGTTCACATGGTCTGCCAAGGCTTTAATGGTGCTTCTTTTTTGACTTGGGTGATGGTTGGAGTTTTTTCTGTTGGTCATGGAGGTTCTGTGTGGGAAATCTGGCCCAAATCTATTGCTGGTGGGATTCAGAATGCTCTTTAATTGTAGGTGAACTATAAATTCCAGCAACTACAACTCCCAAATGTCAAGGTCTATTTTCCCCAAAATCCACCAGTATTTAGATTTGGACATATTGGGTATTTGTGCCAAGTTTGGTCCAGATCCATCATTGAGTCCACAGTGCTCTCTGGATGTAGGTGAACTACAACTCCAAAACTCAAGGTCAATGCCCACCAAACCCTTCCAGTACATTCAGTTGGTTACAGGAGTTCTGTGTGCCAAGTTTGGTTCAAATTCATTGTTAGTGGAGTTCAGAAAGCTCTTTGATTGTAAGTTAACTATAAATCCCAGCAACTACAATTCCCAAATGTCAATCCCCCCTCCCCCAACCCTTCCAATATTCAAATTAGGGCTTATCGGGTATTTGTGCCAAATTTGGTCCAGTGCATGAAAATACATCCTCCATATCAGATAGTTACATGACAATTCATAACAGGAGCAAAATTACAGTTATTAAACAAAAATAATTTTATGGTTGGGGGTCATCACAACATGAGGAACTGTATTAAGGAGTCTCAGCATTAGGAAAGTTGAGAACCACTGCCCCAACCAAATTCATGCAATTAGCTTACTCCATTTAGAACTAGCAATTTAAGGTATGTGCTGAAATTTTTAATGGACAGATTGAAACTGACAGAATAGTAGTTGGTTAATCCCTAACTGAATTCAATTGACAGGATTGAAATTTAAGGGGTTCTTTTTGAAGCTGTGGCTCTCCAGATGTTGTTGGACTGCAACTCACTTTATATCTGGGCAGTGTAACTAGCTACCCTTAACAAAAACCACAGCTTAGTATGAAATGCCCATCTGAGTCAAAGATCCAAGAGTGGCATGTCCTGATATCTGAAAATTCACTACAGAAATATTTTTCTTCAGTGTGACATACAAAGTCTGAACCTTAACCAGTCAAAACACAAATCTTGAGCAAGTAAAAGCTCAATTGACCATAGCAGTAACATGAAGTTTGTGACAACCTCTGTGATGAATAATAATGGATAAGAAATTAATCATACAGTTGGAAAAATATGCATAACCAACGGATAACTTATTGGACTTCTAGATGTTTAGACTGTAACTTTCGCCTGCCCTATCACACGTAACCATACAGATAGGATTGTGGGACTTGTAAGGCCCAAAATTCTTATAACTTTTCACTCTAGGGCCAAAAGTTCCTCATCTCTGATCTACATAATAACTGTTCTTCAATGGAGTTCTTGCAGGATGAAGATGATGACCTCCATATAACTACCTTAATGTGGAAAACAAAACATATACTCTACAAAAAAATATCATTCACCTCTTAGCTTTGAAGAAATGCCTCACCTTTGTCAAATAGTCATGCATATTAAGTGTTGCGAGCTTTGTGAGGTGGCCATTCAAACCCAGGGCCATGAGAAAGCCTGCATATTCATTGGCCAGCTCTGCATTTTTGGGTTTGTTGTACACAATCCACGCTGAATCTATTTGGGAAGCTGGTGCTATTTTCAACCCGGCAGCCACACCATTGTGAAAGTTTGCCCAACAAGCCATGTTAGGAGGCACGTCTATATTGCCGCTGTTGAGGTCTACAGTAGTATTTCTTGGAGGCGCTCGCCCTGCACAGAATGGTAAAATAATCAAATACATTTAGTCAAAGTTGAAAAGTGAGAAACACGTGTCTTCAACGAACATACCTGTCAAGTTCAGCTTGGGAATAGGCAAGGGCTCTGTTGGAACCGGGTGATAAGAGAACAAAGTGAACATTCCTCTTCCCAAAGGCAGTGCCATCGTCCTTTGGCAAAGCTGCAGCAGCCTGTTGAAGGAATGAAAATGAGAAAGAATATAGACAACATTATGTTAAAGCACACATATAGACACAAATCAGAAATATATTACTAATAAGCATTTGAACAACTAAATAAAGCATATAGATAATGTTGTTATACTCAATGCCTTCCCTTTTAAAATTGTATTTTGTAAAAAGGGGTTAACTGGTTATTGAGTATACATTGTGATTGTTAATTGCGATCTTCACAATGCATAAATGAATTGAAGTTTATATTTAGGATCACATTTATTTGAAAATGTAACTGAACCTTGCATTTCAAATCAAAATAGCTTATATTTCATATTTATATATTTATAAAGATATTTACAAATATACACACATACTTTTATAGCCATTATACACATAATAATAATAATAATAATAATAATAATAATAATAATATCTGTATTTGTACCCTGCCACCATCTCACCAAGGGGACTTGGGGAGGCTCACAGAAGCACTATGGTGCTGCATCTGACCCACAATAAACAGCATACAAGCACACAAATATATAGCATGAGTATAAAAGCAATAATGTATGTAGAATTCCAGTAAAAATATAAGAATTCTTTAAAAATTCAAAAAATGCAGTAAAACTTGCAAATAATCTAACCATCAGCAATAACCAAGCGCAGAGTGGCACAATCGGGTCATTGGGCTGGCCAGAATTACGCACGCTCAAAGGCCTGTTGGAAGAGTCATGTTTTTAAACTCATTCAAAACGTTGGAAGGGTGGGGGCAATCTAATTTCTTTAGGTAAGGAATTCCAGAGACAGGGAGCTACTACCAAGAAGGCCCTCTCTCTTGTCCCCACCAACCATATTTGAGACAGTGGTGGGACCAAGAGAAGGGCTTCTCCAGCAGATCTCAATGCTTGCATCAGTTCATAGAAGGAGAAGCGGTCTTGAAGATAGGCTGGACCCAAAGCGTATAGGGCTTTATAGGTAATTATCTGCACTTTGAATTGGGCCTAGAAACTTGTCAGAAGCCAGTGGAGCTGCTTCAGGAGGGGCATGGTATGCTCCCTAAAGCTCACCCCAGTTACTAATCTGGCTGCCAAACTTTGTACTAATTGCAATTTCTAAGTTGTCTTCAAAGGCAATAAAAGATATATAAATATTGATATAGTTATAGAGAGAGAGAGAGAGAATCAGCCCTCTCCACATTTGCAGGTTTGACTTTTGCAAATGTGATTATTCATGGATTTGATTAAAATGTTTTCAATAGGAATTTATAGATACTCTGTGATTATATGGTGAGCTTTCAGAAGAGGTGATCACAGACTTGTGCTGAAGGACTTTGAGATAACTGTCTCATGTTTATAAAAACAGCATTTTTTATTTACACTTTCATGGTGGTCCTGTGCCCCTCAACTCAGTGAATGGGGAGGGCTGACTGTACATTCATATACATATATTTCAATACACATTTTCAGTAAAATACTTTTTTCATCCTGTTTCTATCTGCCCACCCCATTATTAATTGTATCCTCAGGACATTCCACTGCCTGGAAAGCATAGCTAGGTTCATTTGGAGTCAAAGTCTGAGGACCAGTGAACTAAAGTAGGAATGCTAACTGTTTACCGGTTTTCTTTTTCTTCAATATATTCGTGGTCACTGACTTCTGGCATCTGAATTACATTAACACGGACTGGGTGGGCACTTTGGAGAAGCCTGCGCACCTCTTGCAACCTCAAGTCTTCACTCCATATCAACGACATCACTTCCTGGTTCATATCATTCATTCCATCATCATCCTCTTCAGTCTCTGAAGTTGTGGGCATATCAGATGAGATCATCTGGGTGTCAGACTTTTGGAGGTATGGGGAGAGAGAAGGAGACAATGAGGAACTCTCCAGTGAGTTGCTAAATACAGAAGTGCATATACAAGCAGTAATATCTGCCCTACTCTTTGTAAAAATGCACAATTTGTTAAACTGGGGCTATTATCTAATTTTATTTCAAATACTATAAATCCACTCACTTGTAGAAAATCTAAAACTACAGCACTTGGAATAATCTTCACTTTTGATACTTACGACTTTACTCTTTGGCAAATTTCCCTCACCAGCTTGTTTGGAAAGATCCTGACGGCCTATCAGTAGACAGACAGCTTCTGGCCAATCAGAGGCAGGTTGCTGTCGGCAGTGATATATCGCATCTCTAATAGGAAGAGCAACTCCAAAAGGCAAGGATTCCAGGTCTCTTAAAGTAAATCCTAGTATTTGAACAGAAAACAAATGTGAAAATATTATATACAGTCATTATTGCCTGTACGCACAAGTGCAAAAGTGTGAACATGTGTTGCCACACAAGATCAGAACCCTGTAGGAGATCTCAATGAGCGATAGGTGATAATTTTAAAGGGCTTGTGACCAGTCTAACAGAAATATTATCTTTCATGTTGGTTATACACTTTTGTTTTTTCTATTTCACTACTGTGGCAGTAGTGAAAAAAGTGAAATGTGGCAGATTTCCAAAATGCTACAAGCCTGCTATAACTATTCAGTTAGAAACAACAATGGTGTATTTACTTTCAGACTAACTCCAGATTGTTTGTTTATTTATTTAGGGTATTTCTTCCCCGTCTCTTCTCTAACCCCGAAGGGAGACTCAGGATGGCTTACATTAGGCAATGATTCGATGCTGCTTCATAAAAAAATTACAATAATACAACACAATTAAAATGCATAAAGCATTAATGAAAACAGTACATAAACATTAATTAAAACAATAATACAATATCATCAGCTGTATCATCATTCCAGTCAATTTCCAACCGAAGTGCTAATTAAGTCTGCTGTCCGAAAGCCTGGTCCCACAACCCCGATTTCACTTTTTTCCTGAAAACCATGAGGGATGAAGCCGATCTTATCTCCTTTGGAAGCGCGTTCCACGGGCGGGGGGCTACAGCTGAGAAGGCCCTGTCTCTCGTCCCGGCCAAACGCGTTTGCTATGTTTTCATGCATTTCTAGCTTCATTATATTCATGTGAATCTATCCAGATCAATTTGTTTCAACACATGTTGCAAAATGCCTTTAAAAATGACAAACCTCCTTACCTACACTTGTCATCCACAGAACCAGCTTTTCAGCAAGACTGGAAGTTGATGTGCCATGCTTAAAACTGCCCCTGCAAAACACAAGCAAATCCAACAAAATACAATGTATGCATTTATTTAACATGCAAGGCAATGTATATACTAAATAGAGAAGGGCAGCAATATTCAAGGAACCAGTCAAAGATTTTCACACAGATGATGAAGATGGTATATGAAGAATCAAAGTGCCAATTAGAGAGTAGATGCAATGGTGTTTGCAAAAGTGTGCAAACATTCAGGTGTCTGCTGGCATTGGTCCTGGCTCATGGGAGCCATGTTACTGAAAAGGGAAGGCATCCCATCTTCCATTTTTGAGCAGGAACTGTTATCTCACTTTCTTAGTCACTATATAATACACTAACCAGTAAAAGAGAAACCTGGACAAGATTTTCAACAGAAAAAGCACATTAAATTCTCACTGACAAAACAACTTCTAAATGGATTTTTATGGTCTCTAATTAACATACCGGGGCTCTTCCAGTTCAGTTTGCTGCTTCCGCGGACCTAAGACAAAAGAGAACAGAATGAAAATGCACCACTTGTAAAGACAAGAAAAGTAGCAAAAATTACTGAGAAATTAGTTGCCGTACACCTTTATTCAAAATTTATCTTACCTGAAGTTATCTTGGATAAATAGTTGGATGCTTCATTTAAAACAGCTCTTTCATCACCAAGTATGTACAGTGCAACACTCTGCCCAGGAAAAATAAATTCTGCCTTAGGTTCTGTTCACACAACATTTCCCCATCCATTTAAGTGACAGAGAGAAGAAGGAAGATTATTGAATCAGCATAAAGATATACATTGACGTTCAGACTAAATTGGCTATTCAGTTCTTAGAACCCTGAGTCAGCATGGA
Source organism: Anolis sagrei ordinatus (assembly GCF_025583915.1). Classification (NCBI taxonomy): domain Eukaryota; kingdom Metazoa; phylum Chordata; class Lepidosauria; order Squamata; family Anolidae; genus Anolis; species Anolis sagrei. Next base: position 330,895,803 of record NW_026844366.1, on the reverse strand, counting down.
CTATATCCAAGGATTCCAGAAGTTGAAATCTATAATGACTGGAAGGTCAAAGGTAATATCTGCTTACATTCCATATAACAATTCATCCATTTTCTCTTTTAGAAATCCCAAATTAGAATCCTCCATATCTCTCCATTAGTGAGAAGAGGAAATTTAAAGTATGTCAAAGAGTTTGCTAAACTCATATAACTATTTGTATCAACAGGGCATGAGAAAGTTGAACACAGCAGCATCTCACTTTTTCCATTAGCATGAGATGGCATACACAGCCCAACACATACCATATTTCTTCCATTGATAGATGTTATCAATTGTGAGATGCACTCTAATTTCATGTACATTATCTCTGAATGGCATAGATTTGTCTGCCTTAGATCTATGCACTCTGTTCTTGTATAATATTTTGCTGGATTTATCTTGGATACTTTTCCTAGAGGAATTTTTGAGGACACTTAAGTCTTATGGACATATCCTGATGAACTTTGATTCCTTTTTTAAAATTATTATATTTATTTATTTATTCAAAGAGACATACATTTGCAAGTGTTTGTTGCATACAGTACAATACTTTCCAGCTATTAGTGTTCCATAATCATTTCTCAGATAATATATTTTCTTTAAGGGGTCACAGTCTTCTATTTAAATAGTACATATAAAGGGACCATAGACTCTTACTTAACATACACTTCCTCCTTGTCTACAGTCTTATACAGTCCCACTATTAACCTTCCAGGAGCTTGGGATCGTCTGAGGAGGCCCTGCTCTCAATCCTGCCGGCTTCACAAGCACGTTTGGAGGGGACAAGAGACACAGTCTTCTCTGTGGTGGCCCCTCGGCTGTGGAACTCCCTACCTAGGGATATTAGATCAGCCCCTTCCCTCTTGATCTTTCGAAAAAGAGTGAAAACCTGGCTCTTTGAGCAAGCGTTTGGAACCAAAAAACCCAAATCGGAAAATGAATTAGGAACAGCTAAAACGATGGAATAGTTGAGGATTTTAACAAGAAAACATAGTTTTTTATAATTTTTATTATTAATTGTTTTTATTGTTTTAAATGCATTGTGATGTTTTTTGCTTTTTATTGATGTATGTCTTTTATATATGTCATCTAACTGTTGCCAACTTGTACGCCACCCTGAGTCGCCTTCGGGCTGATATGGGCAGGATACAAATATTGTAAATAAATTATAGGATCCTCTATATACATTTTCGTTTAATTTTACATTGAGATGTTGAATCATTGGTTGCCATTCAATAACAAAGCTGTCTAATATTTCTCCTTTTATTAATACAATTACTTTATCCATTATCAGCAAATCCATACATATATATATATATGGGGACTCTTGAGTCTTATGGATAAATCCTGATGAATTTTGATTCCTTTTTTATAGTTGCTTTCTTTTTGTATGTTCAGCTTTTAGTTTACTTTGGTTTTAATAAACTCTTACACTGGATTATCTGCACATTGTGAGGTTTGTAGTGAAAAGGGGCTTCAGGGCTCTAGTGCAACAAAGATTAGGTATGCTCAAAACCCTGAAAGTTTTGTTCATGTAATTATTTCACTGTCCTTTCCTTCATGTTAATGGAGCTATGATTCTATACCAATAGGCAACCAGAGGCTCTCCAAATGTTGGGCTGCAACTTTCAGCAGCCTTAGCAAACAAAGCTAAGGGATAATGGAAACTGAAGTCCAACAGCATCCAGAATAATCCAAAAATGCTTCACCCCTCTCCTATGGCTTAATAATAACAGCTCAGAAGGTTTAAGACATTCAGTTTCTTTGAAACCCTGCTCATCTGCTCTCCTTCAATGGCATTTATTTCATTCTGGATCTTTCAAATTAAATGTCTTCATTCATCCTAAGAGGCACAATTGAGGAACCCAACCAATGATGAAACAACTCTCAGAAATACCTCAATTAAGTTAAGCATACAGAAAGATATCAGTCTGTTTCACAGGTCTTGCAGTACATACCAACACTACCAGTTTGCTCCTTTCACAGATTCCAGGCAAATAAGGGTAGAGAGTCACACTTTCTCCCTTCAAGCAGGAACTCAGCCACTGAAAAATACTTGGAGGCTCAGCTGAAAAAAAGGTTGGGTGCTGCATGCCACACGCTGGTTTTAAAAAACAGAGGAAAACAGAGAACAGAATTAAAATACTCTTGCCAGTATTGGCTTATGCTGATGGTACAAGTGAAAAAAACTAAATACAAAGCATTCATGGGCACAGCCAGTGGGGACTTCCATGATCACAGCAGTCACATTTATTTATCGTGTCAGGAGCAACCAGACAGTTGTATTACATTTTTAACAAAACAAACAAACAAACAAACAAACAATCACATGCGATTGAGGTAACCTATATGGTACATCCATGAACCACTAATCTATATAATGCATCGCTGGTTGGGTATGAATTCATAATTTGTACTGAATGTCCATCATAGGCAAATAGTTTATTGTCTTGGACAATAAATGTACTAACAACAATAATAAAGTAAAATAAATGTAATAATAATAGAATAAATAAAGTAAAATAATAAATATAATAAAAGTAATAATCATAACAGAATAAAATATTAAATAACCTGGACTCGAGTATAAGCCGAGGGGAACCTTTTCAGCCTAAAAAAAGGCTGAAAAACTAGGGTTATACTCTAGTATATACAGTAAGTGAAGGAACAATAACACACAATGTTTAGTATCACTCTTAAAAGAGTGCTGAATAGCATAATAAAGCCACTGTAAATACCATGAAAAATTAGAAATGTATTTTCCAGCTCTGAAGTTTAAAGAAAATACAATGGTCTTACTAAGCTGCAAAGAACTACAAAGCTCAAGAAACAAAAGTCCTGGTTTATTATTTTAACACTGAATCTGATACAACAACCTCAGACATACCTACTAAGACTAAGTGATTAATTACTGTACGTTTAAAAGTCGCAACAATACTTTTGAAACTTGCCTGGATCAATTATGCATGTCTGCCTGGAAGTCTTCACTAGTACTGGATAGTCTCTGTAGTAATAATCAAGGTAAGCTTCCAGATTTAAGTCTCTAAAAATGGGAAACAAGAAGCAAATTGCATTCTGAGATGCACAAGTTTACATGCAATTATTAATCAGAGCAGTATTTCTCAAACTCTGCTCCTCCAGGTGTTTTGAACTCCAGCTCCCAGAAATCCCAGCCAGTTTTTACCAGCTGTTAGGAACTGTAGGAGTTGAAGTCCAAAATATCTGGAGGAACAGAGTTTGAGAAACACTGAATTAGAGGATGGGAAGGAGAAAAGCTTAGAAAATTACTTTTATGAACTACAGCCCTCATAATGTTTTAGCTATCATGACCAATGGTGATACTGGTGGGAGATTTTAGAAAAATTAGTCCACAAAATGCATATTAAACCATTTTCAGGGCTACATCTAAAACAGTAGTAATACTTCTGTTTTATTGGAATGTAGACATCACTCAAGGAACTGACATACAGACAGTAGAGCACAGGTGCAATAAGAGGCACCCAAGATTTGTAATAGCACAAGAAAAAAAGTCAAACAATATCAAAGGGAGTGGGAAAGAGTATATACTTGAGTATAAGCCGACCCGAATATAAACTGAGGCACCTAATTTTACTGCAAAAAACTGGGAAAACGTATTGATTTAAATATAAGCCAAGTGTGGGAAATGCAGCAACTATTGGTAAATTTCAAAATAAAAATAGAGACCAATAAAATTACATTAATTGAGCAATCAGGAGATTAAATGTTTTTGAATATTTACATAAAACTGTAATTTAAGATAAGACTGTCCAACTCTGATTAAACCATTATTCTAACCTTCTTCAATGTAAATGTGCTTATGGATCCTTCCAATAATAATAGAGAGTAAAATAATAAATGTAATAAAATAATAATAGGGTAAAATAATAAATGTAATACTGACAATAATAAAGTAAAATAATAATAAAAAGAGTAAAATAATACATCTAATAATAATAAATAGAGCAAAGTAATAAATGTAATAAAATAATAATAGAGTAAAATAATATAACTGTAATAATAATAGTAAATAGAGTACAATAATAAATGTAATAATAATAATAATAATAATAATAATAAATTAAAATAAGAAATAACTTTGATTCAAATATAAGCTGAGGGGGGCCTTTTCAGAAAAGTGAACTATTGTCCTAGGATCATTTATTTATTTATTTGGGGTTCTTTTACCCCGCCCTTCTCACCCCGAAGGGGACTCAGGGCAGCTTACAGAAACAAGGCACAATTTGATGCCTGTATCATAAACAATCATACACAAAATTACAACAATTCACAGTTGACATGCATGCATTATAACCATAAAATCAATAAAATCAATAAAAAACATCTCAGAAGATGGAAAGGAAAGGCGTGGCATTCTTCCTCCCTATTCTATTCATTATTTTCTCTTTTTAAATTTTCCCTCCCATTGTGATCAATGGGGAAAATATTCTGAGAATATCTCAGGGAAACCAGAAAACCACTCCTGACGCCAAAAGTGGCAGACCTTTCTCCCATTAAGGGGCTTCTGGGAATGGCTCTCTTGCCACCTGAAGGCACACACTTCCAGGAACCATAACTGTGCTATAAAACACCAGAAAGGAATGTCAAGACGAAGAAAAAAGACAACAACTCCTTCTTCTCTGATAGTAAGTGGTCCTGACAACTCACCCTTCCACTCAACCTACTATCATTTGTAAAAAGAAAAGAGAAGGAAACATCTAATCTTCTTTATGATCTGACTCCAAATCTTCTTAACCACCGCCAAGAAACACAACCAACTCTAATTCATTTCTAGGGGGGCATACCTTGCTAACTGAACCAGAAGAACAGCTAAGGAACGAATTCCTTCGCCCATCAAACAATTCAGCTTCAGTTCCTCGTAGATTAAATGGAGCACATAGAAAATAGCTGGAATGTGAGGGAAAAGAAGAGTGGAGGAGTCCAAGCAGTGTTTGTGTGAAGCATTGTCTTTGGGAAATTTTACTTCCAGAGGATCCAGGCATAAAGCTTTAGCCAAAGGATGAGACTCGACATTTTTATGGTAGTCAGAATTTAGAAGATATTCTGCATCCTAAAACAACATAAAAAAGAACTAGGATTAATGTATATAGTGGATTGTTTCAGTTTACACATTTAACATGCAATAATTACTGCAGGCATTACTGTAGTAATGAGTCCCAACTGGATTTGTGCCTTTATGACAGGTACGGGCAAACCCAGGCCTGGGAGCGGGATACGGTCCCTTGTAGCCTTTTCTCAGGCCCTCCTCACTCTCACCATCCTATCCTTCCTTCTCTCTTTCCTTCCTCCACCCCTCCCTCCTTCATTCCTTTCCACCCTTTCATCCTTCCTTCCCTCCCTCTTTCTCCTTCCTTCCTTCTTTCCTTCCCATTTTCTTCCTCCACTGTTTCTTCCCTCCCTCCCTCCCTCCCTCCCTCCGGTCCACTTGTCCTTCCTTCCATCCTTCTCTTCCCTCCTTCCTTCTCTTTTTCTTTCCTCCTTTCCTACTGGGGCATGTTTGGCTGGGAGAAAAGAAGATAGGCAGGGAACATGGGAACCATGTTTCAAGGTGTAAAAGGGTGTCTCAAGGAGGAGGAGGAGGAGGAGGAGGAGGAGAAGGAAAACTGACTTTGTGCTGCTCTAGAGACCAGGGTACAAGGGAGCAATGGGTTCAAATGGCAGGGAAAGGGATTCAACTGAAAAGATTAGGAAGAACTTCCTGAGAGTAAGAGCTGTTGGAGAGTGGCATAGGCTGCTTCAAACACACCTCACAACCTCTGAGGATGCTTGTCATAGATGTGGGCAAAATGTCAGGAGAGAATGCTTCTGGAACATGACCATACAGCCCAGAAAAACCAGTGATTCTAGCCATGAAAGCCTTCGACAATACTAGTAAATTAAATGCTTTTCTTACCTCATCCGATCCTGTCTCCGATGGCCGAGCTTTCTTGGGAGCAATGACAGGAGAAAGTGATCCTTCAAAATCAAGCTAAAATGAAGAAATGTTAAATTATATCAGAGAGCACTGAATTCTGGTTTTAAAATACATACACTACAAAAATAATTATAAGCAGCAAAATACCTATATTTATTAAATTGAAATGCAGTTGACATTACTTTTTTACATCATTTGTGCATCTGAATGAACAAAGGCTAATAATGAACTACAGTTAAAACCTGGACCTTATTACTTTCACTTAAAAGCAAGCACCACTAATGTCAGTAAATCTGACTGTAAGACAGAAATTAAGGATGACAGACTTAGTGATGATCCTGGTTAATCTCTTTGGGTCTTTGGATTTGGTCCTTGATCCACAGAAAGGTTTTTGTGGACCACATAGGAAGCATGCGGTGAAGTGCGGCCAAGATTCAACAGTTCTACTGATATAAATTCATTTTGGAGATTTCTTTCTGAAATACAATTCTTACATATTCACTTAACTAATGTCCAACACTTGCTTTTAAAGCCTGGATCCAGTCCCTATCTAATATAGTACATTTGTACCAATTACTTTTTGTGAGAAACAGTTCATATTTAACCTGCAAAATTATTTTTTTAACTATACAAAAAGTTTTTCCTAACATTTGGTGGGATCATCAGATTAGCATTGTGTACAAAATTACTGTTTTCCAAGTGATGCTTTACTACTTGATCTTGTCTAGAAGCCGAGTGATTAGATGGCCCTGCAAGGTAACTTACATTGCGAGTCCAGGCCACTCTTTCTGTGTTGTAACCCATCATGTTCATGAGACAAGTCACAAATAAGCTCCACTCTGAGTAGTAACTTGGTCCTCCTGGTGCGTTGTATGCATTATACCATCTGACAAGCATTTGCACAGCAATCTCTTTAGGCAGGATATACTTAATGCCTTGTAAACACCTTTTGACTATTCCAAATAAAAGCGGGAGAGAAAAGAACAACAACAAAGTAGAATTGTTATAATCTGAGCCTGGAATTTATTTTATATTAATGGCCAAGGGCCAGTATAAATAAATACAATCTGATGGGATGAAGGGCACAAGATCCCCTACAACAGAGAAAATCCACCCCAAAAATCTCACACTTTTTTAAACCTGAAAAATCATCTCTACGAATTTCTAAGTTTCCCAGCACAACTCTATGGTCAACTTCAATCACAGGTTAGCACAGAATGGTACTGGAGGTAAAAGAGATTCCCACAGAGGTGTTTTTTTCTAGGAATCTCTAAGTCCTCTGGCATAACTCTATGGTCAACATCTGTCAGAGGTAACCATAAAGTCATGCTGAAGGATTTAGAAATTCCAAAGAAGAACATTTTAATCATATCCACACATAATCAAATCTACAAAAGCCGAATCTCCACATTTGAAGGGCCAACTGTAATGGAAATTTTCTATTAACTCAAAGGACAAACTGTGAAATCCATCTGCTTCTTCCCTGAACTCAAATCCAGTTAACAATTACATCTGAAATGTTGATAACTGGAACTAATGTTTAACTTAACTAAGGGGGATTGCAGAAGGATTAGGGACCACCTTCTGCTCATTTCCCCAGGCTTGAGGGCAGTATCAACCTCTTCTGATGAAAGATGTTAAATTGGAACAATAAGTATTGAAACTTTTGGGGGATTGCTCCCTCTGCTGGATGATACTGCAAAATCTTGATTCCTGGCTGTAGAATTAAGAGGAAACACAGCCCACACAAGAATGTGTTCCATCAAATTTTGAAAAAGTTACCAGTAAACATTTTTAGAAAACCCTCCAGAAAAGGGGAAGTGCTGCTGAAACAAAATGTTTTGCTTTCCAAACAACAAGGTCTGGTGGCTCAGCAAAAGCCAGGAGATGGTAGCAAGAATATAGAGTTATATTGAAGCTGGTTCAGAACCTGAATGTTTGTTGGATTTCATTTTACTGCCCGCCCGCCCAAAGAAAATGATACAGATTCAGTATCATACCTAATTCTGAAGTTGCAACTTCAGGAATGGTAATTCTAACCATTGAGCCATTGCTGAGTTCCTAAGAAAACAAAAGGCATCTAGTCAAGATTTAAGTTTTATAGCACACATCTTTACAAAACTAAACTGATCCTTGACATGCAAAAGTTGTCTTTGAAGTCTGTTTGGAAGCTACCAAAAAGTAAAGCAATGTATGCATTCTGGTAAGACCTTAGCTACATGCTTATTACGCAACAAAAATAAAACCTGGTACATTAAAATATTAAATCCAATAAATATAAATTTTATATATCTCAAATGTTCCTTTTCTGGTCCATCAGTCTATCAGATAGGAGCCCCCGGTGACTCAGTGGGTTAAACCCCTGTGCCAGCAGGACTGAAGACTGACAGGTCGCAGGTTCGAATCCAGGGAGAGCGCGGATGAGCTCCCTCTATCAGCTCCATCTCCTCATCTGGGGACATGAGAGAAGCCTCCCACAAGGATGGTAAATTTTTTTTAAAAAAAACATCAGGGCGTCCCCTGGCCGTCCTTGCAGATGGCCAATTCTCTCACACCAGAAGCGACTTGCAGATTCTCAAATCGCTCCTGATACGAACAAAAAAAAAGTCTATCAGATATCTCCTAATCATGGTCTCAATACACAGGAGCTTCCTCCTGCTTTCTTTCTTCACATAATATAATTAGAGCCAGCAACTATAATCATTCTAACTATATTTCCTTTATCTAGATGTAAACTGCCATTTGAACCTATTATCGAGCCGTGCAGAGCTCAGTTCAAATCATCCAAAATCATAGTTAAGGAGATCAGAAACATTACATTCAAATACTGATAACTCATCCAACTCTAACTAATGTATCATGTCACACTTTGATATAGCATAAGTTAACCTACAAAGTAATACTTACCAGAGTCACTCTGTTCTGAACATTATCTCTCACAGAATGTACAAAAGTTGTAAGTTGCTGAAAAGTGCAGTCGTCAATGTAAGAGTCTAGAAGTTTGGAAGAATCCCTCAGCTCTGGAACAGGGGACAACATTCCCTGTAAAAAGGCGGGGGGAGATATCATATTATAATACTGACAGAATAAATAAGTTGGAGGGATTTTGAAGGTTATTTACTTCAATGAAGGCATCTTGCCATCACAGGGTACCAGATAAAAGGCTACCCAGTCTCTGCTTATATCCCTCTAGCCAACCGTCTCTTGAAGTACTTGTGACATTTTCTACTTATCTCTCTGCTGACATCAACTGTGAAGATCTATCCATCTGCTCTCAGCAAATGGATGGATTTCCACTTATCCCATCCACTGCCATAAACAGTAAAGTATTTCCCTTATCCCTACCTCTACCAACAATGTGATAATCTCCTGCTATCCCTCCACAGTAGCCATCCATTGTTGGGTGCTCTTGTAGTTCCTGTCCGAGACTGTATTTATTGTATCTCCTGATCGGACACCATCACAATTTATTAATTTGCTGTCACCACAGACACTGTACATTAACTCAAACCTTTCAATATGTACAGTTCTCAGAGACAGCTCCTCATGCTTGAAGTGTCAACACAGAAGGACCTCCTTATCCACTGATTCAATATCCACACTTCACACTGCCATGCTCCAAAACATATTCCTGTAAGTCAGTGGTTCTCCATCTATGGGTCCTCAGATGTTTTGGCCTTCAATTTCCAGAAATCCTAACAGCTGGTAAACTGGCTGGGATTTCTGGGAGCTGTAGGCCAAAACACCTGGGGACCCACAGGTTGAGAACCACTGCTGTAAGTGTTTGTGCGTCTTTTGAGGCCCTCTAGTGAGATTCAATGGTTTGCCTCTGGCCCAAATATAGAGAAAATATAGGCATCTATGGCGACTTAATGCACCCCCACAAATACAGGGCTTGTACCCTTCTCAATAGAAGATCAATTACTACTCTCTTACCTCATCTAAGAGTCCAAGGTGCTTATTCAAAGGCTTGGAAGGACTATTGACACTGTCCAAAGGAGTGCTTGGACGAGGCATCTGATTTGACATTGTCAGTGAAGGAGCTAACAAGCCAGGTATGAACACTTTTCCTACCTTGTAAGGAGCAACAAACAAATAAAACAGTTAGGCAAAGTGCCAAGAGGTCGAACTTTTAAAGTCTGAAACACAGTTGAAAAGACAACACTAGGCACTGAATCAAATGTATAAAGATAAGCTAGCCTGAAGAAGAGAAGGCTGAGAGGAGACATGATAGCCATGTATAAATATGCGAGAGGAAGTCATAGGGAGGAGGGAGCAAACTCGTTTTCTGTTGCCCTGGAGACTAGGATGTGGAACAATGGCTTCAAACTACAAGAAAGGAGATTCCATCTGAACATTAGGAAGAACTTAGGAACCTATTCCAATTATATCTATATTATTTATATTATAAGTGCTGGCTTTAGCCTATAAAGCCCTAAACGGTTCCGGTCCTGCTTATCTATCCGAACGCATCTCTCCCTATGAACCCTCCAGAAACTTGAGATCATCTGAGGAGGCCCTGCTCACGATCCCATCTGCTTCACAAGCACGTTTGACAGGGACGAGAGACAGGGCCTTCTCTGTGGTGGCCCCTTGGCTATGGAACTCCCTGCCTAGGGATATTAGATTGGCCTCCTCCCTACTAACTTTTCAAAAAAGAATGAAAACCTGGCTCTTTGAGCAAGCGTTTGGAACCACAGCATGACCAGAAAAACTCAAATCGGAAAATGAACTAGGAATGGCTAAGATGATGGAATGGTTGAGGATTTTAACAAGAGGACATCGTTTTTATAATTTTTTATTATTCGTTGCTTTTATGGTTTTTCAATGTATTTTGGTTTTTCAATGTATTTTATATATGGCATCTAATTGTTGCCGACTTGTACACTGCCATGAGTCGCCTTCGGGCTGATATGGGCGGGATACAAATGTTGTAAATAAATAAATAAATATTTCTGCCTCTGGTAAAATGCAAAGACCAATATAAAAAACAACACAACAATATAAAATGAAACATCAAACACAAGAAATTTCCACAGGGAAGGGCCACTTCAGAATAAAAATTAAAATTTTAAAAACAGTGGGAGATAGGCAATGAAGGATTGTCATGATGGGGAACCGGAATGAGGAGGGATTTCATTGCACGAGCCATAAACTAAAGAGCTTCTGAGGTCATTTTGGGACAGGGAGTGTCCTACATTCAATCATTGAAGGCACATTGGAATAATCAGGTTTTCAGCTTCCTCCTGAAGATTGCCAGTGAGGGGGGTTGTCTAATCTCTCTGGGGAGTGAGCTCCAGAGCCGGGGGGCCACTACAGAGAAGGCCCTCTCCCTCGTCCTCACAAGTCGCACTTGCGATGCAGGCGGGAGCGAGAGAAGAGCCTCTCCGGAAGATCGAAGTGGTCGTGTGGGTTCGTAGATGGAGATGCGGTCGCACAGGTAGGCGGGTCCCAAACCGTTCAGGGCTTTGTAGGTCAAAACCTGCACCTTGAATTGGGCCCGGAAAATAAATGGCAGCCAGTGGAGCTCCTTAAACAGGAGGGTTGACTGCTCTCTGTAATTCGCTCCAGTTAACAATCTGGCTGCCACCCGTTGGACCATTTGGAATTTCCGAGCCATCAGTACAATACACACAATATAACACAAAAGCATAACAAAATCAAAAAATAAAATACATAAAATAGAAAATCAATATAATAAACGACACAACAATAAAAAATCAACTATTGAAACACCAAAGATTTTTACTGGGCAGGGCCAAATTGAAAGATAAAATTTTAAAACGCTGGGAGACAATGTAAATTACACCCAAACATGTTCTCTATTACTGACCAAAGCTTGCAAAATTTACTTTGGTCCCATTTGGATTCCCTAGTATTGAAAAAAAGATACTAATCATCAAACTCTATACAACTTTGGAGGCCATGAAATCACACTGGGTGACCTTGGGCAAGTCACACTCTCTCAGCCTCTGAGGAAAGCAAAAGCAAACCTTTTCAGAACAAATCTTACTATGAAAAACCTGTCATAGCTTCACATTGGGATTGCTGTAAGTGGGAAACGGCCACAACAACAACAGGAATGCACAAAGTCATGTTCAATGTACAAGGAATATGTATTCAACATCCTTTCAGGATCATTTCAGGGACACAGGGGCCAGAGGAGAAGGAGCACTGATGGGAGAGCTAGCATACATGATCTTATCCACTTTCAGCCCTCGTGCGTAAAGGCAAATGGTTAAACAAAGGTATAACTGAAGAGGAAATGGAAAGAAGACAAGCAAGGGAAGTATACAGACTTGGGCAAGTCAAAAAATTGAGTACAGAACTATGGAAAGATCATCTACATCAGGGGTCCTCAAACTAAGGCCCGGGGGCCATATATGGCCCTCCAAGGTCATTTACCCGGCCCTCGCTCTGGGTCAACCTAAGTCTGAAATTACTTGAAAATACACAACAACAACAATCCTAACTCATCAGCCAAAAGCAGGCCCACACTTCCCACTGATAAGTTTATATTCGTTAAAATTGTTCTTCATTTTAATTATTGTATTGTTTTTAAGTGTTTTTTGCACTACAAATAAGATATGTGCAGTGTGCATAGGAATTCATTCAGGTTTTTTCAAATTATAATCCAGCCCTCCAACAGTTTGAGGGACTGTGACCTGACCCTCTGTACAAAAAGTTTGAGGACTCCCGATCTACATATAAGAGGTATTAAAGTGAAAAAAGTGTCATACACACCCGAACTATTCCAGTAAACAGGACTAAGTTTCCATTGCCTTCCAGAACCAGCATTGTGTCAATGCTCTGGGAATATCAAAAAAGGAAAAAAAGAGCACACTAATCAGCTAGTATTTGAAGAAATGCTATCAATTGATAAAGAACACGGTAATCTACATTTTATATTTTTATACTTACTTCAATAGGAGCAGCGTCCTTTGCTGGTATATTGGTAACAGTGCCAAAGATCAACTGGGACATGTCATTACTCTGTTGAAACTTCACACAGCTAAAAGTGAGGAAAGCAAAAGATCTCAGCCAAGTATTACATAAGAAATGCTCCCAGTACAGCTAAGGTGGATTTATACAGCTATTTCTACCACCATTACCATTACCTCCCACTCTCAAAAATCAAGGTCAGCAGGAGCAGTTCCAGCAATGCAGTTTTTAACAACTATATATAACATTGCTACATGATTTAGTCATGCCGGCTGCAGATAATAGATGCTGTATTTCAAACAAGCATGTAGCTGAGGAATACTGAGATATAGACTTTAATGATACATATCAAATGCAAAAATTCAAGAAAGCCATACTTACCGCAACTGGAGCTGGGACTCCACTAAGTAGCACAAAAACTTTTGCCCACAAAGATCAGTTGTAATAAACACTTTGGAGGCTTGTGAGTTTTTCTCCCTATCAACAGTTCAGTTAAAAGAGAAACAATAAATAAATCGGATCTTACTAATTAAAAAGTCTAAAGAAGCTGCTTTAAAGAATGTTAAATGTACAAACCTAAAATATTAGCTTAAAACAGATCTTACTGGAATCTTGTATATTATTTTACATTGACAGAACTTTCCTATATATGTCTATTAGCCTATTAGATGCAAATAAATCTCACTATATTCAAGAAAGCTTACATCTATGTCAACACAGAGAAATTCTAGAGCAAGTGTTAACTTCTAAAGCAAGTATACATATACACAGACATACACACTGAAGCTTGAGCAACAAATGTATTTCAATGTGTCAGACACTGTAGCAAAAAGAACCCTACAATGATTGTTATTGATAAATATCTTCATAAATTACATTATTTATAAATCTACACATTAAAATCAAGAAAGTTTAATAGATGTTGTTGTCATTTTCCACCAAGTGGACTTTGATTTATGGCAACCCGATTCATAAGTTGACTGCCTATCCATGAATATAACAAGTAGGAAAAACTATTCATTTCAATGTGTTGTTGAAGGCTTTCAAGGCCGGAATAACTGGGTTGCTGTGAGTTTTCTGAGCTGTATGGCCATGATCCAGAAGCATTCTCTCCTGACGTTTCACCCACATCTGCCAGGCATCCTCAGAGGTTGTGAGATCTATTGGAAACTAGGGAAATGAAGTTTATATATCTGTGGAGTGTCCAGGGTGGGAGAAAGAACTCTTGTCTGCCTCAGGCAAGTGTGAATGTTGCAATTGGCTGCCTTAATTAGCATGGAATGGCCTTGCAGCTTCAAGGCCTGGCTGGTTGCTGCCTAAGGGAATCCATTGTTGGGAGGTGTTCGCTGGCCCTGATTGATTCTTCTCTGGAATTCCCCCGCTTTTTGAGTGTTACTTTTTATTTACTGTCCTGATTTTAGAGGTTTTAAATACTGGTAACCAGATTTTGTTCATTTTGATGGTTTCCTCCTTTCTGTCGAAATTGTCCACATGCTTGTGGATTTCAATGGCTTATCTGTATCGTCTGACATAGTGGTTGTTAGAGTGTTCCAGCATAATATTTGAGAACACAGAAATGCTGGACCACTCGAACAACCACTATGTCAGACAACACAGAGAAGCCATTGAAATCCACAAGGTTGTGGACAATTTCGATAAAAAGGAGAAAACCATGAAAATGAACAAAATCTGGCTACCAGTATAATAAAAACAAACTCTAAAATCAGGACAGTAAATAAAGAACAACACTCAGAAAACATGGGAATTCCAGACATGAAACAATCAGGGCCAGCTAACACCTCCCAACAAAGGATTCCCCCAGGCAGGAATCAGCCAGGCTTTGAAGATGCAAGGCATTGCAGTGCTAATCAAGGTGATTAATTGCAACATTTACACTAGCCTCCAAAAGACAAGAGTTCTTTCTCCCACCCTGGACCTTCAGCAGATATATAAACACCCCTTGTCTAGTTTCCAATATTATCTCACAAATTCTGAGGATGCCTACCATAGATGTGGGCAAAACGTCAGGAGAGAATGCTTCTGCAATATGGCCATACAGCCCGGAAAACTCACAGTAACCCACTATTAGTTTCCTTTTATCTGTTATAATCACACAATACATAGAGATAAATATTTCTTTCTCATGTTCATTTATGATAGATTCTTAACATTTTTCAACTTATTAACATTGATCTGTTAATCATACCCATTCTGGCAGGGGTGGATTATTAAATAATAATAATAATAATAATAATAATAATAATAACTTTATTTTTATACTCCGCCTCCATCTCCCTGAAGGGACTCAGGGCGGCTCACAAGGGGACATGCCCAACAGTTAAAACAAGCATAAAAATACAATCAACAACAACAAAATCAATAAAACATCATAATCAGACAACATTAATATTTCTCAAAGTAACAGATTGGCCATGAGATTATTAGGAAAAAATATATCTTATTAAACTACAGTTTATTCGATCCCAAAAGCCAAGAACCATAAACTAACTTTAAACAAGGTTTTGTTGATAGTTTTATGTATTTAAAATCATAGAATAAACCTGGCTTGCGTGAGCTCAATAAGCCATAATCACAGGCTCTGGTGTCATGTTAAAGCTTAAACTAATCCTGACTGACAACAAGTAAACACAACAGTTTCATTCCTCTTTCTTGTTTATTGTTATGTGTTAAAACAGACGAAATCTAATGTCTTCTCTAAATTTTCAGTAAGCAAGTCAGTCTGAACGTAATCCAGGTCTGTATTAAGAAAGGTCATGGATAAATCAATTTTGCCAAACCTCATGGTAGTGAATGGTTCTGTCCATAGATGATCTATGCAAAGTTCTGGAACAATGAGTTCGGTTTCTGGGGCAAGGAAGGAGTCAGTCGCACTGCTTGGAGAATGGCAGGCACTATGCCTCTTTGGAGACTGGGCATAGCTGGAGAAGTTGAATCTCTGCACTCCTGAGAAAGAATGCACTCCCAAGGCTGGAGAATGAGAGCGGCTGTGAACAAAGGAAGGATTTTTGTTTAGCGATGGGTTGTACACACAGTGCCCTTCCCTACCAGCCTGCTAACCAAAGCACTTACACTGCTGACCTACATTTAAAAGCTTAACCAATGATTTATTAGGCAAGGTACTATTAAACCTACCTTACAGCATTACTATGAAGATAAAATTGCTTGAGGAGAGGAAAACCCTGAGCTCAGGAGGTTAAGTGCGATTAAAATGAAATCATATAATGTCCCAGGAGATATTTCTCACCATTTGGTTTCATCCCTGGACTGAAGAAGTCTCATGTCATCAAGTTTCCAGACCTCAAAGAGTAGCTAGACTATAGATAGGATAAAGCTAAGGGATTCCTCCCCCTCCCCCCCCGCCCCATTCTTATGCATGTTTCCCAAAAGGGCTTTGTCTTTTCCTGCTTGCCACTGTCTCCTTCCACCCTTTGATGATGTAGGAATGGAATTCTGTGAGGGAATGTCCTTTTTAAGGATCTTTTTATTGCTCTGGGCTCGCCACTTTTCCAGTTTCTTCTGCTTTTCTTTCTGCTTCTCTCTAGGCAAAATGTAGCAGCATGGATTTGTTTACCCTTTTACCTCTTTAGAAGGTGAGATTGAGTAAGCTAGTTAGCTCTAAGACCTTTTCTATCTAGAATGTATTTCTTTTACTTCAATAAATATTTCTGAACCTGTGCCATCCTAAAATATAGAAGTTTATCCCAGCTTATCGCATGAAAGTTTCTGCTGGTTATGAAGTTTACTTCTGGTACTCTGCTATATTTATGGTGCAGCTCAGATCCTCTAACACGAACAATATATAAATGATAATAAAATTATGTGACTATTTCCAAGGGCAAAGCTCTTCAGTGATTGAAACTACAAAATGACACCAATCTCTATAAACAAGGATTGAAAATATGTGGAATCTGGAAACCATTCCATTCAAAGTACAGTTGCAAAGATTAGGAACCAATGGGATTGGTTCTGCTAATGGGACTGTTTTTCTCAGCAGAACCCGGTTGGGAGTGGAGGTAATGTCCCCACTCCTTACTGCAGCTGGTGAAAATCCCAAGCAGGTTGTTAGGTGTGTGGAAGAGGAAAAGAAAGGAAGTCATACTGAGCATGCAGGAGGTATTAAACTATTGGGTTTAAAGAATAATATATCAGGGGGCTCATTTCTCTGCAGCATGTGTGATCCTTAGAAATCAACAACTGAAATAATCTTATCAACCTACCTCAGAGCTGCCATGTTGGAAATGGAAGGCGAGCGGGAGTGGATGCTGGGTGATGAGGCAGACCTGCTTTGGCTGTGAATAGACGAATAGTTCTGGAATGGGGAAGCCATTGGCGAGTCGCCCTTAGAGAGATTACGAAGGTGGGCCGTGAAAGAAGTGCTGGTGGCTACATGCTGTGGGGTCCCCCCTTGTTCTGAAAACTTTAAGACAGCATTCTGTTCCTGTTGGATACGAGGGAGAACAACAAGTCTACTTAAACATCTCAGAGCAGAATATGGACCACACGTAATATTAAAAAATGGGGACTGAAGATACAGATGTAATTGCAAAACATGACATGATGCGACATGCCCAATTTTTAAAGGCCAAAGTAATGTTTAACAAGGAGAGTCCAGAATCAAGTTTCTAGAAGTCTTTTATTTTATTTAAGAGGAGTGGACTCACTGGTTGTTTCAGATGCATATACTTGCATGCATGCACTGGTTGTTTCTATTGGACATGACAACCTTCATAAAGCCTTCTCTAGCAATCTGTTTGTCTATGATCTTGTTGCTTCCTGTTTCTGTATGTATATTCTGGTGTGCAGCTTCCATTACTCTATGGTTTCTGAGAAGTTATAAAACAGAGGCTGCAAACCATGTGCTCTTTTTCTTTCTCTTCTTTTGACTATGTAACTTGTTGAAAGCTGGTTTTTGTTACAAGAGAGATGCCCTGGCCAGCTGGCACACGGAACCATCTCAAAGATTTTTGAAACTGGACGAATAAGTTTTTGTACTGTGTATGCTGGACACATGAAAGTTGTGAGTAAACCAAATGTTATTTCTATCAAGGTCTACTTCATTTTTGTCTCTTGAGTGCATTACATGAAACAAATTGTTTTTATGGGACAGTATGTTTTGGGGCACTGAAAGAAAAACACTTCTAAAGCTCTGCTGTTTTTATGCACTGGCAAATCTCTGTTTTTCACAACAGATCGGAGATTGCTAATTATTCAGTCTAACAACTGAAACCATTGCCTAGTGTAATTATATTTGGTTGTATATCACAAGAGGAGATTCTGCTCTAAAGGGTTTTTTGGCTCTTCTCTAAAAAGTTAAGTTCTTGAATAGTTTCAAATGCATACAGACACTTTGAGTCTCCTTGTGGGGAGAAAAAGCAGGGCATAATAATACTTTGGGTTCCCACATCAAAAGAAATGAATTTATTTCCTTGATACCATTTTCCCAGTCACAATCTAACATATACCCTTTACTACCATCAGGAAGCAGCAAATATGTATTTTCTACCCACTGGGTGGGGGAAAACACCTGAGGACACTAATGAGATTTCAATTGGGAAGTACAGACTCTGACAATTATATCCTCTTCCTTTCTCAACATACTAATTTTTTAAGCCTGTGCTTGCCTTTAATTTCTTACCTCTGGTTTTACTCTTCTGAGTGCCCAGACAGTATGCAAACTCTGAGTAGCATCATATGTCATGAGGATGGAAGGCTCAGCATTGATGAAAACAATTCTCATTGAATAGTCGGCAACATACTGGACTCTGGAAGAGCCAAACAAACCTGCTAAGGAAAGGAAATATTGGGTTAGCCAGCAAAAAAAAAAAAAGTTACACCAAGGACGTCAATCTTCGGCTCTTACAGAACTCCCATATCTTGCCTTTGGTTAAGTGAACAAGGGCTCATGGGAAATGGAATACAATAACATGTGAAGGATCAAAGGTACTGTAGGTATATTACATAGCAGACACGATTTAAACAACAGCAGCAACAACACTAATAATAATAATAAAAAAACTTTATTTATATCCCGCCTGCATCTCCCAAAAAGGAACTCAGGGCAGCTTACAAGGCACTGCAAGTGCAGTATAAATATCAACAGCACATGAGTTTAAAACAAGTTATAACAAATTATAAAAACCACTATCAACACATAAAATAAGATAAAATACACAATTTAAAAACACATATCATCTATGATTAAAACTAGCTGCCATCAATACACAATGAAAGTGACAAAGTGTCAACAAGTATTTTGATTCCCATGCAGCTCTGTCTTAAAGCAATCTTATAATTGGAAAAGACCACAAGGGTCATTCGATCCAACCTCAACCTGTGATGTAAAAAAAACACAATCGAAGTACTCCTGACAGATGGCCATCCACTCTCTGTTTAAAAAGAGAAGGAGACCCCACCTCACTCTGAGGCACCATATTCCACTGATGATCAGCTTTACCCTCAGGAAGTTCTTCCTAATATTTAGGTAGAATCTCTTTTCCTGAAATTTGAATCCATTGCTCTGCACCCCAGGTTTCTAGAGCAGCAGAAAACAAGCATATTCTATCTTCAATATGATATCCTTTCAAATATTTAAACACATTTATGTCACCTGTCAATCGTCTCTTCTCCATGTTAAACGAACCCAGTTCCCCAAGACATGACATAGCTTTACCAACGCTGTGCTGAAGGGGACAGTATTCACAATTTCAATATGTTTTTGACATCTATTACTAGTTTAAATGTTATGATCGAAGACCTACTGTGCAGAAATAAAATTTCCACTCAATTTCATTTTTTCAAAACTGAGACTGTCAGTTCATATTCAAGATCATAAGTGTAACTAGAAAGCAACCAAGCTTCCAAAATTCTGTAGTTGTTGATGCACACAAGCAGGCACCAACTCATCATTGGAGGGGGGGGGGGTTATTTAATCAATTATGCCCCCTGGTTTCATATACACTATTTAATTTACCTCCAGACTTACAAACCATTGGTGTTATTTCATTTAACGGATGCAGCATGCTGAACATTGTAGGCAAAGGTTCTCTAAAATGACAAAAAGACAAAATAAGCACTTAAGCCAGTGCTAGGATAAACAACTTACACTATACTGAAAGTCACATCATGACTGATAACAAGTCAAGATCCAGAAATGTTATTAAGCAAAGCATTTACTGAATACATTACATTATGCTACTGTTGTACAGGAAATCAATACTATATCAGAAGACAATATCCATGTTACTTTACCTATTAGGACTTAGAGGCACTTCATGTGAAGAACTACTACGTTCAAACAACAAGCCGTATTTTGTTGACCATACATTTGCCACCTATAAAAATAAAATACTCCATATGTTTAAGATATCAGAGATATGGATTGTAGAAATACCTGTAACACAAGTAATTTCCATTTTGATAAAGTAACAGCAGCAATAATAATAGGTTTTGTGGTTATTCTTGTTGTGACTATTTATTGTTATTTCTACCACATCCTATCCCCCCCCCCAAAAAAAAGGGGATTCAAGGCACCTGATAAAAAATTGATGAAAGTGCTATGTTTAACCACCAAGATACAATAATTTAAGAATTTTCATTTGACATTGTACATTGACAAAGCTTAGGAGAACAAAAATCTGGGGAAAACCATAGGTTTAATAAAGTTACAATTATTTTAACACAAATTTACCTGAAAGGGCAAGGAAGCAGTGAAATCCTTTCCTTCAATGCTGTGAATATTTATGCAAGAGCTCTGTAACATGCAGATGCATTTTTCTACTATTTGCTTGCTATCTGAAATTAGGGCAGAAATAAAGAAGATCTGAACAATGTTATGCAATATCCACCCAACCAGTCAGTTTATATCGTCTGTACTTAGTTTTGAAAGCAACACGATTTTGAAATGTATTTTTTTACTATATTTATATACCACCTTTCTCACCGCCGGGGGGGGTCTCAAGGCGGTTTACAACATATTAATGGCAAAAATTAAATGCCGACATACATGTAGAAAGAAAAAATCATAATAACTAAACACTTAACATACAACTATAAATTAAAAATATCAAAACCATTAAACATAAGGCATAAACAACATTTAAACATTAAGAATTAAAAACATCCTAGTATAAATATTAAAATCGCATGAAATGGTCAACATCTTTCAAAATCCAGATTCCAAATAAAATGACAGAATTAAAATTACCTGCTATTTTGTCAGACTTATCCTGGGGTATAGTGAAATCACACCACAAAGCCTGAAATAAAAATATTCTATGTGTGGGTTTTTGTGTTTTAAAAAAATGAAAAATACTCCTGCTTCAGCTGTGTGGCTGCAACTCAACAAGTCAAATGAAATAATGTCTTGACACAGAGAGATAGCACATAGAAACACACACACTATTATGAGTTCCAGTTTACATATAAATGTAGATCCTTATTTAATCAATAAAGATCCGCTCATCCAGACAATAGAGGTATGGCCAAGCTCAGGGAAATTCTGTGGTTTGCAAATGCAAAATGAAGACTGAATATATTTAGTGGGAACAAAATACTGACTGGATCCTGATAAGAATGGAGTGTATGGGGAAACTGAAAAGATCAGGAAGACCACGGTGTCTGGAAATGAAAATAACAGCATTCCACGCTGTGAAGTTAGCAAAGACAGATCCAGTTCTGCATTTCTTTCAAAGAATAGCCAACCAGCAAGGCATGAATACATCAGCTATCTCTTACTTCCCATCAAATGATATACAAATTGATATTCCAGGCCTGGTAGAACAGATAATATACCACCCCACACACCTATCATATCTAGCAGCCACTGACTAGTCCCAAATCATTCAACATCAGTGGACAACCCCAGGCACTAATATGAGAGTAAGAAAATCTGTATCTATCTGCTTACTCCACACTACACATACACATTTTTATAATGTCCTACCTCTTTCATCAGCAAAAAAACCCCTATCAAAACACTGCAGTCATTCAACATAGGGAAAAGATTATAAGCGACATGAAAACTTCAGAAGGAAACGTTTTAACACCCTGATCTCAATCAAGAAAGCCTAACCTGATATACCTTTCCTCTCAAGAAGTTTTTTCTCCTTAGGGACCTATATTTCCATTACAAGCCTCTATAGAACTGTGTCAGATTTCATACCTGCAGAACAGGGCTGTCAACAGTGAATGCTTTGTAAACTGCCGAAGCTTGACTTTTACTTCCTCTGCTCCAAATGACCATGTTACCAGCCACATACAGTTCTTCGTCATATTCCACTTCTTCTCCAATATCACTCGTGCCTTTTCTTAATTGCCAACTTTCCTGAAAGAAGAAGAAATAAGAAAAGTTGGTGAATGATACATTATTTACATATTATGTTAACTAGCTTTAGCTTGGAGCACTATCCAAATGGAGATCAGAGAATGGTCTTAGGGTACACAATGGTGTTGCATCATTAAACCTAAGAAGCTTAACTTTTGAAAGTAGACTGAATTTCATGAAGAGCTGGCAGTTAAGTTTAGAGAAAAGGAAGTATTCACAAGCAACTCAAAATTTTAATTCGTTTCCAAAATGTGTCTAATAGTACACTGCCAGAAGAGCAAGAAGCATTCTACAAAAACTGCTGCTTTCAAGGCATTTATCTCAAGTTAATTAAATCACATGAAGAAGCATAGAATTGCATTAAATAACACATTAATTTTCATTCCATTCAAATGGATAGATTGGAGGGCAACATTCTGCATCACAGATGACCATAATTCAGTATTTGTTTTACAATAAATATAGAAATATATTTCACCAGAAATATAGAGAAATCCATAGGGTATGTTGGGAAGGATCCCAACATACCCTATGGATTTCTCTATATTTCTGATGTGACCTGAAAACTTATTGGGTCACTTTCTAGGAAAAAAGGGGTTCTTGTGGACTGAAAACTGCTCAGGGGACACAATATGAGAATACCCTATGCCTCCCAAGAAATTTCATCCTTGGAAGAGCAAAAAACAATCTGGGGACATAGACAAACTACATTTCCCACACAAATGGGACTATGCATATTAAAACACAGACAATAAAGCAAATGGACTCTCTTTGACTTTGCAATTTTATATGGGCACCGGAACCTTGCAGTCCCTTAACATCACTCAACCAAAGCATCAGGCGTATACATCTAATGAATTTTAGCAATATGTTTCTACACATTATTAATCTGCTCCAAGAGAAAAATCAAAATTATACTGAAAAGAGCTGTATATTATGACACACATTACTCATGGAAAGATACGGTGCATAAATGCAAAGAGTAATAAAATGAATACCAGCATGCACTCCTAGCAACATAAATGCTAAGAAAATACTACTTTTATATGATTTCAGAGTTGGATAAGATTTTAAAAGACACACACAAAAAAAGAAAACATATATCAGTATTCTATCATTACTACATAGAATACTAGCCTATAGTATCCAGACTCTAACAATAAAATGCATTAGAGCATTTTTAATAGCACAAGATAATGACAGATTCTCTAAATTGTAACTATATTAGAAATAAGGATGCACTCCACTTAGAATCCTACCAAACGGTTGGTGATAGAACTATATTCCAATATTTTTCCTAGATGTATCTTGAATTCAGGTATTACAACATTGATAATTCCGACTCTAATAGAAAAGGGCCTGGAGTATTTGAAAGACTGTATCTTCCAAAATGAATGTTCCAGAGCTTTCATGGTGAGGACATGAGAAAGAGCTTTCTCAAGGGAATTTCCCACAGTCTGTAATGGACTTCTAAGGAAGGCTATGCTGGCTTTTCCTTGGTTTCCCTTTGCAGACAGATTAATTGTTTTTATTTATTTACTGTAAGGTTTTAACCAAGTTTACTTGGGAGCTGCCTTGGGAGCCATGCCAGAAGAAAAGAGACATATAAGTAATAAATATATAATGATGGAAGACAAGGCTTCAAGTGTTGCTCCTCTACAGCTTTATTCCAGGTAAAATACATGTTTTTCACATTTCACTGAGTTTTCATTAAGCAAAGGGATCCACATGCGTGGCATATTTATGAGTTAGTATTTAGGTTAACAGATCATTATGTTTCCCTGCCTTTTCCTTTGCAGCTTTGTATTGCTTTCCTCTGTTCTTTGCTTATCTTTTTTTTTTTTTTGGTGTAAGTTATACATTTGTATTTTCAAAAGTGCCACTTCCTACCTTGTGTTTCTCATGGATTGTAACTTCCTGAAGCGACCCCACCAAACCAGCTGCTCCATCTGACGACCAAATTTCCGAGGCTGGCTGCAGCTGCCGAAGTTGCAGGTTCAACGCATTAGGATGGTGCTTGCAGTGGTCACGGCCAAAAGGGACAAACTCCTGCAAATCCCCTGCTGCAATCATCATTACCCTCTCTTCATAGATGTTCGACATGAGTTCCAAATATCAACATTATTTCTGAAAAAAGACCAAAATGCAGACAGAAGGTGTTCAACAGTGAAACCATTTTCAGAATGGACCTAAATACCCTATGACACCAGATCCTATCTGAACTTGGAAGGTAAGTAATGTCAGTTCTGATTATTATTTGGAAAACCACAGGCTGTATGTAGGCTATATTTCAGAGGAAAGACGTACAAATCTACCACCAAGTTTCCCAAGCAATGAAATTCATAAGGTCACCATAACTTGACAGTTGACATATAAATGCAGTCATATTAAGTTACTGTACCACCAAAGAGACAAATAAATTTTACAAATTGTATGCATTTGCTGACTATGCCCACTTTCTTCTACTGCATCTAAAGAAGCAGGCTGCAATCTATGAAAACTTACATCAGATAAAAGTTGCTAATGTTTAAGTTGCCACAATACTTTTGCTCAACATATACACTATGTAATACAAATTTTGTTCCTAGGTTATAATTGTCATTTCCTAATTAGTTCTATCATTAAAAGATGGAAAACAGTTATCAAACTGCAAAAACTTTGTTTTTGCGGGATATCCTGCAACACATTTTGCTCTAGTTTTTCAATAAATATTTTATATCAACCAATTCAACATAGTTTGTGGCAATCACAGAAACAAAGTTTCTGAAGTAGAATAACACTTTCAAACCAGGAAGATTTTTTTTTCAAATTTTGTTACATAGTATTATCTTCAATTCTGGAGCCCCTGGTGGCACAGTGGGTTAAACCCTTGTGTCGGCAGGACTGAAGACCGACAGGTCGCAGGTTCGAATCCGGGGAGAGGCGGATGAGCTCCCTCTATCAGCTCCACCTCCTCATGCGGAGACATGAGAGAAGCCTCCCACAAGGATGATAAAAACATTAAAATCATCTGGGCGTCCCCTGGGCAACGTCCTTGCAGACGGCCAATTCTCTCACACCAGAAACGACTTGCAGTTTCTTAAGTCGCTCCTGACACAACCAAAAAAATCTTCAATTCTACTACTCCCTTTTCTTTCAGTGCTCTAAAATTAAGGCACCCAGACCACTCAATAGGTGTAAAATGGATTCAGCTAAGATCTGCTACAACCAAACCAAAGGAGGTACACAACAAACAGCCAAGCATAGTGCTTAAGGTGAGTGAAGTAATGTTAGAGTTATTTGCTGTTAAATAATAAACAACGGCTTACAAAGATGGTAAATGGAATAGAAATGTTTCCTCTTCCCCTTTCTGGCGAACTACCTTGCCACGACTCTGACACAGCTCCGCTGTGCTGTCTTGCACACGTGTTCCCCTCATTAATTCAGACCAGTGTTGTGCAACCAGCGTAGGATCCCAGCTACCATACTTTTGCCAGGGCTTGTTCTCCAGACCCTTGATCATTTTAGACACATTCCAGAGTGTCAACATCTCCCTCCAATTGTGATGCCCGGAATTGGACACAGTATTCCAGGTGTGGTATAACCAAGGCAAAACAGAGAGGTAGCATGACTTTGCTGGATCTAGACACTAGATTCCTATTTATGCAGGTCAAAGTCCCATTGACTTTTTTTGCTGCTGCATGGCATTGTTGGCTCATGTTGAACTTGCTGTCCACGAGGACTCCAAGATCTTTCTCACACGTACAGTGTTCCCTCGCTACTTTGCGCTTTTAGCGGACTCGCTGTTTCGCGGTTTTCAAAAATTATTAATTTAAAATATATATTGCTGTATTTTTGCTGTTTTGCTTTCGCTCCTCAGTCCTCCCTCCAGCCTTGAAGGGCCTTTTCTTCCTTTCCTTCACTTTAAGTTTATAAAGACTTAGAATAGTGTATAACTACTAAAATAATGTATAAATATTAAATTAAATAGATAGAGCATCCCTACATCGCAGTTTTTCAATTATTGCGGGAGGTCCTGGAACCTAACCCCAGCAACAAGCCAGGCATCCCCCATTCTGGGATGCTGGGATTTGTAGTAGCCAAAGAGTGTGGGTGCCCCACCAAGCTACAAATCCCAGGGTTCAAGTTGTCTCAAGCTGCATTAACTCTTCGACTGACTGAAGGGGAGAGAAGGCGGGAAGCATGGCTGCTGCTGAAAGGGCCCAGGACGAGGGCAACGGAGGCTCGCCCACCTGAGTGACACAGGAAAGGGCGGCGGGCGGCGGGCCTGGGCTCCAGCGGCTCCTCCCCCGTCTCTCCCCGGACAGCAACAACAAGCGAAGTCCTCTCGGCGGCACTACACTCTCCCCTCAGCTTCTCACACGGGCGCCGCCATCTTGGAATTCCCATCACCACCCGCGACAAGGCCGGAGGCGGGGCTAACGGATGTCAGTAAAAGGGCGCCTTTGAGGCTTCCCAAGTCAGGCAGGAAGGATGGAGGGAAGAAGGAGAGACCTCCGTTGTACTGTTCCCATGGCAACAGGCGGCAGGCCTAGGCCCAGCTGCTGTTACTATAGCAACCAGGATACCCTTGTATTCCTTGGCCTTACTTCTCATTGGGATGCTTGATTTATTTATCCTTGGTGAAAACCTTTTATGGCCCCATCTACACTGCCATATAATCCACTTTTCTGAATCCAGATTGTCTGCTTTGAGAATCTGGATCTGCTGTGTTGAGGTTTCAGGCAAGGAAGGGGCAAATACTGGCTAGGCCAGGCCTGGGCAAACTTGGGCCCTCCAGTTGTTTTTATTTATTTATTTATTTTGGTTACTTCTACCCCGCCCTTCTCACCCCAGAGGCGGCTTACAAAGGCACGATTCGATGCCAGCATCAACATAACAGTAGAATAAAAACAATATAGCAGCAATTAAACAATTCACAATCAGTTTCTGCACTGCAACAATAAAACCAATAAAACCGATTTCACCTAATTAACACTCAGCCTTCGCCATCTCATAGTCCAAATTCCAATTCCACTTTGTCAGTCCTGCCAGTCCTAGTCGTCTAATTGTCTTTATCTAGTTGTCAGATTGCCCGAAGGCCTGGTCCCGCAACCATGTTTTTAATTTCCTCCTGAAGGAGAGGAGGGAGTGAGTTCCATAGGTGGGGGGTCACCACTGAGAAGGCCCTGCTCCTCGTCCCCACCACCCTCACTTGTGATAGCGGTGAGGTCGAGAGCAGGGCCTCCCCAGATGATCTCAAACTCTGAGGTGGGACGTAGAGGGAGATGCGTTAGGACAGATACGCTGGACCGGAACCATGTAGGGTTTTGTAGATCAAAACCAGCACCTTGAATTGGACACCAACTCCCACCATTCCTAACAGCCTCATACAGGCATGTAGCCGGGGGGGGGGGCTTGGGGGGCTTCAGCCCCCCCCCCCCCAAATTTTCATGGTGGTCTGCAAAAAGGCCTTACTGGTACATTATTTAAACTGTTATGTTTATTCATATCATGATCTGATCACCATGCTCAATATATCGCATATGCTTGGGGGTATTGGGTTAATGATACAAAAGGTTTGCTAGAGTAGACCCTCTTTCACTCAGACTCAGACTCCTTTCTTGTAGTTTGAAGCCATTTTCCCCCTCAAGCAGCTGAGTGGGAAAAGGAAAGGGCCTGAGGTTGTTAGGAATGGTGGGAGTTGGAAACAAAACATCTGAAAGGCCAAAGTTTGCCCAGACCTGGCCTAACCTAATATTTGGTAGATTCCGAGCACAATATTTGCTAGCTTCCGAGCACAATTCAAAGTGCTGGCTTTGGCCTATAAAGCCCTGAACATATCTCCCACTAAGATCCACCTAGGACCCTAAGATCATCCGGGAAGACCCTTCTCATTGTCCCCCCATCATCACAATCGCGTTTGGTGGGGACAAGGGACAGGGCCTTTTCTGTGGTGGCCCCTCGGCTGTGGAACTCCCAAGTAAAATTAGATCAGCTCCATCCCTCCTGACCTTTCAGAAACAAGTGACATCCTGGCTATGGGATCAGGCCTTTGCAGATTAGGTTGACCGGCTGGCAAAGTGATGGCTTTAATGGACTTAACGGACTGCTTTTAGGGCAATGACTTAAATCGGCGACTGACTGTTTGAATGTTTTTATACTGTTTTTATATTGGTTTTATTTAAATTGTGTATTTATGCTTTTGGTTTTGGTTGTGGACACCATGGTGTGTTGGTTGTTAGCCACCCTGAGTCCCTCTGCGGAGGTCGAGATACGACGGGATAGAAATGTCCTAAATAAATAAATCCATTTGAATCTAACACAACTAACTGGACATGCTGCATAAAGTCTACCATATCACCCGGAACTATGGTTTTATAAAAACTATGCAGACCCTCCTAGAAAACTGCAGCTTCTATATGGAGTTTCAGGGCAGGAAAAGTAGATGGAAGAGGCAAAAAGAAAAAAAAGGTTTACCTCAAGGCAGCCTTCTTGCACCAGCCTTGTTTAACATCTTTACTAAGGATCAGCCACAACTACCACTCACAAAGAGCTTTATAAACGCTGATGACCTTGGCCTAACAACATAAGCAAAAGTCAACAAGCAACTTACTAATCCCCTGAAAGATCTCTCCAGCTACTACAAAGATAACAGAGCTCCCCATGGCGCAATGGGTTAAACTCTTGTGACGGCAGGACTGAAAACCAACAGGTCGAAGGTTCAAATCTAGGGAGAGCATGGATGAGCTCCCTCTGTCAGCTCCAGCTCCCCGTACAGGGACATGAGAGAAGCCTCCCACAAGGATGGTAAAACATCAAAACATCCAGGCGTCCCCTGGGTAACATCCTTGCAGATGGCCAATTCTCTCACACCAGAAGCAACTTGCAGTTTCTCAAGTCGCTCTTGACATGAAAACAAAAACAAAAACAAAGATAACCACCTGAAGCCTAACTCTGCCAAGATACAAGTGTGTGCTTTCCACCTAGATAACCATGAAGCCAATAGAAAATTGAAAATTACCTGGGAAGGCCAAGAGCTTGAACACTGTTCCCACCCTAAATATCTCAACATGCACTATGGTATGACTGCCTAATTAGTCACACATGCGACAACTTGTGGCCAACGACTGTATTACAGTGAAAAGAATCCTTATTTTCAGTAGTGCATGCTGAATTAAATGATGTGCCAATAATACATGACTCCTGAAAAGCTTTCTAAAACGTTTAAAGAGGTTTTCGACACTTGCTGGAAATGTAAACAACAAGTGGGGTCTTTCTACCATATGTGGTGGACATGTAAATTGCCAAGAAATACTGGATTCAATCCATAAGTTGATCCAGAATTTTTTTGGGAAAAATATCCAGGTGAAACCAGATACTTCTTTACTTGGATTGAATGATACAAATTACTATAGTAGATTGTTTCAATATATGATCACAGCAGCCAGATTACTATATGGGCAGAAATGGAAGAACTCAGCACCAACTATAGAAGACTAGATGATAAAAATTATGGACTTGGTGAGGTAGATAAATTAAGCTGCTTATTAAAAAACAAGGAACATTGGAAAAAATGTTGCATGACTGGGAACCTTTTATTGAATTTTGGCATGAAGATGGAAAGGATTGTAAGATTTGAAAACCAAATTGAAAAGGATTTTTGCCCAAGAAAAAATAATACTAAGAAACTTGGAGAGTTATGGGTTGTTGTGTGTTTTCTGGGCTGTATGGCCATGTTTCAGAAGCATTCTCTCCTGACATTTTGCCTCCATCTGTGGCAGGCATCCTCAGAGGATGTGAGGTTTATCGTCTAGTCTTCTGATCTCTGCTGCTGAATTCTTCCATTTATGTGCATATAGTAATGTAGCTGCTGTGATCATACATTGATACAATCTCAGAGATCAGACCTCACAACCTCTGAGGATGCCTGCCATAGATACAAGAGAAACATCAGGAGATAATGCTCTTGGAACATAGCCATACAGCCCGGATAACACACAAGAACCCGGTAATTCCGTGCATGAAAGCCTTCAACAATACATTGAAAGGTGATGCCTATGTTATTCTTTGTAGTTGAATGAAGATAGGTCAGAAGTCAAGATTTTCTTCTTTTTTCTTTTTCTATTCTTTCTTTTCTATTTTTCTTTCTGTTTTCTTTCTTTTTCCTGACACTTTTTGCATTTCTATACTACTTGTCTTAATTTTCTTTTCTTTTTACTTTTAATGTAACTTTTAATACAAATTAAATAAAAATAAATTTTTAAAAGACATTTCTTATTTTCATGTTCCAAAAAATGGCCTTTTGGATTTCAACCTTTCCCCTGAACCAAATCTTCATTCTTTTTTCTTGGTGCTGTATCATTAAAGTTATATTTATGTGGGGAATATAAAAGCCACAACTTTGCAAGCAATTAATAAGGTTCAACTGTATTATAAATTGTCTTTGTGGAGACAACTCAGTGGACAGTGTCTAGCAAATTTATCTGCCAAGCAATGT
Organism: Anolis sagrei ordinatus; assembly: GCF_025583915.1. Lineage (NCBI taxonomy): Eukaryota > Metazoa > Chordata > Lepidosauria > Squamata > Anolidae > Anolis > Anolis sagrei. The sequence goes on along the minus strand of NW_026844366.1, from coordinate 330,865,068 downwards.
CCCTTGCATATTGTGCCTTTGGACTATAGCTTGCAATTCAGAACTTTTTGGTTGAATCAAATAATGCTCTAGCAACTTCATTGAGCTCTGGAGAGGCATCAATTTGTGAGGCTGGCCAAAATAAGTAAAACATTTTTAATAATTGGAGTAGTTTTATTGTGCTCCTCATAGTAATGGGAAGCCAGAGCTCAATGTGAGAACAGAGCTCTGTTGTGTTCCCACTTTATACAAACATGAAGACCTCGTGTAGAAGAGAAGACCACACTCCTAGGCTTTGTATTAATTGACTGAGAACTGAAAATGGTTCCATTCAGCTATTTACTGCAACACTGAGACAATGAACGCTGACTTAGCATCATATGCTATAGAAAACAAAGCAGAGAATGTCAGTCGGTCTGCTTTTTCTAGATGGGTAGTAAGTTAAAAACAATTATTGTGTCTTCTGGCACCTTTATGGTGATAGTATGGAATAGAGAGGGATTACTACTTCTCACAACCTGAAACTCTAGTTCAAAAATTGTATTTGTATTTTCTGGGGTAGCTACATCATATTGCTGGTTCATGAAATTACACAAGATTAAGTGAAATTTACTATATTTAGACAGAGAAAATAAATACACCAGTATAGGTAGGATATGTAGCACTTATCCTTGATAGCTATATGAATGACAATGGACTGACCTGGACTTTGATTTTTTAAACCCGTGTGATTTTAAGAAATGTTTTATTAATGTAATTGCTTTAATGAATTGTTTTAAATGAATTTTTATGAATATGGAGGGCACTGAATAGTGCTTGTTGTGAAGCCGCCCTGAGTCCCCCCTCGAGGGTGAGAAGGACGGCGTACAAATGTACGAAATAAATAAATAAATAAATAGCAGTATATGTGAAAAAGATCTAGGGGTCTTAGTAGACCACTGCCTAAAAAATGTAATTCTAGGTGGTATTAAGAGAATGATAATGTCCAGAATTTTATTTTTTTGTCGTGTCGTGTCAGAAGTGACTCCTGGTGTGAGAGAATTGGCCATCTGCAAGGACATTGCCCAGGGGACGCCTGGATGATTTGATGTTTTTATCATCCTTGTGGGTGGCTTCTCTCATGTCCCTGCATGAGGAGCTGGAGCTGATAGAGGGAGTTCATCTGCCTCTCCCTGGATTCGAACCTGCGCCGGCACAGGGATTTAACCCATTGCGCCACCGGGGGCTCCAATGTCCAGATAAAGGAAAGTATCAGTGACACTCTATTTGACTGTAGTTTATCTTGTTATCTCATAATTATCTCATAGCCCCAATTGTCCTGATTTGAAAGGATAACCCTGATTTTTCTGGGATTGTGGCGCAGCTGGCTGAGTGTCAGCTGCATTAAGATCACTCTGACCAAAAGGTCATGAGTTCGAAGCCAGCCCGGGCTGGAGTGGGTGTCCAGCCATTGTGTACCCGTTGTCGACCTTTGCAACCCGAAAGACAGTTGCATCTGTCAAGTAGGAAAATAAGGTACCACCTTGTGTGGGAGGCTAAATTTAACTAATTTATGAGGCCATAAAGAAAAAAGACTCCGGGGAATGTGGAATGCGGAAGAACTTCATCGGTGTCGTTGATGGATGATGAAAAGCAGCAGCTCCCCTGGCGGCCAGAAAAAAAAGTTAAATAGCCTCGGTGTATTTGTCTGTTAAACGTTGTTTGTCAAACTGGCATTGAATGTTTGCCATATATGTGTTTACTGTAATCCGCCCTGAGTCCCCTGCGGGGTGAGAAGGGCGGAATATAAGAACTGTAAATAAATAAATAAATAAATAATAAATAATAATAATAATACTCAGTCGCTTAAAAAAAAACCCAGTTTCTCTCTCCTGCTTCTACTTTCCTCCTTTGTCCTTGCTTACCTCAATTGCTTCAAAATAAGTTTTCATTCAACTAAACTGCAGAACGATTGGGGGCCGGGCTTAGCACAGCGGGTTAAACTACTAAGCTGCAGAAAATCCTGCCAATCGAAAGGTTGGTAGATTAAACCTGGGTCAGGTTGAGCACTCGCTGTGAGCCCCAGTTCCCTGACCACCTAGGAGATCGAAAACAGAAATGTGAGTAGATAAATAGGTACTGCTTTAAAGTGGGGAGATACTAAAAGCCGCCCCTAAGAACATGCCGCCAATTTGATTGGGAGGACGCCTAAGGACGACAAAGCTCCTCGGCATGGAAGATGGAGCAGCAGCATCCCCCCCCCCCCCCCCCCCCCCCCCCACACACACACACACCAGTCGAGCACAGCCTCAAGATGCCGGAAATGGAAAAGATGGGAAAAGCCTTTACCTCTGTTTATGAATTGTCTGCCCTTGTTAATCGTATAATGGCATCGAATGTTTGCCTTATATGTGTTCTGTAATCCACCCTGAGTACCCTCGGGGAGACAGAGTGGAAAATAAATAAAGTATATTATTATTAAGGATTGTCCTAGCTTCAGGCAAAAGCAAACTCGTGTAGCCAGCCTCCTCCTGTTTGTCTGTTCCTCTTCATTAATTACATTTACCATCTTGACCACACTCTGATGTTGCTTTGTCACACATTGTTCCAGTTTTCATCTGTGAAATGTTGGAGAGGATGCTATGGTAGGGAGCCAATATCAATACAGTAAACAAACAAACAAATAAATAAATAATGTAGGGTTGTGGTTTCAGCATTGGACTATGACTCCGGTGATCAGGATTTGAATCTCTGCTCAACCATGGAAATCCACTGGGAGACACTAAGAAAGACAAGCTCTCTTTGCTTCAGAAGAAGCAAAATTGCTCCCTTCTGAACAAATCTTGCAAAAATAAAAATCCAAACCCTTAGGGCCACTATAACTATTTTGTTTTGTGCCTTCAGCTTGTTTCTGTTATATGGGAAACCAATGGGTTCCTGTAACCGAACAGGGATTTGAACATTTGTTTCCTAGAGTCCTAGTTATACTCTAACACCATTATATCCCTGTTAGTGACACTACCCCTACTTATAATAAGCAACCATAGCTATATATTAAAAAATGCATTAGACTGATACAATCCCTCCTTTATCATTCTGTAGGGTCCCCTAAATCTCTTTAGGACAAAAAAGGCAGTAATGGGGAGAAGGAGTGGGGAAGTCCATCTCCATTAGTCCAGCTGCACATAAAGCAGATCCAATCCTAACACATCTGTTATGTATATACTTTTTTTTAGTTTTTAAGGTGCCACTATATAATTTTTTATCAGACTAATACAGTTATCTTATTAAAAACACAATCAAGAGTGTCTGGAAGTAAAATAAAATAAAAACAAAGGGAAACTAGAAAATTCTTCCCAGAAGCTTCTAAATTAATGCTTTTTATTATGTGGCCCAAACTGTGGTGCTGGCAATGTATTGGATTTCTGCTTTGCTTTTTCAGACTTTGCAAGCTTTTAACATCTTGAAATAATTACCCAGTCAGATAAAGGCATGCGCCTCTAGCAGCTAAGGGACAACCCAGACGTGACAGCAGCAGAACTGGCAGTTTCCTCTGAAATGAGGAGGGAGGGTAAATTTAAAATGCGGAAAGAGCAACAACAGAGGTGTGTGCATTTGTGTTTGTGTTTTGCTCAGGGGCTAGGCCAAGACACTGTGCTGCATGAAGTGGAGCAACAAAAGGAACCCCTTTGTCACTGTGCCAAGTCTATGCACATTCCTAGTACATCTTGGCTGCCCAATTACTTTGGTACATCAAGCAGAAAATCCTGCAATCAACTCTGTCCCTTCCTGGCAGTAAAAATGCAACACCTGATATCTACTGCCTGAGGAAGCCATCTGGCTCTGCCTAATGATAGGGCTGGCCCAGGAAGATGCTGAGCTCTCCCGTGGTTTTGCTTCTCCACCCCAATGAAATTTCTTATCCTTTTTGGAGGAGAAACCCTAAACCTACCATGAAGCAGTGGGAAGGAACCATTCTGGAAAAAAAGCAGTTTCAGTTGGAAAGAGGGATACAGCAGCTAACACTCAGGAAAGTTTACATGTATAAACTAAAGTTCCTAGACTTCGTGACCAGTGGCCAGCAGCCTTGCTAGCCAGGAGATTCTGGGAGTTGTAGTCTAAAAAAGTAACTTTTCCAAACCCTGTCCTGCCTATAACATTCTTGAACCTACCCAACATCATATGAAAAGACAGCCACCTACTTGTGACCCTTGGGTCATACTGTTATGGTAATAACAAATCTGGAAAACGTTTCTTCATTGCTTGCATGTGTTGTTAATTTCCTGACCCTACACAAGGTGAGTAAGGCTTGAAATCAATGGGTCATCCCTTTTCATGGAGCAGGATTGACTATTTGGTTTTTTGCTAGTGTTTCCACCAATGTGTAATAACAAATATCTGCTTATAACAATCTAGTCACAAAGGAGGTTTCCCACATTGACTGGTCTATCGAAGAATTCCCTCCATGTTATTCGTGTCTGATTTCAGAACAAGTAGCACCTCCTTCAAGGTAAATTCAAATTTAGAAGGCTGAGCAGGTGAAAGGGGTATTTTGTAAGAAACTACAACTTTGTATAAACTTCACATTTTTTTAATGAAAGGGAGGAAATAAAAGAGTGCAATGAATATTGGTGTCATTTGGGACCAAGGAACTACACGTCCAAATGGCACAAATAACCAAGTTGGCAAAAACTATGGTGGTTCTCTATAATACATGAAAGTTAATAGATATATAGCCAGTCTCCAAGTTACAAAAAAAATTCTGTAGGTGTGTTCTTTAGTTGAATTTCTAAGTTGGAACAGGTACATTTTTAAAGTTTAACTCCAGCCAAATATGTGTGTGTGTGTATCTCTTTGGATAGCATAGGAAAGGGTTTACACTCCTGTGGTGTTTGTTTTGCTGCCTGTGCTCCTCTTCAGAACTTTTAACTTCACTTTTGGTTCCTGAGGTACTTGGATTTTGGGAAAATTGACTTGTTGAAGAAACAAGGATTGGTGATAAAGCTTCAGTAGAGACATATTTTCCCCATGATAATGCTTTCAAAAGTTAATTTCCCATCCTAAAGGTAAATTTCTCTCACTTCCTGTGGTCTCACCCCTGTTCCTAACTATGAGTCATTTGTAAGTAGTATGTTTGTAACTTGGGGACTGTCTGTACCATAAATTGATGCTGGCACACAGGGCAGAGCATCTACTCTAGAAGTAAAGAAAGGGGTGAAAACACCCTAGAACCATAGAATTGGAAGAGAACACATGTGCCATGCAGTCTAACCCCCTGAAATGCAGGAAAAGCAAAATAAAAGCACCCCTGACAGATGGCCATCCAGCCATTCAAGCCTCCAAAGGAGGAGCTTCCACCACACTCCAAGGAAGTGAGTTCCACTGCTGAACGGCTCTCACAGCCTGGAAGTTCTTTGCTAATGTTCAGGTGGAATCTCCTTTTCTGTAATTTAAACCCGTTGCTCCAAGTCCTAGTATTCAGGACAGCAGAGCAGAAATTGCACTATTCCCTTACACTAGTGCAGTGGGATTCAGTAGCAAATGGTGAGCAGCAGGGAATGCAATATTGCCTTGGGGATAATTCTATGAGTTGTGTTTTGGCCAACCGTGTCAAGACCAGAAAAAATAGCAAAGCTGGTGAGCCAAGTACTAATCTGATTGTGGAATGTTAAGCGTCTGAGAGTCTTGACAAGTTTCCTAGAGTGCAGTCTAGGTGTGAAAAACGAACTCAAACTTTAGGCACGGGAGGAGGAAGACAAACACTCTGTTTCTTAAACAAACAAACCCTGTCTCTTCCAATTCCACAATTTTATGATTTCATGTGTAAATGGACATTGCCAGGTTAACTCTGAGGCAAAGAAAGAGGTCATTTAAAGCCAATATTTAAGGAAGCAGGAACTACTGGTTCCTGGTCTTCCTCCAGTGTTTACATTTCCTTATCACTTTCCCCGTATTTTCTAATTTTCCTTTATCCCCTAAAGCTGCCCAGGACGTATCATGAGAAAGCAGGGAAAGATCCAGTCATTCCACATTTATGGTCACTCCATTCAGCAGTGAGAAATGTTTTGGCAATCAGAATTGCAAATTAAGTTCACATTTACCTCCGCAAATCAAGAATGCCAAACAAAACACGTACATTAGCATAATGTAGGAAAAATGCAAGTGACTGTTGCTGGAGTCAGAAGTTGTTTTAGCTTCTAGAGAACCTGCTGGATGTATCGTTGTGTGTGGGAGATTGGTTGGAGAGTGAGGCCAAGAGTGTTTTTGTTCTAAATATCTGTGGTTTAAAAAGAAGAGGGTGTTGAAGGAAAGGAGGCGAAACAAGGAAACTCTCTCTAAATGTATGGGAAAGAAAGGGAGGGACTGGGAGGCAGCCCATTTGAGCATGTATAAAAGAGGGGAATCATGAGCAAATCGAATGCCTCTAAAGCAGTGGTTCCCAACCTATTTTGACCAGGGACTACTTTGACCAGGGACCACTCTTCAACATTAGTACCAAAACGGTAACAAACCAGCTTTTGGTCAACTTTAGATTCGGTTTGGTTATTTGGGGTGCTGATTCAGAAAATTACATTGGATAGACCACATCAGCTCTAATTTCTGATACAGAACATATGCCATTCAGTAGTCACCATCTGCTCTCCCACAGAAAACCATATTTAATAAGCCTCGGCGCTATAAGGGGGTTTCGCAAGACTAGTTGCTCTCGTTGCAACTGTGTAGTAATGGTGAGGTCACGGACCATATTTTAGTTCCTGTGAACCACTGGTGGTCCACAGACCACGGGTTGGGAACAACTGTGGTAAAGAAATCCAGCCAAGAGTCCCCCCTGCCAACCATCAATGAGCCAAGGGAGCAAATTCCTTGGCTGTTATCTCTCCCACTTTGTTCACCAACTCGGTTCCCGCAGTTGGTGTCACCCTCCTCTGATAATGCCACTTGTTATGATCCGCACCCTCCAAACCTACCAGTGACACCACTGCTTTTGGCATGAGAAAGCTGTGTTGCAAGGTAAAGCCAAGGAAAGTATGGCTTGAATTCAAAACAGAGGGCTATTATTGGAGAGCCCTTAAAACCAGTGGAGGATTTTCCAGTGTAAAATAGAATACTAGACCACTCTAGCCCGTCTCAGAATCAACCCACTATGATAGAAAGTAGATGAGAAGATGAGAGAAAAGGATGATCTAGTAACAGTAACAGAGTGGAGACATGAGTGTGATATGGTGGGGAAAATAGTAACAACAAAATACAGCTGCTCCCATATCTATGAGTGACATGTTCCTAGACTTTTTGTGGGTTCGTGAAACCATGAATAATACCAAACCCCATTAAAACGAAGGACTTCCGAGCCAGAAATACTATAGTCATGTTGGAGAACTTAGAAAATAGCTAGAGAGGACATACTTTGTGAGATGTGGATAGATGAAACTGTGGGTCACTCTCGTTTCCCATGTCAGCCTACTATGGAGAAGAGTTGGGATGATGGTGAGAGACAGATTATTCTTGAGGGAATGAAGCTCTCAATAGGAAAACATTTTCCCACTGCTGTTTTGGAGATGGGAATTTTAAAAAGAGGATGAGAAAAAAGATTTCTTCCCTCTTCCTTTCTCCAAGGTACAGAGTCTGAAGCAATGAAACCATCAATAGGAATATGTTTTCCCACTTTTATCCTAGAGATGGGTGGAACAATGAGGGGGGTCCCCTAGGTCAATTTTTTATCTTATCTTCCTCCCTAATTGCCCATTTCCCTTGCTCCTCCCTTCAAAATCCTAAGAAAAATTAGAAGATAGGGAAGTGATAAGCAAACAAACAATGAAGGAAGAACAATACCAATAGCTCGTGTGTTCTTAGATACTGGCCTACAATGCCAGTACTGGTCTTTCGTTGCCTTTGGGTTAATCTGTTTATTTGCATTTGTTTGTGTAATAAGAGTGTTTACTTTCCTCCTTCTAAGCTTAAAGCTGGAATTGTATTTTTTTCCAGACTGTCCTCCAGGAAACACTTCAAGACCCCCCGAAGCTTAGCATTCTTCAATAAGAAGATCAGTACACAGCTGGCCAGCTTTGCTATTTTTCTGGTCTCTGCAGGGAGACCTACACACCCACACACCCTAGTGTGATGTGAGTATGTGGGTGTGTGTACCTACAAGCGAAATAGAGCCATTTGAATCGGCCGCAGATAGTGACATCCAGGCTGCAGATAGCAAAACCCAGAGCGTGGATACTGAGTCGTGTTAAGTGAATACTGGCAATGGCAACGGGCCACCTGTGGACCCGGGGGGGGGGGGATATATGCTCAACATTACAAGTAGTTTTCAACCTATGGTGATCCTATGTGTGACTTCCCCAAGGTCACCCAATGGGTTTTGAGCGGGAGACTGAACTCTGGTCTCTAAAGTCCAGTGCTAAAACCATTACACCATGCTGGGTCTCTAACTGAACCTCATTGCTAGAAAATTCATTTGGGTGGGGGGAGAGAGATTTTTCTCTTCTTTTCTTTTTGCTTCTGGAATAATCCGCTCTGTGCACTGACATTCATCTATGATACATCTATGTTCACTGATCTGCTCCACAATTATTGCCAAGCTTTGTTATTTACAGTAGTGCCATTTAGGCTGGATCATAAAATGAGGCCCCAAATGACAACAACATTAATTGCTCCCTTTCAGCTGTAAGGTAAAGGTAAAGGTTTCCCCTGACATTAAGTCTAGTCGTGTCTGACTCTGGGAGGTGATGCTCATCTTCATTTCTAAGCTTTTGATGAATAGGTTTACATTCTCACACTATTGCTTAGCCTCAACGTTTTGTCATTTGAGTATATGCCTCCCCACCTTTAAGGGAAAGCTGATTCCACAACCCCCACTGTCATGACTCTTCCTCCGCAAATAATCTGTCTCTCTCTTATCTAGCCTGAGTTTTAATTAGTTTTAATCAGTCTCTCTTTTAATCATTACATGTAGCCCACCCATTGTCATTCTGATTGTGCCTATTGTAATTTTATATTGCTATGTTTTCATATGTTTTATGTAATTATGTTGTTTGTTGTTTATTGTTTGCGTTTTCTATTTTATTTTATTGTAATTTTCTGTTTGGGTTTGGCCTCATGTAAGCCGCTCCGAGTCCCCGTTGGGGAGATGGTGGCGGGGTATAAATAAAGTTTATTATTATTATTATTATTATTATTATTATTATTATTAAGCTGAAGAGCCGACATTGTCCGTAGACACCTCCAAAGTCATGTGGCCTGCATGACTGCATGGGACACTGTTACCTTCCTCGCATTTGCATGTTTTTGAACTGCTAGGTTTGAAGAAGCTGGGGCTAAAAAAGTACCAACTACTTGATTTCAAGCCTTATTCCATGACCCTGCATCTGTAGAACTCTTTAAAAAGTTTTTAAAAGAAGTTTTACTCATAAGAACACATGGAAACAATAAAGAAGAAGTCTCTATTAGAGATGTTATACTAAAAGCTTGTTTGCATTTTTAAATATCCATTCTCTTTTGAGAACCATGTGTAATATTACAGCAGTATGACCCAGTGAGTCAGAATTAGGCCACCTCCTCTGTTCATTTGACATTTTGTTCATGTCAAAATTAACAAAATGTCAAATAGGGGGCTCAAGAATAGTATTTGGAAATGTTACTTTTTTAGACCACAACTCCCAGAATTTCCCATGATCACAGGCCATGAAGCCTGTGATCAGGCCTATAGCCGGTGGGGGGGGGGGGGGGGTCCCTCCCCCCCCCAAATTTTTCAGGTTAAAAAAAAACCTGGTTTACTCATGAATTTTAACTGGTTAACCAAATCCCCATGCTAAGTCTATGAGACGCAAAAAATTAAGAGTCCCTCCAGAACTGCAAGCACTATCTCAAGTAAATATTGACAATTTATTCACACTGTCATTACTTGCAGCAATAGCCGATGTAGCGAAGCAACCAAGTTGGGGGTGTGTGTGTTGAATGCTCTCCATTAAGGAGGCCAGACTTGGTGGAGGTGGTTGACAGGGGCGGAGCTGCAGGCTATTGAAGGCTGCTCTGCCCCCTGCTGTGCTCTTGGCTTCAGCATGAGCTAGGAGGCAGGTTTCAAACCCCCCCCCCCCCCCAAATTTTCAACCCTCCCCGAATTTTTTCTGGCTACGGCCCTGCCTGTGATCATCTGGAAACCATAACTCAGGAAGTAGATTTCAGGTATTATGAAAGAGCAGGATAATAATGATGAAACTTTATGTATAACCCGCCCTCTCTTCCCAAAGGGACTTTTACATATTTAATTTTATCTTATTGTATCATTATTGCCAGGGAAGAAGAGAGGGGCCTGAAGGATTTACTGCTCCATGTGCCAAAGTAATTTGGCAGCTACAATGTACTTGGAATGTACCTTGACTTGGCAAAGTAGACAAGGGGGTTCCTTTTACTGCTCCATTTCATACACCAAAATGTCTTGTGCTAGCCCTGAGCAAACACACACACACACACATACACACCTTGGCTGTGGCCCTTGCTGCATTTTAAATGTACCCTCCCTCCTCCTTTCAAAGGAAACTGGAGTAAGTCCAGTTCTGCTGCTGTCAAGTCAGGGGAGCCCCTTAGTTGCTAGAGGCGCGTGCCTTGTCTGAGCTGGGTGATTACTTCAAGATGTTCCAAGTTTGCAAAGGCAAAAAAGCAAAGCAGAAATTCAATACAGTATAGCGTGAGGCACATAATGAAAAGCATAGAAACCTCTGAGAGCAATTTGCTACTTTCCCTTCCCCTTTTGTTTTGATTTTTTTCCCTAAAAGGCATTTTAATTCCAACTAACACTACATCCCTGATTGTTTGTCTTTAGAAAGCAGCAGGAAAGAGATGGGAGTCAGTGAAAACTGAGAACATTCTCTTGTTTGGGTTGGATCTCATTTTATGTGTGTGCAGCTGGAACTTTCCCACCCATTCTGCCCATTGCATTGCAGATAAAGTTATTTCCTTGAAAAAGAGATTTAAGAGATCCTACAGCAGTGTTTCTCAACCTGGGTTCGGGACCCCTGGGGGGGGGGGGGGCACGGGAGGGGGGGGTCAGAGGGGTCACCAAAGACCATTAGAAAACACAGTATTTTCTGTTGGTCATGGGGGTCCTATGTGGGAAGTTTGGCCCAATTCTATCATTGGTGGGGTTCAGAATACTCTTTGATTTTAGGTGAACTATAAAACCCAGCAACTACAACTTCCAAATGTCGAGGTCTATTTTCCCCAAACTCCACCAGTGTTCACATTAGGACATATTGAGTATCAGTGCCAAGTTTGGTCTAGATTCATCATTGTTTAAGTCTACAGTCTTCTCTGCATATAGATGAACTACAGCTCCAAAACTCAAGCTCAATGCCCACCAAACACTTCCAGTATTTTCTGTTGGTGATGGGACTTGTGTGTGCCAAGTTTGGTTCAATTCCATTGTTGGTGGAGTTCAGAATCTCTTTGATTGTAGGTTAACTATGCATCCCAGCAACTACAACTCCTAAATGACAAAATCAACCTCCCCATCCCCTCCAGTATTCGAATTTGGGCGTATTGGGTATTTGTGCCAGATTTGGGCCAGTGAATCTGCATACACCCTGCATATCGAATATTTACATTACGTTTCATAACAGTAGCAAAATTACAGTTATGAATTAGCAACAGAAAATAATTTTATGGTTGAAGGTCACCACAACATGAGGAACTGTATTAAGGGGTCTCGGCATTAGGAAGGTTGAAAACCACTACCCTACAGAATGAGCAGAGCTATGATGGAGGAAGGATCATATCAGCTGGATGAAATTTTCTTCAGCCATGGTGCATATTGTTAATAGGACAAGGATCATTGATAAGAAGCCATTGAGGAATAATGGTTTAAGTGTTGCACTAGGGCTCTAGGAAACACGGATTCAGGGCCACAATCAGCTATGGAAACCTACTCAGTGATCTTGGCAAATCACATTATCTTAGTCTAACACAGTGTTTCTCAACCTTCCTAATGCCGCACCCCCTTAATATAGTTTCTAATGTTGTAGTGACCCCCAACCTGTCCTTTATCCCTGGTAAAAATGTGGAAGTTGTGCAGGAGTTCTGTTATAAATAAATGTTACAGAACTCCTGCAAAGATTATACTTTTACAAAAAGCTATGATTTTTCAAATGGTTGTGAATGCAATTTTGATCCAAAAGGTTATGGAGATTCTGGCTTTCCAAAATTACATCCCTGGTGCAGTGTGCATTGGTGTGTGTGGCCACTGCGGTTTCGAATAGTCTTGACGCCGCATTATAAGGTCACACCAATGTCTGCCCATGTACATGGCAAACAAAGTCCAACACACCTTGTATAAATGTTTAACTTTGGACAGAGAGTCAGTGGCTTGCATTGCATGGCCTTTGGATCTGGAGAGAGAGATTGAGAGGAGGAGGAGGGAACACTTCTTTAGCCATTCAGGTGCCAGAAGCTTATTTTCAGTTCTTCCCTGGAAAGGAAGATTTAATCAATTTAGAGCACTGTTTCTCAACCTGGTGGTCGGGACCCCGGGGGGGGGGGGGGGGGGGGGGGGGGGGGGGGGGGGGTTGTGAGGGTGTCAGAGGGGTCACCAAAGGCAATCAGAAAACACAGTATTATTATTTCTCAATCCTTTTTTAAATCAAAGCCTTTGCAAAAATTATTTCAGTATTCCAGAATGTGGCAGGCATTTCACCATTTTTGTGTATGCAGCATACCCCGTTTCCTTAATAAAATTATATTCAGAGTTTAAGAGACGGATACCGAGGTGGAGAAAAGTTGTGAATTCTAATAATTAACCAGAGGTTGCCATAAGGTTATTTCTGAAATGAGTTGATGACATTGCTAGACCAGTGTTTCTCAACCTGGGGGTTGGGACCCCGGGGGGGGGGGGTTGCAAGGGGGTGTCAGATGAGTCACCAAAGACCATCAGAAAACACAGTATTTTCTGTTGGTCATAGGGGTTCTGTGTGGGAAGTTTGACTCAATTTTATCATTGGTGGGGTTCAGAATGCTCTTTGATTGTAGGTGAACTATAAATCCCAGCAATTACAACTCCCAAATGTCAAGGTCTATTTTTCCACAAATCCACCAGTGTTCATATTTGGGCATATTGCGTATTCGTGCAAGTTTGGTTCAGATCCATCATTGTTTGAGTCCACAGTACTCTCTGGATGTAGATGAACTACAACTCCAAAACTTAAGGTCAATGCTCACCAAACCCTTCCAGTATTTTGTGCTGGTCATGGGAGTTCTGTGTGTCAAGTTTGGTCCAATTCCATCTTTGGTGGAGTTCAAAATGCTCTTTAATTGTAAGTGAACTATAAATCCCAGCAACTACAACTCCCAAATGTCAAGGTCTATTTTCCCCAAACTCCACCACTGTTCACATTTGGGCATATCGAGGCTTCGTGCCAAGTGTGGTCCAATTCCATCTTTGGTGGAGTTCAGAATGCTCTTTAATTGTAGGTGAACTATAAATCCCAGCAACTACAACTCCCAAATGTCAATGTCTATTTTCACCAAACTCCACAACTTGTCACATTTGAGCAAATGGAGTATTCATGCCAAGTTTGGTTGAGATCCATCATTATTTGAGTCTACCATGTTCTCAGGATGTAGGTGAACTACAACTCCAGAACTCAAGGTCAATGCTCACCAAACCCTTCCAGTATTTTCTGTTGGTCATGAGAGTTCTGTGTGTCAAGTCTGGTTCAGTCCTATCGTTGGGAGTTCAGAATGCTCTTTGATATAGAATCATAGAATCAAGAGTTGGAATAGACCTCATGGCCATCCAGTCCAACCCCCTGCCAAGAAGCAGGAATATTGCATTCAAATCACCCCTGACAGATGGCCATCCAGCCTCTGTTTAAAAGCTTCCAAAGAAGGAGCCTCCACCACACTCCGGGCAGAGAGTTCCACTGCTGAACGGCTCTCACAGTCAGGAAGTTCTTCCTTATGTTCAGATGGAATCTCCTCTCTTGTAGTTTGAAGCCATTGTTCCGCGTCCTAGTCTGCAAGGAAGCAGAAAACAAGCTTGCTCCCTCCTCCCTGTGGCTTCCTCTCACATATTTATACATGGCTATCATATCTCCTCTCAGCCTTCTCTTCTTCAGATTAAACATGCCCAGCTCCTTAAGCCGCTCCTCATAGGGCTTGTTCTCCAGACCCTTGATCATTTTAGTCGCCCTCCTCTGGACACATTCCAGCTTGTCAATATCTCTCTTGAATTGTGGTGCCCAGCAACTACAACTCCCAAATGACAAAATCAACCCCCCTCCAACCCCACCAGTATTCAAATTTGAATATCGTGTATTTGTGCCAAATTTGGTCCAGTGAATGACAACACATCCTGCCTATCAGATATTTACATGATGATTGATAACAGTAGCAAAATGACTGTTATGAGGTAGCAATAGAAATAATGTTATGGTTGGGGGTCAAAACAACATGAGGAACTGTGTTAAGGGGTTGCTGCATTAGGAAGGTTGAGAACCATTGATCTAGAGCCATGGACCTCCTCCTCTAGCCCCGTTTTGAAGGAAAAGCACCAAGTATATGGTTTATTGGGTTGTTGCTGTATGTATATGGTTCATTGCCCTCTCCTCCTCCTCCCACAGTCATAGGCGGGGCCTCCCTCTCCATCCCTCCCTCCCTCCTTCCTTCGCCCCGCCTCCCTCCTAAAGTTTCCCGAGAACTTTTTGTTTGGGTCCAGTTCCCTTCGGGGCGAAGGACAAGTCGCAGCTACGCGAGCGAGGGCTGCACTCCCAAAAAGAGGCTCGGAGGGGTCCTGGAGGGCTTTCGGGCCGGGCTTTGGGCACCTGGCCATGGGAGGCGAGGCGCAGGGTCTGCGGTGGTGGCTCCTCCTGTTGTTTTTGGCGGCGGCCTCCTTCTCCAGGAAAGGTAAAAGCGCTCCTCTCACAACCCTTCCCTTGGTCGTTTTGGGTCCACAAAGGCGAGAGGAGTCGGGGAAAGAAGGTTGATGGGTTTTTTTACATGACTCCAGGGGCGTCTACGCTGTAGAGTAAGGCAGTCCGACACCGACACTACTTTGATTGCTGTGCTTCAAAGCGATGGAGTCCTGGGAGCTGAAGCCTGGTGAGGCACCAGCAGCCTTTGACACAGGAGGCTCAAGGCATCCTCATTAGGAGACTGCAATCCCCAAGATTCCATTGCATGGCGCCCTGGCAATTAGAGTGGTGCCAAAGGGCATTCATTCTACAGTGTAGATCAGGCCTGGGCACACTTGGGCCCTCCAGGTGTTTTGGGCTGCAACTCCCACCATTCCTGACAGCCTCAGGCCCCTTCCTTTCCCCCCTCAGCCGCTTAGCGGCTGAGGGGGGAAAGGAAGGGGCCTGAGGCTGTCAGGAATGGTGGGAGTTGCAGCCCAAAACACCTGGAGGGCCCAAGTTTGCCCAGGCCTGCTTTAGTGAGATGATGTCCTTAGAGTCTACCAATCAGATGCTGTGTTGTGAATATCCCGCTGCACTTTCCAGAAAATCCACCCAGAATGCAGTGAGGAAACATGCAAGGTATTTGGTTAAGCAAAGCAAGGGCTGTATTTCATATGAGAAGCAGAAAACTGATGGTTTTATTCTGCAGGTGAAATAAGGAACAGAGCCAACATTTTATTGCTTGCACAGGAGCCCCCAGTGGTGGGTTATACTCTTGTACCAGCAGGACTGCTAAGCAACAGGTCAGCAGTTCGAATCCAGGGAGAGTGGGTTGAACTCCCTCTGTCAGCTCCAGCACCCCATGGAGGGACATGAGAGAAGCCTCCCACTATTTATTTATTTATTTATTTGCAACATTTCTACCCGGCCCTTGTCAAAGGAGGACTCAGAGCGGCTAACACTGGCAACAATTTGATGATTTGCAGAAATTACAGTAAAACAACAATATAAAACCACTAGCTGTCCCCTGCCACACATTGCTGTGGCCCAGTCTGTTGATCTGGAAATTGGCCTTGGATGGCCTTAAATATTTTCTGTTGGTCATGGGGGTTCTGTGTGGGAAGTTTGCCCCGATGTCGTTCGTGGGGTTCAGAATGCTCTTTGATTGTAGGTGAACTGTGAATCCCAGTGACTACAACTCCCAAATGTCAAGGTTTATTTCCCCCAAACTCCATCTGTGTCCATATTTGGGCGTATTGAGTGCTTGTGCCAAGTTTGGTCCAGATCCATCATTGATTGAGTCCACAGTGCTCTCTGGATGTAGGTGAACTACAACTCTCAAACTCAAGGTCAATGCCCACCAAACCCTTCCAGTATTTTCTGTTGGTCATGGGAGTTCTGTGTGCCAAGTTTGTTCAATTCCATCATTAGTGGATTCCAGAATGCTCTTTGATTGTAGGTGAACTATAAATCCCAGCAACTACAACTCCCAAATGACAAAATCATAATTTTTTGAGTTATAGTCACTTCTTGTGTTGTGAGACATTTTGTTGCCAAATTTGTTGTGATTTCGTTCATTGGTTCTTTTGTTTCTAAGGTACTCATTATGCACACAGCATTTATATATATATATAGATAGATAGATAGATAGATAGATACACAACAAATTAAAACAATAACATTAGATAAAGAATCATACAGCTGTTTTATTATTATCACAATTATATGGTCCAGTTAAATGTCCAAAGTGCCGTTATGCCTGCTAGCTAAAGGCCTGGTTCCAAAACCACAATTTCAGTTTTTTCCTAAAGGAAAGGAGGGAGGATGCCGATCTAATATCTCTGGGGAGCGAGTTCTACAAGGAGAGGGTCACTACCGAGAAGACCCTGTCCCTCATCCCCACCAGACGCCTTTGCCAGGCTGGTGGGACTGAGAGCAGGGCCTCCCCGGTGGATCTTAAACTACAAGGTGGAACGTAGAGGGAGATACAGTCAGACAAGTAAGCTGGGCCGGAGCTGTTTAGGGTTTTATAGGTCAAGACCACCACTTTGAATTGTGCTTGGAAATGGACCGGCAGCCAGTGGAGTTGACATAGCAAGAGTGTGGTGTGCTCCCTGTATGGTGCTCTGGTGAGCATCCTATTAGGATGGTAAAATATCCTTTCAGGGAGCCAATTCTCTCACACCAGAAGGAACTTGCAGTTTCTCAAAGCGCTCCTGACACAAAAGAAATTGATTGCACAGAAGCAGGGATTTCACCGGGTACTGTGAAACAAGCAATATAGCAGAAATCTACTCTCTTTATAAATCCATTAAACTAAGAATCATAGAATCATAGAGTTGGAAGAGACCTCATGGACCATCCAGTCCAACCCCCTGTCAAGAGGCAGGAAAATTGCATTCAAAGCACCCCCGACAGATGGCCATCCAAAAACAGGAATCCCGTCCTTTATTTTACCTGGAAGTTGGACTTGTGTGTACTTAGGTGTAGATCATGCTCTGAAATCTTTATGGGTGTGCTGCCCTAATGAATATGTGCATTCATGTTCAACTAAATAGGATGAAGACCTTAATCAGGGTTAATAAGGGACATGTGCTTGGATATGAACGCTCATCTCATCAGGCGACACACAAACCTTTGATTTTTCAGGATTTCTTTTGATGGACACAGAAGGGAAAGGAATCCATGTGGTCCTGATGATGTTAACTTTAATGGGTTAAAAAAACAGCATTGTGTTGTCCAAAACTTTAATGGCCGGAATCACTGGGTTGCTGTGAGTTTTCTGGGCTGTATGGCCATGTTCCAGAAGCATTCTCTCCTACTGTTTTGCCCACATCTATGGCAGGCATTCTCAGAGGTTGTGAGGTCCGGTCCTCACAACAGCATTCAGGCGGAAGCTAATCATAACATTACACAGGAGAACCTAAAAATTCCTAGAGAGAATATTTTCAATTACATCTGTGAATAATCAAATCCACAAAGACTAAGTCCACAAATGTGGAAAGCCAAGCTGTACTAGCATTGCTTCTGTGTAACTAATTAACTAAAGCAGCATTGGTTGGAAGTTCAGGAATGTTATTTACAAATCTTCACATCACGATGGCTTGAAATGCTGACATTGTAAGTCAGTTCTCTGTGAATTCTGCAACTAACTGGGATTGCGGGGAATGAAAAATATCCCATCTGAATAGTTGTGGGTTCAAGCTATATTTTCACTTCTGCATCTTTGAGGAATTAAGAAATTTGCGCTAGCTAGTGTTCACCAAAAAAAGCACCCTTTAGTAAGCACATTTGAAAGAACCCTGTGATCCCTTTGGGAAACTCTTTGAATGTGAAAAAAGGGAGGACTGTTCAACTGAGTAATTTGCCATTTTAATTAGAGGTTACAGAGGGTCACAGTCTAATGAGCAGATGAAACTATTGAGAGAAATCAATTTGTAAGAACTTTGAAAAGCAAAATTAGAAATTCAGAAATCAGGCTTTAACACAGGCATGAGCAAACTTGGGCCCTGCAGGTGTTTTGGACTTCAACTCCCACCATTCCCAACAGCCTCGGGCCCTTTCTTTTTCCTCCTCAGCAGCTTAAGTGGCTGAGGGGGAAAAGGAAAGGGCCTGAGGCTGTTGGGAATGGTGGGAGTTGAAGTCCAAAACACCTGCAGGGCCCAAGTTTGCCCATGCCTACTTTAACATCATGCTCTTATAAAAATACCAAGTTAGGGAAATGATTAATCCACTCTGGGTTTTAGCCCAAGCTTTAAAGGGGCTGAACATGTTTGGGAGATGCGGGATTCAGCACTTTGGATAGCTCTTCTGAGGTTTGGACTGAAACTTGAGTAGATTCCCTGCTCTGCTGACATCGAAGCCAGCAGGCACCCTGTTTAGGATGTCTTTCAAGTCAATACTAAACATATTTCTTCCAATTCAATTTTGAGACCTTCTTTGGAGGCTTTTAAAAAGAGGCTGGATGGCCATCTGTCAGAGGTGCTTTGAATGCGATTTTCCTTCTTCTTGGCAGGGAGTTGGACTGGATGGCCCCACGAGGTCTCTTCCAACTCTATGATTCTAAGGGGGATTTCTATGGGAGATCTATGCTTCAGCCTCTTCTCCTGAAATGGGGCACAAGGAGGACACATAACAAAAAGTTCCCTGTTGTGACCACTGGGCCTCATTTTTTAAAAAACGGAGTTTCCCACCCACTATAACTTTAAAGGGAGGCTGGATTCTGGTAGAATCATAGCGTAAATACAGATCAATTTAATGGAAGACAAGGAGGGAGCAAATGGAGAATGTAAGCAGATCGGACCTTCTGTTTCCTTCTCTGCAAATTAAGCCGAGGAACATACAAATGTACGCTCGTGAGCTTTATATGGCATGCGCAGGGAGCCATCATTTTGCAGGATACCCACTAAAAGGGAGAGAACTCTGTGCACACTCAACTTGCCCATGTATGGTATTCCTACCATCCAATGAGTTCATTAAAAAAGGAACAAAGACAGTAGGCATGATTTCAATTCCCCTTCATGTGAAATGGGTTTTTCTTGAGTCTCTTTTCTGCCTTAGTAACTTTTGTGTGTTAGCAGCGTAGGGCTTTGTTGTTGCAGTCATTGTGTGCCTTCAAGGTGTTTTTGGCTTTTGGTAGCCCTATCCTAATGCTTTCAGAGAGGGCTTGCCATTGCTTTTCTCTGAGACTGAGAAAGTATGGCTTGCCCAAGGTGGGTTTCCACGGCTGAGTGACAACTCAGATCTCCTGTACTCTTAATATAATACTCAAATCATTACACTGTGCTGGTTCTTATATGTGTATGTGAGTATATATGCCAGGCTTGGCCAAACTTTGGCCCTCCAGGTGTTTTGGACTACTGTTAAACAATCAACAGTAAAACATTAATTAAACAATGTATTGTCAAAGGCTTTCATGGCCGGAATCACTGGGTTGTTGTATGTTGTTTCGGGCTATATGGCCATGTTCGAGAGGCATTCTCTCCTGATGTTTCGCCTGCATCTATGGCAAGCATCCTCAGAGGTAGTGAGGTCTGTTGGAACAAGGAAAGTGGGTTTATATATCTGTGGAATGACCAGGGTGGGACCAAGGACTCTTGTCTGTTGGAGCTAGGTGTGAATGTTTCAACTGACCACCTTGATTAGCATTTGATGGCCTGGCAGTGCCTTGGGCAATCTTTTGTTGAGAGGTGATTAGATGTCCTTGTTTGTTTCCTCTCTGTTGTGTTGCTGTTGTAATTTTAGAGTTTTTTAATACTGGTAGCCAGATTTTGTTCATTTTCATGGTTTCTTCCTTTCTGAAAGGAGAAAACACATTAAAACACATTCCATAAATAAGTTAATTAAAAGCCAAAGTGCCCAAGTGTATCCATAAAAACAAAGACCTCATCCACATTAAGGAGTAGCCCATAGCACCTTGTATTAATTGACTGTCTCCCACCTAAGTCTCCACCAAAGTACTGCTTAGCTTCTGAGATCAAATAGGGTCTGGCGCAGTAGAGTATTACCAAACGAAAGTTTCATAATGAGGATGAGCCACTTTGATTCCCTGTTGACTATGCTAAATTTCAATGTCGGAGGAAAGACGGGATAAATACAAATACAATTATGATGATATATTTGTTTTTATCCTGCTTCTATCTCTGTGATTGAGATGCAAAACTGGATACAAATAATAACAAAGTAATAGTTGTTCAGTTGCAGGTATATTTAGAAAATAGAAATTTGCCAGTGTGCTGTAATGATTTCAGCATTGGAGTACAGCTCTGGAGACCAGGTTTTGAATGTTAATAAAATGAAAAGCTTTAAAAACCATGAGACAGAAACAGAAATAATATTTCAAATTATGTCTATGGCAGAATTGATTTAGATTGATTTACTGTAACTCAGACAAAGCCTCTGTTGATATTTTGCATATGGAATTGGAATCCCAAGACCAGATTTTCCTCTCATCACTCTTTATTCAGCAGAGCAACGAACAGTGCTGTCATGTTGTCCTGCACATTTTTGTTGTGTCTGCGTTTAATATTATAACTTATTTTAATGGCATCTTGTTTTTTTAGTTCCAGTTCTGGGAGAACCATGGAAGTTCTAAGTATTTAGCAATTGCTAATTTGGCTTTGAGTAAGCCAGAAATGAAGCCCATAAATCTTCTGCATTATCCTTTTACAAATCTTTTACTAATTGAAGCTTGCTGGGGTTGTTCTCGCGTTGTCTGCTTTGTTTGAACTGCAAGGAAATCATTCATGCTTGTTGAGAGCAATTTGGCATTTAAACTTGAGCAGTTTTGATGGAAGTTCCTTGAGCAGCCTATCAAAATTACAGATTAATTGCCAAAATTCTGCAAAGGCAAAGTTCAAGCAAAATCCTAGTTAATTATTAATAATATTTCAACTTGTAGGAATTTAGATTTTCTGAAGATAGTATTTTGTTGATTTGGTGTGCTTCCCCATCTCCACATGCATTGCAATCCACAACCCTTTGTTTAAGAAAGGATGGCAAATTGATGGCACAGGGATGAGGTTGGTGCTACCTTATCTAGAGGTTTTTAAACAGAGGATGGGTGGCCATATGTTGGGAGT
This sequence comes from Anolis sagrei ordinatus, assembly GCF_025583915.1. Taxonomy (NCBI): domain Eukaryota; kingdom Metazoa; phylum Chordata; class Lepidosauria; order Squamata; family Anolidae; genus Anolis; species Anolis sagrei. The sequence goes on along the minus strand of NW_026844366.1, from coordinate 330,843,641 downwards.
CCTTTGATCGTGTGTTTCTGAATGGCAGAATGGTGTTGGACTTTTGGAAAATGTAAATCTCCATAACCATTTGGGAAATGAGATTCATAACCTTTTTGGAAAAACCACTGGTCAAATGACCTTTTGGAAATAAATACAGCAGAGTTCCAGAAGTGTTCTTTTAGTTGCCCCAAAAAAATCTACTCCTTCTTAAAATATATTAGTCTTTAAATCATGCTCTCAAAAGACAAAATAAGTAGTCTTCTTTAAAAGTAACAGAGTTGGTTTAATCACAAAGCTTCATGTGTACAGCATACAGGTACTTTGCTTGTGAATCCAGTTACAACAGGATTTTGTAGTTTCTCTTTGTAGGTAACACAGGATATATTCCTTGGAAACAATAGTCCATAGTTCAAAGCAACTCTGTTTTTGAGAGTCTAACAAGTCACTAAGCATAGTGTTCCTGCAGTGAAGTCTAAAGCATACAGATGGTGTCTACTCTCTCTAAGAGTCTAATGCAGTGGTTCTCAACCTGAGGTCCCCAGATGTTTTTGGCTTTCAACTCCCAGAAATCCTAACAGCTGATAAACTGGTTGGGATTTCTGGGAGTTGTAGGCCAAAAACATCTGGGGACCCCAGGTTGAGAACCACTGGTCTAATGGCTTCTACTCCTGCAGTCTTCTTAAAGGCACACTTTTCTACATGGCTTCTCAAAGCAAACTGTTCTTATTGAATTCTAAAAGCATCTACAAATTAAAATGGAGTCTGAGTCCTGAACATGCCCAGTTCTGATTACATGGTCTGCAGCTCCTCTCACAACAAAGAGATTAGGTACAATTGCAATTGTTATTTTTTGGAATCTGTTTGTTTGTTGGGCATTGAATTGTTTCTGGTTGGGATGCCGACCTGAGTCCCCTACTCACATACAACACAGTAAGCAATTATCTATATAACAAATACTAGCAGAGGCTTGAGAAGCAATAAGCAATTATCTATATAACAAATACTAGCAGAGGTTTCTTTCAATTCTATGATTGCGTGATTCTGTCTCAGCTGTATATCTTAATTTGCAGATCTCATTGAAGGAGCAAAGCGGTCTGACACATCACTGTCAATGGCAAGTTTACATTTAGAGGAGGAGGCAAAGATGGTCCACCGATTCTCTCGTTCACTTCCTGTCAAGACTTCCATAATGTATCCCTCAGCCCCTCCAATGGACTCCAGGACTGGGAAAGCGAATACATTCACCACTCCTGAAGGCGATGGAGCCCACCCTCTTCAAGCCATTAAATTTAACCCTACAGTAGGAAAGATACCAATTGCTGAACATATGGACGTCAAATTTAATTGCTCTATCAAAGTTCCTAGATCACTAATTAACCACGATTATGCAACTATTTCCTTGTGGAAGAATGGAAAAGAGCTTCTTCATGCTGATAGGATGGCCAGCCAGCATTACCAATTTGATGATAATGAGTATATTTCTATGACATCCGCCTTCCGGTAAACAACTTAAATATTATTTGAACCTTGAACATATTGCATTCTTCAGCCAGATATATATATATAGTGCACTAACACTCCCTTGACAGTATCCTATTATGACAAATTCCTTGTGGAATGGCTCGTTCCACATAGCCTTCAGTCTCATATAAGTAGCAGGAATCCTGGGAGTTGTAGTTTGGTGAAGCACCAGCACTTTTTGGCAGAGAAGGCTAAAGACCTTGTAAAACTACATCTCCTAAAGCACTGAGCCATGGTGTCAAACTGCATTAATTCTACAGTGTAGATGTGCCCCTAGTCAAACCATAGCCCCTTCAGAACTCCAGCAGATATTTTGCTTTTGCTACTCTGATTTTTTTTTTGTCGTGTCAGGAGCGACTTGAGAAAGTGCAAGTTGCTTCTGGTGTGAGAGAATTGGCCATCTGCAAGGACGTTGCCCAGGGGACGCCCAGATGATTTGATGTTTTTTATCATCCTTGTGGGATGCTTCGCTCATGTCCCCGCATGAGGAGCAGGAACCGACAGAGGGAGCTCATCCACCTCTCCCCGGATTCGAACCTGCAACCTATTGGTCTTCAGTCCTGCTGGCACAGGGGTTTAACCCACTGCGCCACCGGGGGCTCCTCTACTCTGATGATAATAATAATAATAATAAGAAGAAGAAGAAGAAGAATAATAACTTTATTTATACCCTACCACCATCTCCCCAAGGGGACAGAGGCAGCTAACATGAGGCCAAGCCCAACAATTACAACAAAGCAAAAGGAGTACATACAACAAATAATACATCAAATAAAATGTAAACAAAACAAAATAATACAAAATAAACACAGGGTATAAAATAAAATGACAAAAAATTGAGCACAGTGGGCTGGGCCAATTGTAAGGGATAAAACTATAAAAACCCCGTTGAGGTAGTGTATCTGGTGGGAGGTTCAGATGGGACAAGCCATGGGGTTTAATTTCACTAAAGGATGAGGTAAAGCGCATTGAAGGACATTTTGTACTGAGTTGGTCATGGTATGGGGATTTGTTGTTCATTTCTCAAAGGCACACCGGAACAGCCATGTTTTTAGGCTTTTGCTAAAGGCTGCCAGGGTGGGTGCTTGCCTAATCTCTCTGGGTAGCGAATTCCAAAGTCAAGGGGCCACCACAGAGAAGGCCCTCTCCCTCGTCCCCACAAGTCAAGCTTATGACGGAAGTGGGAGCGAGAGGAGGGCCTCCCCTGAAAATTGAAGGGATCATGCAGGTTTGTAGAAGGAAATGCGGTCACAAAGGTAGGCGGGTCCCAAACCATTCATTTTGTAGGTGATAACCTGCACCTTGGATTGGGACCAGAAAATAAAAAGCAGCCAGTGGAGCTCCTTAAACAGAGGGGTAGACTGCTCCCTGTAATTCACTCCCTGTAATTCGCTCTGATGTGAAACCAGCTCTCTTGGAAAGATATACCATATTATTTTGGTGGGCAAATATATTTCTTTAAATGGAATCATAGATTGACCATCTCATACATATATATGTCCCTTACCTACATCCTAACTATAAAATATAAGAAGAAAGAAAACATAGCGTAGTCATCAGTGCCAGCTTTGATGGGTTTCAGAATACCCTTCCCAGCCGAGACTCTGGTGTTGGACCTATTTGTCCTTACTATGTTGCTCTCTCAGGGGTCATTTGAGGCACAGCTGGTGGAGTAGCTCTCCATTTCAGCCCTAAGGGTGCATCAAATGAATGCAGTTTGACACTACTTTAACTATCATAGCTCAGTGGTATGGAATCCTGGGAGATGTAGTTTAACAAAGTATTCAGCCTTCTTTGCCAAAGAGTGTTAGTGCTTCACTTAACTATAAGCAGTACAGCTGGTCACTGATCTGGATGGGAACACTCTTCAGTTTTCAGAATGCCAGCAAAAAGCTAGGTTATTCCCAGGACATCTTTTCCATGTGGATTCATGCCATATTTATTTTTGATCAGTCCCCAAATAATGCAGAATTATTTTGGACTTCTTCCTTTTGTGGCGAAGTCCCACAGTCAACACTGATTGCCTTATAAGTCTTTCTTGCTTCTCTTTTTTCCTGCAGTATCAACAATATCCAGCGCGCTGATAATGGGTCTTACAGTTGCAAATTGAAAGTTAATAACACTGAAATAGTATCAGATCCTATTTTGGTTTTGTTTGAAGGTAAGCTCGGATTCGAAAGCATTCGAGATATTGCTGTTGAATTGTTGTCCTTTGGTATCATTTTGACATGAGGAAGGCATGGTATAAATCAGTCATGGGCAAACTTTGGCCCTCCAGGCAGGCCCGTAGCCAGGATTTCGTTTCGGGGGGGGGGGGGGGGGAATTTTTTTCAGGGGGTTCGGGGGGGGGGTGAGTTTCGGGGGGGGCTGAGTCTGAGTGAAAGAGGGTCTAGCCTAGCAAACCTTTTGTATCGTTACCCCAATACCCCCATGCATATGGGATATATTGAGTATGGTGATCAGATCATGATATGGATAAACATAACAGTTTAAATAATGCACCAGTAAGGCCTTTTCGCGAACCACCATGAGAATTTGGGGGGGGCTGAAGCCCCTCAAGCCCCCCCCCCGGCTACATGCCTGCCTCCAGGTGTTTTGGACTTCAACTCCCACAATTCCTAACAGCCTACTGTTAGGAATAGTGGGAGTTGAAGTCCAAAATATCTGCAGAGCTGAAGTTTGCCCATGCCTCGTATAAGTTCTAGCCAAGGAATAAATGGCTTAGCCAAGGAATAAATGGCTAGCAATGAGTATAGCTCCTAGCATTATTCTGAATTTCAAAGGAACTGTCTATAGGTTAATAAATGCAAATAAATGCAGTTTGAACCCACTTTCACTGCCTTGGCTCTATGCTATGGGATCCTGGGAGTTGTAGTTTTACAAGGTCTTTAGCTTTTCTCTTCCAAAGTGCTGTTGTCTCAGCAAACTACAAATACTAGGATTCCATAGCACTGATCATGGCAGTGCAAGTGTCAAACTGCATTCATTTTACATTGTAGATTGGGGCCCCAAAACTACGGCCAGCAGGCTGGATGTAGCCCTCCATATTGCTATCTTTTAAAGGAAGTTTGGGACATTTGGAACACTTTGGAGGGGGCAATCTAGGGGTTTTTTGAGGGCCGGGGGTTGGTCCCATGTGCCATGTTTAAGGGTCCTGTAGGCCACACTTTGCCTAGGGACTTGACTTTGCTCATTCCAATCTAGAAGGTGTCAGGTTAGAGTAAGCATGGGAAAACTTTGGCCCTCCGGGTGTTTTGGACTTCAACTAACAAAATTCTTAACAGCCGATAGGCTATTAGGAATTGTGGGAGTCCAAAGCACCCGGAGGGCCAAAGTTTGCCCAGGCCTGGATTAGAGAAAGGGCATGCTAGTTCCTGTCTTTCTCTTTTCCTTTTAAGCCTTCCCAATAACTCATTCCTTTCTGTTGGATGCAGGACTGCCCTACTTCATTAAACAGCCGCAGGGGCTAAATGTTACCCGAAACACACCGTTCAATCTCACCTGCAAAGCGGTGGGACCTCCTGAGCCTGTTGAGATTCGCTGGCATTGGAATAGCAGCCTCATTGCTACGAAAGAAATATCTCCATCTGTCTTGACTGTGCCAGGTATGCAAAGTACTGCTGTGCTTCCAACATGTGTGTTTTGTATGCTGATTAATTTTTATTCTGCACTGAAGCAGGGACATTTTGAAATTCTCCTTGGGAATTCTGTCCAAAAATCTAATGATCAATTAGTTGAAAAGAAACTCTCTGGCTTGCTGTATATGTTCACATCGCTGGTTGTATTGATGAGACCTACTCTGTGTTGTCAAAGGCTTTCATAGCCGGAATCACTAGGTTGCTTTGAGTTTTCTGGGCTGTATGGCCATGTTCTGGAAGCATTCTCTCCTGACCTTTCATCCACCTCTATAACAAGCATCTTCAGAGGTTGAAGGGTCTCAACCTCTGAGGACGCCTGCCATAGATGTGGGTGAAACATCAGGAGAGAATGCTTCTGAAACTGAAACATAGCCATACAACCTGGAAAATTCACACCAACCTAGAGACCTATTCTGTTATTATTTCTGAGCAGAGCAGTGATAGAGGTGGGCAGGTGTGTTTTAATGTGTTTCAGCAAAAACTTCCAGGAGTCTTGTAATACCTTAAAGATTAACACATTTTATTTGACATGAGGCATTTGTGTACTGCCCACTTAACTGTTGGTTTATTATTCCTTCGATTTTAAAGTGTTGCCTTTGCGGTGCAATTGACTATTCTCTGGAAGAGACTGGCTTTACAGGCAGTTTGGGATCATTACTCTTTAGGGGTGCATTTACATTGTAGAATTAATACAGTTTGGCACCACTTTACCTGCCATGGCTCAGTGCTGTGGAAAAACGGGAGCTGTAGATTTACAAGGTCTTTGGCCTTCTCTGCCAAAGATTGCTGGTGCCTCACCAAACTACATATCCCAAACTACACAATATAGATGCAACTGTAATTAGGTCTCCTAGTATCCTCAAGCCAGTGTGGCCATTGGCTGTGCTGTGTGGAGGATTCTGACATCTCTCATTGAAGAAAATGAAGATTTGAAAGAAGTAGTAGCGTGGGAAAGAACACTTTTTGAGACAAGAGAGAGCTGGGTTGTTGTAGGTTTTTTGGGCTATATGGCCATGTTCTAGAAGCATTCTCTCATGACATTTCTCCTGCATCTATGGCAAGCATCATCAGAGGTTGTGAGGTCTGTAGGGTTGCAAGGGAGGGTGAGCAAAATGGACAAAGGTCTGGAAACAGCTTAGGGAGTCGAGTATTTTTGGCCTGGAGAAGGTGAAGAGGTGACATGACAGCCATGGTGAAATATTTTAAAGGATGTCATATTGAAGATGGAGCAGGCTTGTTTTCTAGTGGTTCAGAGGTTAATACATGGAGCAATTAATTCAAAGTTCAGGAAAAGAAATTCCACCTGAATATTAGAAATAATGTCCTCATAGCATTAGCTATTGGATGGTGGAATATTCAGCCTTGGAGTTGAGAGCCCTTCCAGATGGGCTCCATATCCAAGGATCTTTAAACTGGATTATATGAGTCCACACTGCCAAAAAAAATCTGGAATAAACAGAAAACCTGGCATCAGATCCTGGGATATAGGGCCTGTCTAGAAGGGCCCTGAGCCTCCTTCTTTGGAAGGTTTTAAACAGGTGGCCATCTGTTGGGATTGTGTTGATGATGTACATATTACTCGATGGCAGAATGGGGTTGGACTGGGTCGCCCATGAGGATCTCTTCCAACTCTATGATTCTATAGAGATGGCTTATGTACCTTTATTGGTTAATAAGAAAAGCAAATTTAATCATAGGTTGCCTTTTACCTGATTGATGCCAAATGACACCTGCTGAAATTTCTTCTTCCAGACAACTATTAAAAGTTCAAGGACCATCTCTTGTTCTCTGTAGAAAGCCATAGAGAGCTGTTGCTAATCAGTGTAGAGAACATTGTGCTGAGATGTAGTACTAGATTAAACTTCCAGTGTTCCTGTTTTGCTAATGTTCTTTCAGTTGGATCTGGTTGTGTTGCATGGAGGATATTTAAAGATGGAATATTGAAGGTATTGTCGAAGGCTTTCATGGCCGGAATCACTGGGTTGTTGTAGGTTTTTTCGGGCTATATTGCCATGTTCTAAAGGCATTTTCTCCTGACGTTTCGCCTGCATCTATTGCAAGCATCCTCAGAGGTAGTGAGGTCTGTTGGAACTAGGATAAAGGGGTTTATATATCTGTGGAATGACCAGGGTGGGACAAAGGACTCTTGTCTGCTGGAGCTAGGTGTGAATGTTTCAACTGATCACCTTGATTAGCATTGCCTGGCAGTGCCTGGAGCAATCTTTTGGAATATTTATTTATTTATTGTATCAGGAGCGAACCAAGGGTACAGTCGTAATGTATTTTAAAAAAATACGAAGTTTAAAAACTTGGCATTATATTCAATGTCCTTTGTTCAGTAGCTGGCCACTGGGAGTGCCTCTGGTGTTGCTATAAGGAGATCCTCCATTGTGCATGTAGCAGGGCCCAGACTGCATTGTAATAGGTGATCTGTGATTTGCTCTTCTCCACACTCACATGTGACCCCATTTCTTAAAGTTGGCTTTGCATCTTGTGGTGCCAGAGCACTGTCTGTTCAGTGCCTTCCAAGTCTGCCCAGGAGGGAGTCTTTCATTTGGTATCAGCCATGAATCGAGGTTCCGGGTTTCAATCTGCCACTTTTGGACTCTCGCTTGCTGAGGCGTTCCTGCGAGTATCTCTGTAGATCTTAGAAAACTATTTCTTGTTTTAAGGCATTGGCGTGCTGGCTGATATCTGAACAGGGGGTGAGCCGGAGATGTCACTACCTTGGTCCTTTCGCTAAACTGTAATTTCTCCAGTGATGTAGAGCGCAGACATCCTGTGATAATGCAGCATGTCTCATTAAGAGCCACATCCACTGTTTTAGCGTGGCGAGATGTGTTCCACACTGGGCATGCATACTCAGCAGCAGAGTAGCAAAGTGCAAGGGCAGATGTCTTGACTATATCTGGTTGTGATCCCCAAGTTGTGGAATAGAAATACTGTAACAAACATTTGCCTATATGCTACTACAGTCAGCTTTCCCCAACCAGTGGGGTCAGGGACATAGGCAGTGGAAGTGATAAATAAATCACTAATTTTTTAACCTTAGAGGACATCTTTCTAGGAACTTTTCGGTCTTCCAACATGACTTTCTGATCAGCTTCTGCCTGAAGCTGACCATAGAATCACATAGGAGGACATTCTAGAGAGGTGACCTTTAGGTCTTCCAGCATGACTGGAGTAAGTTGACCATCAGATCACTCTGGAGGACTTAGAGATTATAATCATTTTTATAATCACATTATAATCAAGTCTATGAAGTGCAGGGTTAATTGTATCAGCTTGTAACAGCTAAAGACAAAATGTGAAGGGAAGTAGCAACAAGACTAAACAAGACCAAAGGCCTACAAAATCTAAATTGGGGGATTGAGTTTGTGTTTCTCCCTAGCCTAACCCACAATTCCACACATAGAGTTCCCTTTCTAAAAGACAGTCTGTGGGAACCGAGGTTTTTAAAAATAGTTTGAGAGTCACACATCATCCTTTGAAGCGCAACACTCGTAGAAGGAATCCTTAGAAACCAGGATATTGTGTGGCTTATGTGGTTGCTGATGACGGTGCTTGCTTTTTTTTCCTCATTCCTTTTTTAAATCAAAGTCTTTGCAAAAAATTCTTTCAATATTCCAGCATGTGGCAGGCGTTTCACCATTTTTGTGTGTGCAATTTACCCCATTTCCTTAATAAAATTATATGCAGGGTTTAAGAGACAGACACCAAGGTGGAGAAAAGTTGTGAATTCTAATAATTAACAAGAAATTGCCATAAGATTATTTCTGAAATGAGCTGATATTATTGCTAGACCAGTGTTTCTCAACCTGGGGGTCGGGACCCCAGGCGGGTCGCAAGGGTGTGTCAGAGGAGTCGCCAAAGACCATCGAAAACACAGTATTTTCTGTTGGTCATGGGGGTTCAGTGTGGGAAGTCTGGCCCAATTCTATCGTTGGTGGGGTTCAAAATGCTCTTTGATTGTAGGTGAACTATAAATCACAGCAACTACAACTCCCAAAGGTCTATTTTCCCCAAACTCCACCAGTGTTCACATTTTGGGCATATTGAGTATTCCTGTCAAGTTTGGTCCAGATTCATCATTGTTTGAGTCCACAGTGCTCTCTGGATGTAGGTGAACTACAATTCTAAAACTCAAGGTCAATGCTTACCAAATCCTTCCAGTACTTTCTGTTAATCATGGGAGTTCTGTGTGCCAAGCTTGTTTAATTTCCATTGTTGGTGGAGTTCAGAATGCTCTTTGATTGTAAGTGAACTATAAATCCCAGCAACTACAACTCCTAAATGACAAAATCAATCCTCCCACCTCACCCCACCAGAAGTCAAATTTGGGTGTATTGGGTATTTGTGCCAAATTTCGCCCAATGAATGAAAATACATCCTGCAAATCAGATATTTACATTATGATTCATAACAGTAGCAAAATAACAGTTACGAAGTAGCAACGAAAATAATTTTATGGTTGGGGTCACCACAACATTAGGAACTGTATTAAGGCGTTGCGGCAATTGGAAGATTGAGAACCACTGTGTTAGACCAAGGTGAGGGAATGAAGAAATGCAAAACTGTTTCTGTTGAGAAACCAGTAACTTTTGCTTTCCTTGCTCTTTGGGTGCATCTCCATTGGGGAATTAAAGCAGTTTTGATACTATTTTAACTGCCATGGCTTGATGCTATGGCAGCATGTGAACTATAGCTTTAAGAGCACCAACCCTCTCGAGTAGAGAAGGCTAAAGAGCTTGTAAAAGTGCAACTCTCATAAGGAAAAAGGCCATTTATGGTGCCTCTCATGAAAACAACCTTTGGGGTTGCATTTGGTCCCATGTTCTGCACTTTGCCCATTTTTCTTCTAGGATATGTATCTTTACAAAACTAGTCAAATAGAATGTATAGAAAATTCTTATATTAAGAAATTATACTACATCCTTGCAAGGTGCATGGAAATACTTACTGTAGTGTCAAAACTGCTTTAATTCTCCAATGGAGATGTGCCTTGGACAAGCCTAAAGATGTTCTTAAGCATTAGGATTCTTTTAAAGCTCTTGCTGTTTATTTATGTCTGGCAGGAAGTTGCCTTTTCAAACAAAACCCTCACCCCAGCTGCCTACAAATATCTTTTTCCAGCCACCATCCAGACTTACAAAATACAGAGTGGCAGTTCCTGACAGTGTCCAAACCACAGAACATATTCTGTCCAAGTGTTACAGCTTCCATTCTTTTCAATGGGACTTGAACAGAGTTTACTAACAAGAAACAAAAGAAGGATGAAACATAATAGCTCTGATTCCTGATAAGGAAAAGGTTTCCTATTTACTGAAGTAACAAAAAGATAACTGAGCTGCTTTTGGTTTTGCTCCTTCTTGAGAAGCAAAAGGTACAAGTCAGAGCAGAACCATCTCAAGACAGATTGCTGCATGAATTAAAGGACAGGAGGATACCTTTTTGCCATTCCAGAAGGACTAGCAATGAGGTGGCATTCTCTATGGTTTCATAGCCTAATTTAGGGAGAGTTTGGGAAAGTTGCCCAACTTTGTCTGAGTCTGTTCTCCACACTTGTGGATCTGACTTTGATCAAAATGTTATCTTTAGGAATCTCTAAGCCCTCTGGAAGTTATTATTATTATTATTATTATTATTATTATTTATTCATTCATTTTTATCCTACTTTTCTCCCATGGGTGGGACTCAAAAGTGGCATACAGTAGTTAAAAAATCAGAAATTACAAAAAAAATACACATCCAACAAGACATCATAAAACAATTAATGCACATACCCAATTACCTAAACCATAAACAATAAATTAATAACTTACAACATATACCACTAAAATTCCCTAACTTCTGGACACTGAGATTATTTGTAAAACAGTTTATCCTAAAAAGACTCCATTTTCATTAGGCCATGTCACATTGCCAGGTCCAACAAAGCATTTAAGAGGTGGATATTACTGATAATTAACTGGAAGTTGATTATTATCATTCATCTGGGAGAGCCTGGATCCATAAGAAGGTCTTAATTTGAGATCAAAAGGCCAGTAAGGAGAGGGCAGATTGCACCCCTCTAGAAAGGGATTCCAGAGCCGCGGGGCCACCACCGAAAAGGCCCTCTGTCTCGTTCCCACCAACCACACTTGGGATAGTGGTTGGACCGAGAGCAGTGCCTCTCCTGATTATCTCAGGGCACAAGAGGGCTGCTAGGAGGAAATACGGTCCCTCAAGTTGATTGTAGCATTATCTGGGAGGAATGTAGAGATTCCTAGAGAGAGAGAAAGACCCTCTAAGAAGACACCACTCTCATAGAGTGGAGTATGTTTAGCTTAGAGAAGAGATGGTTAAAAGGAGATATAGCCATGTTTAAATATTTGAAAAAACATCACATTGAGGAGGGGGAAAGCTTTTTTTGTGCTGATCCAGAGACCTTTTAATAGTAACAGGATTTCAGACATGGAATATGCTATATTGGAGCTTTGTGGAGTTTCCTTCTTCAGATATTTTTACTGGATGGCCATCTGTCAAGAGTGCTTTGATTGTGTATTATTGCATGGCAGGTTTTTTTATTTATTATTTATTTATTTATTTACAGTATTTCTATTCCATCCTTCTCACCCCGCAGGGGACTCAGGGCAGATTATAATGTACACATACATGGCAAAAATTCAGTGTCATAGACACCCAACATATATAGACAAACACAGGCAATTTGTCATTCCAGCTTCATGAGGGTATGCTCGAATTCCAGCCACTGGGGGAGCTGTCGCATCACTGTCCACTTGTGACCCCGATTCTTGATGGAGTGCTTCCTCATTCTTTTGCCCGTTGCTGGAGATTTTTTATGGCGTCGTAAATTAGTTAAATTAGCCTCCCTGCATAAGCGGTACCTAAATTTCCTACTTGACAGATGCAACTGTCTTTTGGACTGCAAAGGTCAACAGCGAGCTAGACAAATGGTCGGGAGCTTACTCCGATCCAGGCTGGCTTCGAACTCATGACCTTTAGGCCAGTGGTGATTTAATGCAGCTCACTCCTAGCCTACTGCACCACAGCATGGCCTGGCTTGAGTCTCTTCCAACTCTGGAATTGTATAAACAATGAACTTGGAAAATGTAGGTTGCTTTTCATTGTGCTGCTCAAATTCAGAAGATATATTGACAGTTGTAGTATGCAAAATGGCAGATAGTCATGGGTGTGCCCATTAATGCATGACATGGGTAGAATAAGAGATGCCCTCAGATACACTAAAACAGCCATTTCAATTCTGTTTGTTCCAGAGGTTATGGATTAAAAATCCCACAATCTCAAACAGCATAACTATGGGGCTGATTGGAAAAGTAATACACTACCTTTGGGGTGGCATGAGGTCTGGTAAGCCTGGAGAACAGGCACACATCCTCTTGAATCATGTCTCTCCCATGCACTGTAATAACCTGTTTGCTAAACTTTTCCATTTCACAGCTGTGTTTGCTGGTCAGCCAGAGCCTCAGCCAAAGGCACGAGCAGGTTTTAAAATAGTTCTGTCAAAGAGTTCACTCACATTTTTGGCAGAGAAAAGACTGTTTTTTAAAGTGCAAAACAAAAGCAGCTATCCTTTCCCATGAAGTGCCTCCCCTGCGGTTAGAGAAGTGCTGGATTTAAGGAGATGTTTATTCCAACTGTAAAACGACACTTGGAAATTTATTTATTTATTGTGGTCTAAAAGAAACAAGCCAATCTGGAAAAGAAATGGATTGGATGACTTTTCTTTGTGACATAACCACACTTTGCACCAGAGTTTAAGAATGTTACTTTTCTTCGCCTTTATTTTCTAGATCAGGGGTCCTCAAACATTTTAAACAGAGGGCCAGGTCACAGTCCCTCAAACTGTTGGAGGGCTGGATTATAATTTGAAAAAAGCATGAATGAATTCCTATGCGCACTGCACATATCTTATTTGTAGTGCAAAAAACCCTTAAAAACAAAACAGTAATTAAAATGAAGAACAATTATAACAAATATAAATGTATTAGTATTTCAATGGGAAGTGTGGGCCTGCTTTTGGCTGATGAGATAGGGTTGTTGTTGTTATTTGCTTTCAAGTCGTTTCAGACTTAGGTTGATCCTGAGCGAGGGCCGGGTAAATGACCTTGGAGGGCCGCATCTGACCCTCGGGCTTTAGTTTGAGGACCCCTGTCCTAGATAAATGTGAGGCTGAGAGGAGACATGTATAAATATGTGAGGGGAAGTCATAGGGAGGAGGGAGCAAGCTTGTTTTCTGCTGCCCTGGAGACCAGGATGCGGAGCAATGGCTTCAAACTACAGGAAAGGAGATTCCACCTGAACATTAGACTGTCACTGTGAGAGCTGTTCAGCAGTGGAACTCTCTGCCCCAGAGTGTGGTGGAGGTTTCTTCATTGGAGGTTTTTAAACAGAGGCTGGATGCCCATCTGTTGGGGGTGCTTTAAATGTGATTTTCCTGCTTCTTGGTGGGGGTTGGACTGGCTGGCCCATGAGGTCTCTTCTATGATTCTATGATTCTACGGAATGTAGCTATAGAAACTGGTTAGGTGGAATCTGGAAGATTTTTTTAAAAGTAACTTTTCCAAAAAAGTAACTTTTCCTAGCGCTAGCAAGAAATGCGCCACTGCCAGTCTGAGTTTGTGTTGCTTCCTTTTATTCACAGGTCTTAACGAAACTGCTATTTTCCATTGTGAAGCTCATAACGAGAAGGGAGTCACAACATCTACTGAAGCTCGAATCAATATCAAAGGTCAGTAATAACAAATTTGAAATTGTCTCTATTATTCTAGACAAATCTTATCAGTACAGATTGTGAGAAGGCCAATCAACGGTTCTCTCCTCGTTTAAGTAAGAAGCCATTTTCCAGCAGTGATCTATACACACAAGAACATGTTGGGTCTAGACATGGACACTGACACTGCCGGAAGTCCCCTGGGATGTAGACATATATTTAAAAGGAACAACAACTTCAAAAACTTTTCGAGATTGGCTTTAAATAGAGCACATTACAATAGTCTAATTAGAAGCTAACTAAGACCCTGTTCCTTTAAGACTCAGCATTCCAACAGTATGGATGCCTGAATGGGATAATCAGAACCAGAAACAAAGATGTGCATTGTAGGCCTTTCTCTTTTGCGGGGGTTAGGGGCAAAAGTGGAGAATAGTGTATAAACAAATCTACATGTCTTGATCCTCAGAAACACACCTCTAGGAACTTCTAGGTCTTCTGTCAGAAGTTGATCATTGAATAGATCTTACTTACAAGACCTACAAATGTCTAGACCAGTGTTTCTCAACCTGTGGATCCCCAGATGTTTTGGCCTTCAACTCCCAGAAATCCTAACAGCTGGTAAACTGGCTGGAATTCCTGGGAGTTGTAGTCCAAAACACCTGGGGACCCACAGGTTGAGAAACACTGGTCTAGACTTACAAATGGCTAGGTAAGTGGTCTTTCTTGGAGTCACTAGCTCTTCCAGTGTTACTCTGTGGTCAACATTCTCCATTGTAGTGACCAAGAACTCATTGGAACGACTCCTCCCCCACCCCCCGGCTCTGACCATGGTCCTGAAATATCTGCCTTTGACTACTTTTACCTTCTGTGTTGGGCCCTGAGGCGGATCACTATCCATCATCTCCCTCTAGTTGGGTTTGTCCATGTTTTCTACCTCACTAAGGGCTCATCTTCATGTAAAATGAAACTCAGGGTCAGTCCAGAACATTTCCACTCTAGAGTGGCCCCAGATTCCATTGAGCCATTACTGGTCTTGATAAATAATTTTTCTTCTGCAGAAACACCTTTTTAAGGCTTAGAAAAGTACCTCAAATTATTTCAGAAATACTGTACAGTAAGTTCAAGTGATGTAGTAGGACTTACTAAGAAGAAAATCCCGCTGAATCTAATTGAAGTTCTGAATACATGTAGAAAATGGGGCTATAAATCTCATTTAAAAAATTGTCATGTAAATAGATTGGATTTTTGTGGCAAAGCAGTAAAAAAAAACATTTTCTTTGTTTAGCTGATAAGGAGTTTATCATCTCCAGAGTGATCCTAGTGGTGTTTTCAGGGTTGTCTGGGACAGACCATGACAGGCTTTAGGTCTACAAGATATCCTTGAAGTCCACCAGATACACAAACCACATATTTTATGGATGATTTCTTTATTTACTGCATTTATATCCTGCCTTTCTCTATCCCAAAGGGGATTCAAGGTGGCTTACATAGAAGCAATTATTCAATGCCTTAAAACACATAAAATTCCAAAAAATCAAAATTAAATTAGATTAAAATTATAACATATTAAAATTTTAAAACATTACATTTCATACTAAAATCATGCCATCCATAGCCATAGTAGAAACCACTCCATAATCATTCCATATATGTATGATGTATATGAATATATGATATTGTACCTAGTGGTGAAAAAAGTGCTGATCTTTTTGATTGTATACAAGAGCAACATTTTCTTGGATCTGTTAACAGTTTTGGAGCAGAGTGTTTCAAATTGTATGGTTATAGCACTATAATCCCATTTTAATAGCCATCCCCACATTCTATGGAATGCTTGGATTGGAGTGGTTTGGCGCTGTGTCCAAATTCACTGTCAATGACATATATTCTGAATTGTATTGCTGAAAATGTTGTTCTTTGTCATGCAGGAATGCCATCTCCACCTGTCAAAGTGTCTGCCCATAACAGCACAGGTCACATGATACTGGTATCTTGGGTCCCAGGTTCAGATGGCTATTCACCTTTGAGCAGTTGCAGTGTCCAGGTAAGCCATCATCATAATTGTCATCATCGTTTTCATTATAATTCAAATTTAACATTTTCATAGTACCGATGCAGATAACTCTGACCACTAGATTTTGATGGGGCTGTAAACCTTATCATCCTTTACCATTGTTTGGGAATTACATGCAATCTACTAGCATCTGGAGAGGGGTGATATAGTGTTTTTATCTAATATCGCAACTGGTATTTAAAGGTTGTGGCAGGAATGAGCTGGTAAACTGTTAGGAATTGTGAGAGCTGAAGTCCAAAACATTTGGAGGGCTGAAATTTGCCCATGCCTGTGTTATGGTATATGTGTGTGTTTCTGATAGGAAAGTGGCCTGTGGAGCCCTATTCTTGATCTGCATCTTCTCCCACAGTGAGGGTATTGGTTTCCAGGTGGAAGGCGGTCCCGGTCAGGGTTGGCTTGACGTGCCTTCCTCTTGGCATGTTTCTCTCTTTTGCCCTCCATTCATACATCTTCAAATTCTACAGCACTGCTGGTCACAGCTGACCTCCAGCTGGAGCGCTCAAGGGCTAGGGCTTCTCAGTTCTCAGTGTGGCAGAATGTATGGATATTGGGTTGGTCCTCCTTGTGACAAACTAGGATGGCAATGCATGCCAGATATAGATTTCCATGCCAAACTGATTCCACCAATCTCATCATTTTGAAAGCTAGATAGGTTTGGATCTGATTAGTACTTGGCTGGAAGAACACCAAAGAGGAATATTCAAAAAGGTTTAGGAGAGAAGCCTGGCTGAAACGCTGGAGATCCTTCCTGGGCAGAATTGCCGATGTTGGACTCGAATTGAATCAGTGGTCTGCAGCTTTATTTCTTCACTTCTCATCAACCCTAGGCAGTGCAATCAATAGTGAAGGATCATGGGAGTTACAATTCCACAACACCTGGAGGGCAGGCAGCACAGTCCCAGTTCTGTTCCAAAACCACCAAAACCCCTGTTCACAGAGAAGCTTGGAAATAAAACTAAGTTATGCTGAATGGAAATGTTAAGCAATATCTCTGTTCGCTGTCTGTTTGACATGGGTTCTGGGCCAAAGGAAAGAGGGTCTGTTTTATTTCTTCAAGACTGGATGAAACAGAGTCCTGTAAATGCACCAAGACAAAGAGTGGTTCAATACAGAAGGGAAGGGAGGATTTGCCTCCTCATCGCCGGCAGTCATATGCAAGTGTGGCACTTTCAGTTCCTCCTTAATGATCATTCTGGGTATCATATCTAGACAAAAGTCCTTGGGTTGAGACAAAGCACAGTGAGTCATTCTGGCTGCAAATGCAAGTCAAGTATACACACTGACTAAACTATAATCAAGTCTGCTGTGAAAGTCAGCATCTGTGAAATTGGTACGACAATGACTGAAAGTTACCCTGATGATGTAGCCAGATTGCCATTTCGCATTTCTTTGTTTGTAATACGTTTATTGCAAGAGGCTGCTAAAGTGCAATTAGATCAAGACAATAGTACCTGTTGATGAGGCTTAAAGCATGGTGTTGGTGCTGTATCATTATCACATTGCTCTTGAATTGTGATTGAATAGTCTCTTTGCATTGATGAAAAACCCTGTCAACAAATCCAGCTTTGATGTTGTTCCGCAACTTTTCCCTGTGAGATAATTTCCATCCACTGCAGTCCCAGTATGGCAAAGCAAAGGAAAATCTTGCAAGAAAGCTGAAACTGTGCAGTTTCACACTTGTGGAAAAATGGAGTGGGGAGAAAAAAATAAACATAGATCACATGTGCTGGGTAGGCAGATGTGGGTAGGAAGCAAAGCTGTGGAAGACTGACTGTAGGGATTTGCAACAACGAAGTCTCAGCATTGTGCAATAGTGACAAGATCATTCCAATAATGGTATGTTTCCATTTGCTTAAACAACGTGATTGCAAAAAAGACAGCATGTTGGTGTGATAAAGTTCTTAATGTTTGTATTATAGCTGACTGTCCAGAAGCCTTGAGGTGGATAAGAAGAATACAATTATTTCAGCAGAATACAATCAAAGTCATTGCACCATTTTGAAGGCTTAATTCTGAACCGTAAAGCCCAAGCAGATTGCAAAACAGTTCTAAAAGACGCTGAGGCTAGGACTTCAGTGAGTTTGTAGCATCAAGGGAATTTCATAACTCTAGCAGCCACAGACAATACCTCTCTTTTGCTCATGACTTCAGGACCTGACAAGTCTATTTGGATTCAACCCGTAAAAGGGGGCAGAAGGCATTTGACGTTCCCACCTACTCTGTCTATCAGTTGCTAGAGTCCCATACTCTGTCGTACACCAGAGCAGAAACACCTCTGACATTAAACACCACACCAGCTTGGTAAAATTAGCAAGCAGTTTATTGTAGAATATTTGTAGGCAAAGCAGTACAAAATAGCAAAACAGCAATGGTCCAAAATCCAAAAATAGTCCATAAGCTTCAAAGGGAAACAAGATCCTTGAGTATATCAGAATCCATGAAACAAGGCACTTGAAACCATGAAACAAAACAGCAGGAAAAGGCATAGCCATAACTTAGGCTTGGCAAAAACTTGGTAGATGAAACTCAGAGCACTTGAAAGCAAGACTGTGATAAAATAACAACGTTGAGTCGACTGAGGCAACTCTCTCCCATGAATCACTATAAACCTTTTTCAGAACCCAAAACTGAAAGGAATGCATTTTTGATTTTCCCACTAGATAACGGTTTGTTATCTTTCTTTTTTTGTATATGAACTGATTGCCTTTGCTTTCTGTCCAATGTTTCACTATCCTCTCCTTCATTAACTCTTGCACCTTGCAAATCAATCTCAGCATCATTTTCAGACAGTTGCTCTGAGAAATGCAATGAAAGGTCTGTCCCAGGAATATGGTCTTGTGAATCTTCCTGAGACAGCTCAGGCCTCTCTTCTGAACTTAACTCAGGCCCAAGCAAACCCTCATCCCCAGGCCCATCATCAGGAACACCATCCCCATTTCCATCATGAACATTAACATGAAAATAAACACAATCACAGACTGAACAGGTGACATACAACATGCTCCATATTATTTTTGAGAGTTGGGAGGCTTTCCTTAATTGAAATGATTAGTGTCACAAGAAGAGATTGTGGAAAATAAAGTGTGATTGGAACAATAGTTGTACACAAATATTCATATGAATGCACAAGGAGACAGAGATACCAGTGTTGTACCTGCCATTCCCCATTTTACATGTCATTATTTCGACTATCTCTTATTAGCAATTCTGCTTTTTACAGAATCATTGGATTATATGGGGCAGCAACCAAGTTACATCTTTTTAGGCTGCAACTATTAAAATAGTCATGAATTCTCCTAGGCCAGTGCTGTAAGCCCAGCATATTTCCCACTCTGAAATTCTTTCCATCATGGTTGGAAAACCACTGGAAAACTCCTTGGCAAAAGTGTAAATGTATGCATTAAGTCCGTTACGGATGGAAACCCCAAATCCCTGAACAATGCAGGGGCACAGAGTCATATCCGCAGAACGTGTTTGTGTATTGCTCCCTCTGTGATCAGTCTACATTTTTAATACAGCCAAGGAAGTGCCCTTTTTTTTGCAGAGAGCCAGATAGCACATGCATTTCCTGTAACTGGGACTCATTCATAAGAAAGGTCAGGAATATTTTCCATATCTCTTTTGGCACACTTACAAACATACTTCTGCCCTTTTTGGCATTGAAATGAAACTCGAGAAAAAAAGCTGTTGTGCCAAATCAAGTGAGTATCAGCCTAGATATTAGATCCTTTGAGTGTTCTCTACTGGTCTATAATTCTTGGATTAATCCTTGCCAGGATTGCCTTACTAGCAGAGGAGCTCGGCCTGTTGAAGTACAACAAAAAAGGAACTCTCTTGATCTCGGAGTGATTTCCTTTTCAAAATAAACATCCACAACGTCAGTTCAGGCTCTGCAAGCACTAAAGGCATTCTGAATAAGCTGCTTCTTCAACCAACAATGGGAGGTGCCAGGAACAGGGAGGTGTTCTTCCTTTCCGGACGCTGTCACGAGAATGGAATTTGATGCTACATTCTTACTGATGCTCCGGAAATAAGCTGGGAGTCTATTCTGTATGAGACACTTGCGAGCAAGTGTGGTGTAGAGATGTATTGCCAAAGGCTTTCATGGCCAGAATTACTAGGTTGTTGTAGGTTTTTCAGGCTGTATGGCCATGTTCTAGAAGCATTCTCTCCTGTCGTTTTGCCTGCATCTGGCTACCAGTATTTAAAAAAACTCAGGCTCAGCCTCTGGCTGTTAGGAATTGTGGGAGTTGAAGTCCAAAACACCTGGAGGGCCCAAGTTGGCCCATGCCTGCATTAGAGTCACCATAAGTTGCAATGATCTGAAGGCACACAACAACAATTGGTTGCTTTGCAAATACAATAATGCAGATTTAATTATATTTCCCATCTTTTCTCCAGTAAACTTAATATTTGGAAACCCTCTCTCCCCCCCCCCCCCACCTTGTTTTTGTCTCAGTCCTATTTTGAAATGTAACTTTGCAAACTTGGGGCCTGAAACTTGGAAGATCCAAAGTTCAACTCATCACTGAACCATGAAATTCAATGCATCCAATTGAATTTCATGGTTCAGAAAAGACGTGAACTTTAATCTTCCAAGTTTCAGGCCCCAAGTTTGGAAAGTTATTTTGCAAAAGTCAGAGATTCCATGACTCATTAAGATGTTTTTTAAAATAACACCTGCTATACGTTACGACACCAAATTGGGAGGGATATCCAATACTTCAGAAGACAGGAGCAGAATTCAAAACTATCTGAACAGATTAAAGAGATGGGCCAAAACTAGCATCGTGAAGTTAAACAGGGAACAATGCAAGATACCCCACTTAAGCAGAAAAAAATGAAATGCAAAGATACAGAATGGGGGACGCGTGGCTCGAGAGCAGTACGTGTGAAAAAGACCTTGGAGTCCTTGTGGACAAGTTAAACATGACCCAACAATGTCATACGGCACCCAAAAAAGCCGATGGGATTTTGTCCTACATAAATAGGAGTCTAGTGCCTAGATCCAGGGAAGTCATGCTCCCTCTCTATTCCTAGGCCACATCTGGAATACTGTGTCTAATTCTGGGCAATGCAATTGAAAGGAGATGTTGACAGGCTGGAATGTGTCCAAATGAGGGCAACTAAAATGATCAAGGGTCTGGAGAACAAGCCCTATGAGGAGTGGCTTAAAGAACTGAAATTGTTTAGCCTGCAGAAGAGAAGGCTAAAAGGAGACATGATGCCTATGTATAAATATGTGAGGGGAAGTCATAGGGAGGAGGGAGCAAGCTTGTTTTCTGCTTCCCTGGAGACTAATACACAATGGAACAATGGCTTCAAACTATAGGAAAGGAGATTCCAGCTAAACATTAGGAAGAACTTCCTAACTGTGAGAGCTGTTTAGCAGTGGAACTTTCTGCCCCAGAGTATGGTGGAGGCTTCTCCTTTGGAGGCTTTTAAACGGAGGCTGGATGGCCATCTGTCAGGGGTGCTTTGATTGTGATTTTCCTGCTTCTTGGCAGGGGGTTGGAGTGGATGGCCCATGAGGTCTCTTCCAACTCTGTGATTCTATGATTAAGGAAGGAAATTTGTTATATTACTTATCCCACTGCTTGTTACTTTTCCATTCCTTTTTTGTTACATTTTTGAGGAAAAGACTCCTTTATGAATAGAAAGGAATGGCCTAAAACCGGAAAAAGTTCTGCAAAATGCTTCCGAAAATAACCTTAAGAGTAACTTTCAGAAATAACTTTACATTTTTATTTCATTATACCAGGAAAGTAAAATTGCGCTTACTAGATTGCTTAGTTTTTTTACATAAACAAATTACATACGCAACAAAATTCATGCAAACATAAAAACAACTTTGTTAGACCACCGTTATCTAAAAATTAGCAAGTTAATGATAGGTTGTATCTTGTTTCTTCTGGGTCACTACTCCAACCAGAACTGTATGCAGGCCTGCAAAGCACATCAGTTTTTAGAGCTACACATATTTCTGAATTATAGTGTTTAATTGTGGTGTGGTTTGGTTATTTTCTTGAACTGAGTGACTTTTGGCACTTCTGATTTGCTGCCTTTGAGCGTACCAGAGCCAGAAACGTATTTATGACTTTCTTCCAAATGAATTATACCAAAAATAGGAAAAGCTGGTTATGATTACTCTCTGTTATTTGCTTGCCAAAAAATCAATTTGTTTAATTTTACTTTTCACTCTTGTGGGTTTGGTACTGACGGGTTAGTGAATGCTGCCAGAACTGAAATGCTACCAATTTTGAGATGAAATTAATTCTGAGCTGAATTGGGATGTGGCACGAAAAGTGGGGACGTGTTGGCATTTTAAATGCATCTGCCTTGTTTCACTGCACATTTGGGTAATCCTCCAAATGTGGTAAAGCATGTTGTCCATGAAGGCATGACACATTGCCAGGAAGTTGTACTGGCCATAAAGTCCTCCCAGTTATGTCATAATTGCACCAAAGTGGAAGACAAGAATAAAGTCATAAAGACAAAGTGTGGCTAGGCAGGTTCAACATGTTTTGTACTTTATGATAAATAGAAAATATATCATAGGTCAGAAAGCAAATTTGAATCTATACCTTGTGGTTGCAAGCAATTAAAGCAGCTTATACCTTCTTTTCATGTTTGTAGTGTTTGTGTTAAATACTTAAGGTGGCTTTTAATTGTACAGTCAGCTTTCCACATTCACAGGCGCGCAGGACTCAGATTGACTAGAGAGAACTGTTTCTTTCTTTCATGTTCATTTTTATTTAACTTCTTTCCTGGTGTATAAAAGTCACACCGGGACTGTGACGCAGCTGTTTGAGTGTCAGCTGCATTAAAATCACTTCTGACCACTAGGTCATGAGTTCGAAGCCAGCCCGGGTTGGAGTGAGCTTCCAACCAATTGTGTAGCTTGTTGTCAACCTTTGCAACCCAAAAGACAGTTGCATCTGTCAAGTAGGAAAATTAGGTACCACCTATGTGTGGGGAGGCTAATTTAACAAAATTTACGAGGCCATAAGAAAGACTCCAGCAAAGCACTCCAGCATGTGGGGAATACGGAAGTACTTCATCAGCGTCACAGATGGATGATGAAAGTGACAGCTCCCCTGGTGGCCAGAAAAAGTTAAATAGCCTCTGACCATTTGTCTATATCTGTTGTGTGTCTTTGATGTTGAATGTTTGCCATATATGTGTACATTGTAATCCGCCCTGAGCCGCCTGTGGGGTGAGAAGGGAGGAATATAAATAAATAATATTTCTTTTTCAGACATCAGGAAAGGTTGTGGAATTATGTTTTGTTACTTGAGCTATAATACTTCATGATCTCTCTATTTCTCTCTCAATCTCTCTGTTTCAGTCCCTGCCTCCTTCTCTCCTTCCAGTTTCTCTCTCTCTCTCTTTCTTTCTCTCAATGTATTATGATTACTGGATAACTCTGCTCTAGGAACAGAGATCTCAAGCACTGTTCCCATCCTAAATATCTTGACATCACCTTAGATCAAACACTAACATTTTGGAAACACTGTGCTAACACCAAGCACAAAGTAACTGCATGCAATGACATCCTGTGGAAATTTACTAATAGTGCATGGGGTGCAAAACCCCAAATTATTTAGAACATCAGTCCTGGCCTTGTCTTATTCAACTGAGCATGCCTTCCCCGTCTGGCATAAATCTGCCCATGCAAAGTAGGTGAATATAGCACTGAATGAAACATGTAGAATAATCACAGGATGTTTTAAACCTATGCCTCCTGATAGACTTTATAAACTAGCTGGCATTGCCCCCCCCCCCCCCCCCCATGTGCGACAGGAAGTTGCTGCACAATTATGAGAGAAATAAGGTTGAACACTGTGAAAGCCACCTCTACATGGCTATCAGCCTCCTCCCAGTAGACGCAAATCAAGGAAAAGTTTCAGAGAACACCACTCCTCTTAATGTTCCCCAGCAACAGCAAGAATATCCCCGTGGGCAGCAAAATTAGGCAATTCCAACTGGATGGCCCCGCATGAAGGTCTTCCTCCAGGGGCAAATCAAGAATGGGCAACTTGGAAGTCCCTGAACAGACTCAGAAACAGAGTTGGCAGATCAAAAGACATCCTGGCAAAATGGCACGACCTAGAATAATCCTCCACCTTGTCACAGAACAAAGAATTCTTCATCTGTATGCTTGTCCACAATGCTCTGCCTCATGCACACAGGAAGAACTGTTTCAAGCTACAGACAATGTGGGCGCTGTTGCCCATTTTTGCCAAAATTATTTAGCAGCTTGTGAACCCTTATTTTATCAGTTTAAAACTTATGTATTGTGCAATGCTTTTGACACAAAATAGAGATTCCTAGAGTGAATAAAAATTGGGGGTTTTATTGGCATTTCTCCAACTTTTGGGCGGGTCCTGTACCCCTAACCACAGCAAATGGGGATGGCTGACAGTATCTGTATTACTGCACCACCTTGCGTATTGTCTCAGCTCATCTGTTTTGTTTTCATTGCAGGTGAAAGAGGCTGTTGCTGGGGATAATGCTTCAGTGATGTTCTTCAACACTTCTGCCCCCCCTCATCAATATCACATTCAGAATCTGAAGCCTTTGAAGAATTATAGCATATGTGTTTCTTGTATGAATGAAGTGGGCTGGTCTGGCTTTAGCCCTTGGATTACGGCTAGTACAACAGAAGGGGGTAAGAAAAGCAAACAGCCTAATCCTATAGCAATAACAAAGTCATCCCAAATTAGATCACCCTTAATTTACGTAGATATTTATGTATCTATCCCAGGCATGGGCAAACCGGGGACCTCCAGGTTTTTGGACTTCAGCTCCCAAAATTCCTAACAACCTACTTGCTGTTAGGAATTGTGGGAGTTGAAGTCCAAAACACCTGGAGGGACCAAGTTTGCCCATGCTTAATCTAACCTCTTTTCCAAGAAATGTAGGGTTGCCATGCAGGGAAGTGTTTTCCCATTTGTTCTCATCACAATAATCTTGAGAGGCAAATGGGATGAAATGTTGTAACTGGCCCAAGTGGTGGCTTCATGATTGAAGGACAGTTAAACACAGTTTTTCCTAGGTTTATCCTGGCCTTCCCCAACCCATTGCCTCCCAGTTTTGTCATTAACCCCAGCCAGAATAACCAGTACTTGAATCTGTAATCAATATATTTGCACGGCATATAGCTGTACTCTATTCTGTATTACAATTGTTTTTTAATGTGGTTACTCTAAAGCTCTATCCTGTGTTGTTGTTCTTGTTGTGTACATTCAAGTTGTTTCCAAGGCTGCATCTACACTTGCCAATATAATCTGGAGGACTGTGCTCCAGAGCTACCCCAAATGCAGCATTTGAGCATCCCCAAAGCCCTTTCCGTATTTTTGGAGTAATAACTGGTGGATGACATAATTGGTCTTAATAAGAGTATATATAGATGAAAAATGGTAATGGTTACAGGACTGGCATGATACCAGTATCTATGTATTATAATATGTAGATAGGAGAACAGAAGGAAGGGTAATTTAGAATGACAATTTTTTTAATAACTGGAAAAAATGCAAGATGAATACGACCATCTTATTAATATTAGTAGATAGTGGATTGGAATATTGAATTTTCCCATGGGACATAGATGTACATCCTCTATTTTAGATAGTGATCCCTCCCTCCCTCCCTTTCTAACAACAACAAACAACAACAACAACTTTATTCTTGTTTCTCGCCACCGTCTTGCCGGAGGGCCCCAGGGTGGATTATACACGGCACAAAGTGCCTAAAAACAGAACATAAAATAAAATCAAATTAAAAATACAATTAAATACAACATATAAACATATAAAACATCCACTAACACTCAATTAAAAACAGCACTACTCATGGGAATAAGCTACTAAACATGTGGCCAGGCAATAAACAAACGACTGGGAACGGGATGAGTGCAAAACTTCCTTCCTTCTTTTTCTTCTTTATTATATAGCTACACATCTAAACATATTCATGCTAAAAAGATTGATGAGCATATTGTTGTTTGTTGTCAAGCTCCCTCTGCTCCGCCTGGGAATGTCACCCTCTCCATCAATGAGACAAGCTCTTCTGTGATAATCACCTGGATGAAACCCCCTGCCGCCCTGATGAACGGTGAACTTCAAGGCTACAGCATCTCATATATATGGCAAAATTCAGTATCTGTAAGTATGAATTCATTAATAACAAATGCAAAAGAAGGACTGGCTTCTATAGTCTCCAGGTTTTAGTTTATTGCAAACGTTAGGTTTTCACCCCATGCTCGGCCCTTTTTATAGCATGGTCATGCCCATTTTAGTATCTCTGGTTATTGGGTCTTGTCAAGCATTATTTTCATAGAGTTCAATGCTGCTGTTTGATAGTCTTTTGTTTTATTTAACTGTGTTTTTATCTGAATTGTTATATTTCATTATGTTCTTATTTTAATTGTGGTTTTGGTGTAATTGATTATTTTGCTTTTATGTCTTGTGGACATTCTGTCCCATACGGAAGCTGTCCTGAGTCCCTTCAAGGAGATGGTGGTGGGGTATAAGAATAAAGTTATTATTATTGTCATTATTATTATTATTATTATTATTATTATTATTATTATTCATTGACTGAGCATCTGGGTGCTTTCATAAAGAATAAAGAATCTGTCCAAGATGGAGATTCCTTAATTTAGGGATTTCTATAACATAATAAGATAACAACAACAACACTGGAGTACATGCCCACCCTAATGGGAAAGTTTGGTTCCACAACCCTGTGTTTTTTATGAGCTCCTTCTTGTAAATAACTTGCTCCTCTTCTTATCTCATTCGAGTTTTTTAACATTTTATCCTGCACATGTGGCCCGCCCACTGTCACTGTGATTGTGTTTATTGTAATGTTATATTGTTATTGTATTCATATGTTTTTATGTAATTTTAATTTTGATGCTTGTTGCTTATGTTTTGGTTTTATTTTGCTGTAATATGTTGTCTGGGCTTGGCCTCATGTAAGCCGCCCCAAGTCCCTGTTGGGGAGATGGTGGCGGGGTATAAATAAAATTATTATTATTATTATTATTATTATTATTATTATTATTATTTTGTCCATAGGCAAACATTCAATTCCAAGCAAACACAACCAAAAGCACAGGCTTCTCCTTTCATGTCTGGCTTCTGGAGGTGCTTTCTCCATTTTCAAGCCAAGGACCCTGCGTTGTCACCTCCTGGTTGTGTGGCCAGCAAAATTGGTTTTGTGGCCGGCAAAATTGCTTGGAGTGTCCCTTTGCCTTTTTCTGCTGAAGTGGCACTTATTTATTTACTCACATTTGCATGTTTTCGAACTGCTAGGTTGGCAGGAACTGGAGCTGAACAGACGGGAGCTCACCTCGTCTCACGTATTCAAACTGCCAACCTTCAGGTCAGCAGTTCAGAAGCACAAGGGTTTAACACATTGCACCACTGCAGTTTAATGTTCTGCCATTAGCACTGCCACAGGATAGAATTGGATGCATACTGTATCTAGAATGAGTATGTCCATGTGATCGGAATAAGATGGAAATAGTCATATTTTACTGTATAGTCAGCCCTTCGTATTCTCATGAAAGTGAAAAGCTTTGAATAAATAAATTGCTATTTTTATTTTTATTTTTATCTAAGAGAACATCTCTCTAGAAATGCCTAACTAACCAGCATGATTGTGTGGTCAACATCTACTGGAATCTGGCCAAGTATCATACTGGAGGGAGCTAGAGATTTGTAGACAGAACTTTTACATCAAATCCATGAATAATACAACCCTCAAAAGCCAAACCCACAAATGCGGAGGGACAACTGTACTGCCATTTCTAGAAGAACATATGCTCTACCCTTAATTCTTCCTGTTGTGCAGTAAATTCCAGGCAGATGTGATGTTTACTATTTAAAATACTTAATAGAGAGTAAGGGATGAAAGCACTTTAAAAGCAGCTGAGACCTGCATGCAGCTGCTATAAAACTAAGGAGAAAAGTGGTGAATCATCACAATGAGTAATGTTTCTGCTTGTATATTTTAATTACTGTTTTACTTTTATGTCCCAAGTAACCAGTGATCTAGACCTATTGTGGGCTCTTTTGTAAAAGTGTTGCTAATTTTGTTGTTCTAGTCTGTGACTGAAATAAACCACCTCATTCATGTGAGGATTGTGCAGTGTCGCCTTGTTCGGAGTTAGTATTTGTCTTCCTAGCCTTATATGGTCAGCTTTTCAGAATTTTACACAAAGGATTTTCCTACCAAATGATCAATGTAACTACTAAATAGGGATTTCAGGGATCTTGGGGAGCCCATGGTGGTGCAGCGGGTTAAACGGCTGAACTGCTGAAGTTGCAATTATATCTATATTGAATCCAGGGAGCGGGGTGAGCTCCCACTGTTAGCCCAGCTTCTGCCAACCTAGCAGTTCAAAAACATGCAAATGTGAGTAGATCAATAGGTACCGCTTCGGTAGGAAGGTAATGGGGCTCCATGCAGTCATGCTGGCCACATGACCTTGGAGGTGTCTATGGACAACGCTGGCTCTTCCTCGAAATGGAGATGAGCACCACTCCCCAGAGGCTAACACGGCTAGACTTAATGTCAAGGGGAAACCTTTACCTTTACCCAAGTCATGATATCTGAATATGTTGTTGTTGTTGTTCATTCATTCAGTCGTTTCTGACTCTTCGTGACCTCATGGACCAGCCCATGCCAGAGCTCCCTGTCGGCCGTCACCACCCCCAGCTCCTTCAAGGTCAATCCAGTCACTTCAAGGATACCATCCATCCATCTTGCCCTTGGTCGGCCCCTCTTCCTTTTTCCTTCCATTTTCCCCAGCATCATTGTCTTCTCTAAGCTTTCCTTTCTTCTCATGATGTGGCCAAAGTACTTCATCTTGGCCTCTACTATCCTTCCCTCCAGTGAGCAGTCAGGCTTTATTTCCTGAAGTATGGACTGGTTGGATCTTCTCGCAGTCCAAGGCACTCTCAGAACTTTCCTCCAACACCACAGTTCAAAAGCATCTATCTTCCTTCGCTCAGCCTTCCCTAAGGTCCAGCTCTCACATCCGTAGGTTACTACAGTGGAGCTATATAGTCAGACTAGGGACAGCGATATCAGTATATTTTAAACATGGCAGCATTTGTGAGCCACAGTTTCCCTATTTCTAGGGTATAAAGAGTTATTGAAAATCTGATTTTAAAGGAGGAGGAACAACATTTGTAGAAGTGAAAATATATCTTTTTTCTGTAGTTGACAGTGTTCAGTTTCCCTTACCTGTGGAGGGAGTATGTGCTTCTGCAACCAGATGTTTAAGTGCTCGTAAGAGAATGAAGTGCGATTCGCACTTGTACCTGTAAATAAATCCTATTGGGTTCAGTGGGGCTTACTTCTAAGTAGGCAGGCTTCAGATTGCACTGTGCAGTTATTCAGCTTGCACTTGCCCAAACTCTGCATTCATGCCATGTCCTCAGCCTTAGAAAAGCGAGGGAAATTGTGCCTGGAATCCTTAGCTCTTTGCAGTAAAAAGGAACATTTTGCAAAAGACCCTGTGAGCTAATACCTTTTGTGAGTGTTTTTGTGACCCAGCCTTTCAGAGCAGAATATAAAGCCATTTGAACTCCTCAATCCAGTAAACTGGGAGTCTTCTCCAAAGACTGACTTATCCTTTCTGGTCACCGAGTCTGCATTTAGATAAAAACAGAATAGCGTAAATCTCTCCCAGTTGGAGAAATGGACACAACACTCAGTGACCTGCCCTTTCCATTTCGTAGGAATTGTTTAAAAAGTGTGATGAGGAAGCGAAAGAAGAAACCAAAAGGGAGTTGACAGTAGCATGCTGCTAAAGAGATTCTGCTTGCTCACATGTTTGTATTGTTTTGATTCTCAGCCCATCCACTCCCTTATGTTCATTCATATGATCGGTTCTTAAGATGAGGAGCAATAGATAAATGGCAGGCTTGGCCACACAGTGTTTTTGCATGTATACTCAGAAGCATTGAATTCAAACGAGGCGTAGGGTATGATTGCACTATAATATTAGTGCAGTTTGACACTGCTTTAATTGCCATGGCTCAGTGCTATGAAACCCTGGGATTTGTAGGTAGCTTGGTATGTCCCCGGCATTCTTTGGCAGAGAAGACTAAAGACCTGGGCTTGCTGTGAGTTTTCCAGGCTGTATGGCCATGTTCCAGAAGCATTCTCTCCTGACATTTCATGCACATCTATGGCTGGCATCCTCAGAAGTTGTGAGGTCTGTCTATATATATCCGTGGAATGTTCAGGGTGGAAGAAAGAACTTTTGTCTGTTGGAGGCAAGTGTTAATGTTGCCGTTGGCCACCGTGATTAGCATTGAATGGCTTTGCAACTTCAAAGCTTGGCTGCTTCCTGCCTGGGGATCCTTTGTTGGGAGGTATTAGTTGGCCCTGATTGATTCCTGTCTGGAATGTCCCTGCTTTTTGAGTGTTGCTCTTTATCTACTTTCCTGATTTTAGAGTTTTTTAATACTGGTAGCCAGATTTTGTTCATTTTCATGGTTTCCTCCTTTCTGTTGTAATTGTGAAGTTGTCCACATGTTTGTGGATTTCAATAGCTTCTCTGTGTAGTCTGACAAGATGGTTGTTAGAGTGGTCCAGCATTTCTGTGTTCTCAAATAATATGCTGTGTCCAGGTTGGTTCACCAAGTGCTCTTTTATGGCTGACTTCTCTGGTTGAATTAGTCTGCAAAGCCTTTCATGTTCCTTGATTCGTGTTAGCGGCATGTGGTGGTCCCTATATAGACTTGAGCACAGCTGCATGGTATACAGTAGACTCCTGCAGAGGTGAGACATTCTCTGGATATTCCACAGATATATAAACCTCACTTGCCTAGTTTCCAACAGACCTCACAACCTCTGAGGATGCCTGCCATAGATGTGGGCGAAGCATCAGGAGAGAATGCTTCTGAAATATAGTCCCGGAAAACTCACAGCAACCCAGTGATTCCAGCCATAAAAGCCTTCGACAACACTCAAGACCTTGTTTAATGACAACTTCCACAATTCCATATCATTAAGCTATGGCGGTTAAAATGGTATCAGACTGCATTAATTCTACAAAGTAGATGCATCCTGAGATTTAGATACTAATCATATAAAGATTGCAGCTTTCCTACAAAAAGAGAAAGCCATCCATTGTTTGTTTTCTGTTGAAATTTTTTGTTCCCTTTTTAAAAAGAAATGCTTCTGGGATGTAGAAATCATATGGTCTAAACACACTGCAGTCAGCAATATAGTATTCTGATCTTGTGATGCTAAGTCATCAGCCTGTATTACAGACAACAGGGGAGATTTCCTATATCCTCAGGAGAAAATTAATCTTTGGTCCAGCTTCCCAAGGACAGTTGATATTTAATAGATGCCTATAACTTACAAAACAGGGGTGACTCAAGATACTCTGTCAGAAAAGACAAAACAGGCACCTTCTTCCCTCATCCCATAAATGGAAGGCAAGTGAATTGATAATTCAATGGTATCTAAAACAGCAGTTTTAGAACAAGGCCACTTCGGAGTGCACAACTCGTGCACAACTCTGTTCTCTAGCATCCACTGCCAAAACGATCTGAACAGATAAGAGAGATGGGTCAAAACTAACAAAATGAAGATCAATGGGGAGAAATGCAAGATACTCCACTTAGACAGGAAAAAATAAATAAATGTAAAGGCACAGAATGGGGGACAATTCCTGGCTCGAGAGCAGTACGTGTGAAAAAGATCTTGGAGTCCTCATAGACAACAAGTTAACATGAGCCAACAATGTGATGTGCTGCGCAAAAAAGCCAATGGGATTTTCACCTGCATAAATAAGAGTGTAGTGTCTAGCTCCGGGGAAGTCATGCTACTCCTCTGTTAGCTGGCGCATGACATTGTTGGCTCATATTTAACTTGTTGTCCACGAGGACCCCAAGATCTTTTTCACATGTACTGCTTTCTAGCCAAGCATCCCCCATTCTGTATCTTTGCATTTCATTTTTTCAGCCTAAGTGGAGTATCTTGCATTTGACACTGTTGAACTTCATTTTGTTAGTTTCGGCATATCTCGCTAATCGAGGGAACATCTCTCTAGGATGAATAAATAAAAAGCCATTTCTTTATTTGCAATTTTTCACTTTCAGCAGGGTCCTGTGCTCCTAACTTCAGCAAATGTGGAGGGCTGACTGTATATCATATCTTCCTTAGAGGAAGGAGGAAAGAGAAAAGAAAAGAAGAGAAAGAGAAAGATGCAGATTTGGAATTCTTCCCAGAGCAAATATCACTACTTTTATGACAGTTGTTTTATTTTTCTAGAGCAGTGTTTGTCAACCTTCCTAATGCCGTAACCCCTTAATACAGTTCCGCATGTTGTGGTGATTGATTTTGTCATTTGGGAGTTGTAGTTGATGGGATTTATAGTTCACCTACAATCTAAGAGTATTCTGAACTCCACCAAAGATGGAATTGGACCAAACTTGACACACAGAACTCCCATGACCAGCACAAAATACTGGAAGGGTTTGGTGAGCATTGACCTTGAGTTTTGGAGTTGTAGTTCATCTACATCCAGAGAGCACTGTGGACTCAAACAATGATGGATCTGAAAATACTGTGTATTAATCAGGCTTCGGGCTTTATATCTATTCTTTTTTCTTCTTCTTTCTTCTTCTTTTCTTTTTCCCCTTCCCACTTTCCTTCTTTATTTACTTTCTTTTGCTACTTTTGCTACTTTTGACGCTTTCATTCTCTCTCACGTAACACATCTTTCTTTCGGGGGTTTCGTTGCTATCACATCTCACACATTTTAGTAGCTTCGACTACATTTCTCGCATTTTAAATGTAAATTGGAAATTCACTAAAGATTATATATTAAAAAAATGAAAATACTGTGTATTGTCAAAGGCTTTCATGGCTGGAATCACTGGGTTGTTGTAGGTTTTCCAGCTATATGGCCATGTTCTAGAAGCATTCTCTCCTGACGTTTTGCCTGCATCTATGGCAAGCATCCTTAGAGGTTGTGAGACCTCACAACCTCTGAGGATGCTTGCTATAGATGCAGGCAAAACATCAGGAGAGAATGCTTCTAGAACATGGCCATATAGTCTGAAAAACCTACAACAACCCAGAAAATACTGTGTTTTCTGATGGTCTTTGGCAGGGTCCTGACCCCCAGGTTGAGAAACGCTGTCCTCAAGGCACTGAATCTCTTCTTCTAGGTCTCAATATTTCATAACCTTTTGCCTCATTTCATGTTCAGTTCTGCTGCCTTTCAAGATTGCCTCATCCAGTTTGTCCTCCCCTCCCTAACTACAGTTACATCTGTCATGTTACGGTCTAATTGCTTGTCAGTTTGAATCTTAACGTCTGCTAGGATTATTTTACATCATCATTTTTGACATCTTGTTCCATGCACATTTTCTGCAGATGGAAAAATCATATTTTTTTTGTCTAGATTCCAAAGGATTGTTGCAGCCATGCCTCGCAAAATGTGTTGCCAGTTTGACACAGTGGCTTATTTAATTCATTTGTTCTGGGGAAGGTTAATATTGAAATTCCAGTCTAACTCCATCACTTGCATTTAAGGACAAATCTAATTACTTTTCCCCTTTTCATTGGCATTCCCAATTTAAACCTTAGCTTACGATGAATCTATACTGTTTAAATAATGCAGTTTGATGCTACTATGCTTTAGAAACCTGGGAGTTGTAATTTGGGGAGGCACCAGCCCTATTTGGCAGGGAACTCTAAATACCTTGCAAAGTGGCAGTTAAAGTGGTACCAAACTGTATTAATTTTACAGTGTAGATCAAGTATGGGCAAACTTGGTCCTTCCAGGTGTTTTGGACTTCAACTCCCACCATTCCTAACAGCCTCAGGCCCTTTCCTCTCAACAAAGTGGCTGAGGGGGAAAAGGAAAGGGCCTGAGGCTGTTAGGAATGGTGGAAGTTGAAGTCCAAAACACCTGGAGGGCCCAAGTTTGCCCATGCTTGCATTAGAGTCACCATAAGTTGCAATAATCTGAAGGCACATAACAACAATTGGTTGCTTTGCAAATAAAATGATAGCAGATTTAATGTAATGTATGTGGGAAAACAGAGAAAGGAAAAAAGAACTGCGAGGAAGGCTTAGTTCCTGTTTATGGAGGATTCTTATCCTTGCACATTAGTCAGTTTCTAGTGATAGCAACTCTGCACGTTGCCCCACGGAGGGATTGCCCATTGCTTGTCAACCCTGCCAGCTGCACTTTTGAATCACAGGAGATGTTGTTATTGCTGCTGTTTTTCAGGGGCAGCTCGCTAGGAAACAGGACCTAGAGTTCTTTCAGCCGTTCAGCTGACTCACTAGCTGTCCAGGAAATAAATGAATTTACAGGAAAAGGGAATTTCTTGTTTCAAATGGATCATGCTGGCGTATCAGATGGAACCCGCCTGTAGTTTGAGATGAATGCCATGTCAAATTAGGCTTGTTGAAATAATTCGCGTTGCTTTTCTTAGATGGCATTGTGAGGAAAAATATATCTCCAAATAAATACCCATTTTATCACTAGTTATAAGGACAGCATTTAGACTGGAAAAAAGGATATAGCATTGAAATCCTCAGGGTGATCATTTTCAGATCACTAGCAAATTTATTCATTATTTATTTCCATATTTATAGTCCGCCTTTCTCAGCCATATAGTGACTCCAGGCGGGTTACAGGCTGGCACAATTCAATGCCATACATTCACAAAGAACAATTAGAGCAGTTTAAAAAACCAACCTAACAATACAATAGATATATAAAAGCCAATAAAAAAATGTAAACTGTAAATGTGTCATCCTGTTAAAATCAATTTCCAGAAACATCATCTAGCCAATCCGAGTTCATCATTCATAATTTCATTTTATCTATTCTACTGCATTCTCAAAAGCTTGCTCAAAGAGCCAAGTTTCGGAGTCAGGAGGGAAGAGGCTGATTTAATATCCCTGGAGGGGGAGTTCCATAGCCGGGGGGGCCACCACTGAGAAGGCCCTGTCCCTCGTCCCTACCAAATGCACTTGCGATGAGGGTGGGATCGAGAGTGCATCTGCACTGTACAACAAATGTAGTTTGACGTTCATGTAGTCAAATGTAGTTTAACCCATTGTTCCAGTGGTGCTATGGGTTAAACTCCTGTGCTGGCAGGACTGCTGACCGAAAGGTTGATGGTTCGAATCCAGGGAGCGGGATGAGCTCCCGTCTGGCAGCTCCAGCTTTCCATGCGGGGACATGAGAGAAGCCTTCCACAGGATGGTAACACACTCAGGGGTCCCCTGGGCAACGTCCTTGCAGACAGCTTATTCTCTCACACCAGAAGGGACTTGCAATTTCTCAAGTTGCTCCTCACATTAAAAAATACGTCACTTTAATTGCCATGGAATACTGGGATTTGTAGTTTGGTGAGGCAACAGTTTTCTTTGACACGGTAAGCTAAATATCTTGCCTGACGTCATCTCCCATGATTATATAGCATTGAACTATGGCATTTATTTATTTATTTATTTCCGACATTTATATGCCGCCCTTCTCACCCTGAAGGGGACTCAGTGGTTTACAAGTAATATGTAAATACAATATATTATATTATTACCATAACACAATATTAATATTATATATTACTATATTGTCGTATACCATTTTACTGTAATATTATTAGTAATATTACATGTAATATAAAATATAGAATTATAATATCATATTAGTATTATATTGTATCACATTATAATATTATCAATATTATATGTATATAAATTATGCTATATTATATTATTAGCACAGTGCAGGAGACAAGATGGAACTTGAATCCACGTGGTGTCAACTTGTGTTAATTTAACAGTGTGGATACCCCCCAGGAGTATCATAGCAGACACCCCAGGAATATTGTAACATTGGAAAGCTTATTTTTCTCAGTTGGAAAGGAACTAAGTTAATGTAGGATTGTACTCCAAAATGAGGACTATTGATGGATCAGTATTTTTACATAACATTAGATTGCTTTAGTTCATCATCATCCCTCTAATCCAGTGATTCTCAACCTGGGGTCCCCAGGGGGTTTTGGCCTACAACTCCCAGAAATCCCAGCCAGTTTAGAAGCTGTTAGAATTTCTGGGAGTTGAAGGCCAAAACATTTGGGGACCCCAGGCTGAGAACCACTGCTCTAACCCATGCATGGGCAAACTTCGGCCCTCCAGATGTTTTGAACTTCAACTCCCACAATTCATGGCCTGAGGCCCTTTCCTTCTGCATATAATTGTATTCATGTATCGTAAAAATAACTTTCCAAACTTTGTCCTGGAGCAGTGATCCCAGCGGATGAGAAATCATGCAGTAACATGATAAAAGAAAACAACAAATTAGGGCAATTTCTGTGGTTTTGTAAAGTCAGAAATGGTGGTGAAGTGGTTTTTGAGTGTATCAAGAAAAAAGAATTTTGCAAGCTGGTCACATCTTCTAGTTCTTCTGCTTTTTGTTAATGTTATTAGGTTTATTTTGACTCTTTTTGGCTGTGTCTCCAATCCAAGGACAGCCTTGTAATGACTAGGTCTGATAGATTGTAGCTGGCAGCTTATACAGCTGTGTAAAATTTATGTTGCATTTTGACTTCAGTGGTTTGGGGAGTTTAAATAGAAGTGCTTGTCAGCGACTTCATTGTTCACATCAGTGCTTGGAGTAGTAGAGATTCTCCATTCTCCATAGAGAGATGGTTGTTTTCAAGGCTTTAATCTCCGCCGATTACTGTAAGGCCTACAGTGTGCGCAAATGAGCATGAAATGTAATCCGAAAATCTCTCAGATCTGGATAAATCTTGGGTTTCTAGTTAATTATTTAATGGTTTGCCTGGAGAGGGGGGTTTCCCACTAATTCTTCTGCCTTTTCAAATCTTTTTTTCCCCCATGCTCAGCACAATCGCTCTTCTCACGCTGGCAAAGATGTCAATGGCACCCATATTCCAATTGTGGTCACGAATGCCACATACATAGTGCGAGTAGCTGCAGTCACAAATGGTGGAGTTGGGCCATTCAGTGAGCCAGTTGGGATTTTCATTCCAGGAAATGGTAAGTCGCAACAGTCTGATGATTTGAGTTAATGTTGTGAGCTCAGTTTTTTTCCCTGAATTTCAAACATCCTAGTTTTGTTGTTGATGTGTTGTATACTTCCTTTGCTATGTACTCCTCGGCAAAAGAGTCAGAAATGTGCATGGGTTAGTCCTCTTTGGGCCCTCATTTTCAGACTATTTTGGTCATACAATGCCCTTTAAGGTAGGTGTTCTGTTATGATGCGAAGTGGATGAATGGGCCGCGCTAATAAGGAAATAGAAGTTAGCTGATAATTCAGCGGCATACACAAGTCGCATGCAGCGTTCATAATGGATAAGTTAAGGAACAGTGGCGCTGAGCATGCTGACCTCCTGACGCTCGCTCGTTTTTCTTAAGGTACTACACTTGAACTATCTCAGCATACTATTTACCCGGGCTAGGCAGTGTAACTCGATTTAGTCATAGTCTATTAGCGCTATCAGCAATGCACAACTTGCCTGCGCTTCTTTGTCTGGTTACAGAATACATGGCGTCCTGTCCTCTATCATACTATGATCGAGTAGGTATGATATGACATGGTGCGTGCAGAGTGAACTGAAGTAATAATAGTGTCTAGCTAACACTTGATATAATAGATGCGCAGAACGCATCATGGCTCACATCTTGTGCCGTCTAATCATAGAATGATAGAGTTGGAAGAGACCTCATGGCTCATCCAGTCCAACCCCCTGCCAAGAAGCAGGAAAATTACATTCAAAGTACTCCCGACAGATGGCCATCCAGCCTCTGCTTAGTAAAGGTAAACATTTCCCCTTGACATTAGGTCCAGTTGTATCCGACTCTGGGGGTTGGTGCTCAACTCCATTTCTAAGCCAAAGAGCCGGCGTTGTCCATAGACACCTCCAAGGTCATGTGGCCAGCATGACTGCATGGAGCAACGTTACCTTCCCTCCGGAGTGGAACCTATTGATCTACCGCTAGGTTGGCAGAAGCTGGGGCTAACAGCGGGAGCTCATGCCGCTCCTCGGATTCAAAACTGTGACCTTTTGGTCAGCAAGTTCAGCAGCTCATTACTTTAACCCACTGCACCACTCACATTCAAAGACAGATGGTCATCCAGCCTCTGTTTAAAAGCCTCCAAAGAAGGAGCCTCCACCACACTCCGGGGCAGAGAGTTCCACTGCTGAACAACTCTCACAGTTAGGAAATTCTTCCTCATGTTCAGGTGGAATCTCCTTTCCTGTAGTTTGAAGCCATTGTTCCTTGTCCTGGTCTCCAGGGCAGAAGAAAACAAGCTTGCTCCCTCCTCCCTATGACTTCCCCTCACATATTTATACATGGCCATCATCATGTCTCCTCCCAGCCTTCTCTTCTGCAGGCTAAACATGCCCAGCTCTTTAAGCCGCTCCTCATAGGGCTTGTTCTCCAGACCCTTGATCATTTTAGTCGCCCTCCTCTGGACACATTCCAGCTTGTCAACATCTCCCTTCAATCGTGGTGCCCAGAATTGGACACAGTATTCCAGGTGTGGTCTAACCAAGGCAGAATAGAGGGTAGCATGACTTCCCTGGATCTAGACACTATACTCCTATTTATGCAGGCCAAAATCCCATTGGCTTTTTTAGCTGCTGCATAACATTGTTGGCTCATGTTTAACTGGTTGTCCACAAGGACTCCAAGATTTTTTTCACACGTATGGTAGCTTTAAATATGTGTGTGTGTGTGTGCAAGGGAGCTTCTTTTAAAAATGGTCTGATTGCAGTGGAAAGGGGGCAATTTTTGAAGTAAAATTCCCAGGTTTCAAATGGAGAAATTCCCACTGAAAATAAATCCATCCTTTTAAAAGACTTTAATTTCTACCAGTGGTGGCTCTCCCCAACACTTAAATTCAGCAGGGTAAGGTGAAAATCAAGGAAAACCTTTTAAATCTGATCAGCATCTGATTGGAAATCAATGAGGCAGAAAATTTGGGCAAGGAGGAGAAGTTATCAGATTGGATGAGACTATGGGCTAGAGGAGGCATGGGTAAAGTTCAGCCCTCGAGGTGTTTTGGACTTCAACTCCCATAATTCCTCACAGTCTCAGGCCCCTTCCTTTTCCTCCTTAGCCACACAACCTCTGAGGATGCCTGCCATAGATGCAGGCGAAACATCAGGAGAGAATGCTTCTGGTACATGGCCATACAGCTTACAAAAACTCACAACCCACCTTAATTCTTCCCGTACTTCATCTCAAGAAGTGTGTTAGTTCATTAAAATGTGGTTCGCAGTTTGTTATGATCTACTTGACCTGGAGCAAGTTGACTTTGTCATGTGTTTTATGGACAAAACCGGATTAACGGTTCTGCTAAGTAAACTATGGAGTGGTTTCCATGCTCTTGCCAGCTAAGCAGGGTGTTTGACAGCCCTTTTTTGTCTCTTGCAAATCCAAGAGATTCCTTCCAGCTGAAAAGGCAAGAGCTCTTCTGATTTGAAAGACTTATCAGGCTGAGTCAGAATACATAAATCCCACTGAACCACCCACTTGTGTCAATACCAAATGTACTGCACCGCCCCCAACGTATATGGAGATGTCTGTCTCTTTTCCCCTGTAACTTGTCTTATTGTTGTAGGTGTGGCACCCACTACCTCTTTGTCAACTACAGAATCTGGAGTAACGGATTCTCTTATAATAATCCTTGGGTTCATATTTGGAGTCGTTGTCGTTGGCTTAATCATGTGTGTGTCCATGATTGTCAGGAGAAAATTGAAGGAGGAAACCAAGTTTGGGTAAGTAGCGAAGAAAGACAAAATACTTATACTTATATATACAGTTTTCTTCTTGCAACAGCTCCATTGGCTCTCAATCTGTTTCTAGTGGGTGTGCTGAGTATGACCAATAAAGCCTTATACATCTCAGGCCCAGGTTACCTGACAGACTATCTTCTCCCATATGGGTATTTCTGTATTCTTGGGATCTTCTAGGGCAGTGTTTCTCAACCTTCCTAATGCCGTGACCCCTTAATGCAGTTCCTCAGGTTGTGGTGACCCCCAACCATAACATTATTTGCATTGCTACTTCATAACTGTAATCTTGCTACGGTTATCATTCATCATGTAAATATCTGATATGCAGGATGTATTTTCATTCACTGGACAAATTTGGCACAAATACCCAATACACCAAAATTTGAATACTGGTTGGGTTTGGGGGGGTTGATTTTGTCATTTGGGAGTTGTAGTTGCTGGGATTTATAGTTCACCTACAATCAAAGAGCATTCTGAACTCCACCAACGATGGAATTGAACCAAACTTGGCACACAGAACTCCCATGACCAACAGAAAATACTGAAAGGGTTTGGTGGGCATTGACCTTGAGTTTTGGAGTTGTAGTTCACCTACATCCAGAGAGCACTGTGGACTCAAACAATGATGGATCTGGACCAAACTTGGCAAAAATACTCAATATGCCCAAATGTGAACACTGG
>NW_026844366.1:330768735-330798556 GCF_025583915.1 Anolis sagrei ordinatus | reverse complement strand
TTTGTCAGGGGGGCTTTGATTACATTTTCTTGCCCTTGTGAAGAGAGTTGGACTGGGTGGCTTTAAGTATTTTCTGTTGGTCAGTTCTGTGGGAGTTTGTCCCAATTCCATCATTGGTGAGGTTCAGAATGCTCTTTGATTGTAGGTGAACTATAAATCCCAGTAACTACAACTCCCAAATGTCAAGGTTTATTTCCCCCAAACTCCATCTGTGTTCATATTTGGGCATATGGAATATTTATGCCAAGTTTGGTCCAGATCCATCATTGTTTGAGTCCACAGTGCTCTCTGGATGTACGTGAACTACAACTCCAAAACTCAAGGTCAATGCCCACCAAACCCTTCCAGTGTTTTCTGTTGGTCATGGGAGTCCTGTGTGCCAAGTTTGGTTCAATTCCATCATTGGTGGAGTTCAGAATGCTCTTTGATTGTAGGTGAACTATAAATCCCAGCAACTACAACTCCCAAATGACAAAATCAGAATTTTTTGAGTGAAGGTCATACATTGGGTTGTTATGCGTATTGTGTCCAAATTTGGTGTCAATTCGTCCAGTGATTTTTGAGTTACGTTAATCCCACAAACTAACATTACATTTTTATTTATGTAGATGATAAAGATTGTTTTACTTCACCATTTTTTTAACTTTGATAAGTTGTCTTGTATCCTGGAATGCGAAAAGTATAGGAAGTTGTTGTTATTGTATAATTGAGACTTGGACATTGGTTTTTAGAGAGGACACATCTGTAGGAATTTCTACGTCCTCTGTGGTTGTCTTCCATTGGAAGCTGAGCATAAATCACAGTGGAGGGCCTAGAGATACCTTGAGAGAATATTTTAATCAAAACCATTAATATTCAAATCAAACCACATATGTGGTAGGAATACCTTGAATGACCCCATAAAAGAGGGAATTGCAGCTTGTCACATCATCAGGTATCAAGCAATACCTGTGGCAATTTCCTCTTCCTGACAACCATTAAAGGTACAGCATCCCTCTCTAGCTTCCAATTTGGCAAACCTAGTAAAGGTAAACCAATGTTATACATTTCTTCTCACCATTGATTTAAATGGGAAACAGACAGCATGTCTGCTCAAGAGTAAGTTCCACCAAAGCCAGTGTGATTTACTGCCAGTTAGGAATATATAAACCAGCTGCTTTAAGCATTGGTCTAATAGTTCTTTCCAAACCAATAGGTACCCCAGTAAATACAATAGTAAAAAAGGGCAAAGCCTGAGAATCCACATAATCAGCAGATCTGGATAAAAGGCATTCAACTCGATGACCTTTTGTGAGGCATGATTCATTTGCGCGTGTGACTATGAAGAGCTTTTTAATTGCTAAATGTTTTAATGGTCTTTGTTATTGTTGCAAAATACACAGTGAAGTCTCTTGACTTCCCTAGCCCTGTGTCGCTCATCCTTAGATCCCCTTCAGTCTATCATTAATTTTTATAGTCCTGTTAGAGGATAGCAAATTACATTCCATACATCTACACTTTACCTTTAAATTTTGATAGGCAGCAGAAGCTAAAGTCAGCACAAAGTCTCTTGTTTGTTTTTGGACTTGCTTCCCTATTTTTCTCCTGCTTGCTGTGTGGATGAAATCTGGGATGTGTGTGGCTATGCAATGCCAGCATTGTCAAGGTGGCAAAAATCAGAAGAATAGACAAGTTAGGAGTTTGCTTTTGTCTGAGGCCCCTTTTACACTGCCATATAAAATCCAGATTATATGCCTTGAACTGGATTATACGAGAGTGGAAGCTCATATAATCCAGCTCAAAGCAGATAATCTGGATTTTACAGTATATGGAACTAACTGTACCCACCACATGTTGCTGTGGCCAACCTTCCCTCTCTCTTTCTCTCCTTTCTTTCTTTCACTCCTCTTTCTCCTTCCCTCTTTTTCTTTCCCTTCTGCTTTCCCTCTTTCTTCCTTCTCTACCTGTTTCTTTCCTTCCTTTCTTTGGTTCCATCCTTCTTTATCTCTTTCCTTCCTTCCCTCCTCCTTTCTTTCCTTCCTTCTTTCCTTCTCTTCCTCTTTTCCTTTTTCCTTCTCTCCCTCCTCCTTCTTCCTTTCTTTTTCTTCCTTCCTCTACCTTCTTCTTTCCTCTTCTCTCCTCCTTCCTCTTCTTCCTTCCCCCTTTCTGTGTATGTGTTTTGTGTGTGTATATGCATAGATGTGTGTATATGTGTGTGTTTGTGTATATATATGTGGTTTTGCACATGCATTGTAATGTATTTTGGGGTTTGCTTTTTATTTAAAGTCTCTTCTGCTGTGTTTTTCTGTGTTTTTATGAGTGATGGTCACTCGTTGGCCTGATAGGTGTCGTGTGTCCAAATTTGGTGTCAATTTGTCCAGTGGTTTTTGAGTTATGTTAATCCCACAAATGAACATTACATTTTTATTTATATAGATTGTAGATGGGACCTCAGTCTACAGGGAAGGGCCTCACCCTTCCTTCCTCTTCTCTCTGCTGTGTTAATTGAATGCAAATTGTGTTTATACTTTGAATTCCATTTGCAGCAGTCCAAGTAACTGAGTATAAAAGAGGAAAGTGAGAAAAGGAAAGAGAAACTGGGATGATTTAAAAATCAGATTAGAAAACTGGAAGACAGAGGATTAATCAAGGCTCTCTTGGCTAAATCAGGATAATTGGTGCAATGTCTAATGTTGGAGGGTGGTCCCTGGTCAAAGTGGTCCCTGGTCAAAAGAAGGTTGGGGACCACTGAAATAGATCATAGAATCATAGAGTTGGAAAGAGACCTCATGGGCCATCCAGCCCAACCCCCTGCCAAGAAGCTGGAAAATCACATTCAAAGCATCCCGATAGATGGCCAACAAGCCTCTGTTTAAAAGCCTCCAAAGGAACATTCCAGGGCAGAGTGTTCCACTGCTGAATAACGCTCTCCACCAAGGTGCTCCGAGTGACTTACAGTCTAAAATAGCATTTACACAATATAAAAACATTCAACATAAAAACATTCAACAGTGACTATTTGGCAAATTAGATCTGATTACTTAAATGCACAACTAAACAGCCAAGGCTCCCATTTATCACTGTCAAATTCTTAGTGAAAGGCATTAGGATCTCTCTGCATACTTAGTTACTACTGTCTTGTTTGCAACAGAATCTGTATTCAGTTAAGATATTCCTGTATTGAGTGATCATTCTGGAAATAATCAGTCAATAGGAAATATGTCATTGGTTGTTATACAATTGGAAGTGATTCTGTCAACAGAAATTAGATATGGACAAACAGACACATTTTATTACAATATGAAATATTCATGGACAAGAATCTACTTTTGTCAAATTCATGGAATGTCAGCCAGATTTGGCACATTGTATATGCATGAGTGCAGGAAGAGGATGAGATGAAAACAATGAGATAACATTGAAATGCAAACAATACAGACAGTGAACATCATGTAAAACATAATATATCAGTAAAATATATTAAGAAAGAGAACAGGTTGTGCTGTGCAAATGTTTATCTTGTTTACTGCAGAAAACGCTTCTAATCCTCAGCCTTTACTAGCTGGAAGGCGGCCACTTTTCTCCCATGGCATGCAAGGATTGTTTCATACTCCCAACAAAGGCCCATTGTAATCTGGGTTCACAAAACTCCTTCTTCCCTTGTGACCTTGTACAATAAAGTTCTAAACAAATCAGCCCTTTTCTTTTCTCCTTTCTAAAGAAAGCCTTTTGAAATAACCAGCTGTTCTGAGGGCACCAAAATAT
Source organism: Anolis sagrei ordinatus (assembly GCF_025583915.1). Taxonomy (NCBI): domain Eukaryota; kingdom Metazoa; phylum Chordata; class Lepidosauria; order Squamata; family Anolidae; genus Anolis; species Anolis sagrei. The sequence goes on along the minus strand of NW_026844366.1, from coordinate 330,794,812 downwards.
TTCTTTTTTTTTCACAACACACTTCTGGGAATCTAGCTTACTTGAAACTTTAATACAAAATCTCCCATGTTTCTTCATCTTAATGCAACGGTCAATTTGGTTCTCCTTTGTCTGTTAGGACACCATGAGTTGCTTGCAGTAGCTTAGATGTTGCTGCGGATATATTTTTTTAACTACATGGACATTTTTGGAGCATAATTCCTTTGTTAAGAAATACCCTGAGCAGGATTGGTTACTGCATAAACAGGCAACTTCTTTCCCGTACAGCCTCTGTGTCCCTTTAGAGTTGCTTTAAAGCAGAACTTCTTAAATGTTTTCCATTCACAACTCCTTTCCATCCGAGAAATTTTTGCGTGACCCCAAGTGTATGGGCATATAAAATAGGTCTAAAAATCAAACATTTACTGGCATCGGAATTGTGGTGCAACTGGCTGGGAGTCAGCTGCATTAAGATCACTACTGTCTGAAAGGTCATGAGTTCGAAGCCAGCCCGGGTCGGAGTGAGCTTCCAACCAATTTGTGTAGCTTTCTGTCGACCTTTGCAGCCCGAAAGACAGTTGCACCTGTCAGGTTGGAAATTTAGGTAACACGTATGCAGGGAGGCCAATTTAACTAATTTACGATGCCATAAAAATCTCCCACAAGCATGCAAAGAATGAGGAAGTACTTCATCAGTGTCACAAATGGACGGTGAAGCGACATCTCCCCTGGTGGCCAGAATGCCCTCATCTAAAAGCTGGAATGTTAAGTAGCCTCTGTGTGTCTGCCTATATATGTTGTGTGTCTATGGCATTGAATGTTTGCCATGTATATGTACATTGTAATCCGCCCTGAGTCCCCTACGGGGTGAGAAGGGCAGAATATAAATACTGTAAAATAAATAAATAAATAAATAACCAATCAGCATATGTAAGGCTTGCTAAACAGGCTGGTTTTCCTTTTCATAGAGTACAGCTGAAGCATTTTCAGCAGAGTCCACTATAAACACTGCACATTGTTGCCATTTTTTGGGGATTCTAACATTGAACTCCATCTGAGGTCAGTGTGCTTTCCATCTACATAACTGTGAAGCCAACAGGAAATTGAAAGTTGCTTGGGAAGGCCAAGAGTTTGAACACTGTTCCCATTCTAAATATCTCGGTGTCACCTTTGATCGAACACTAACATTTAGGAAACACTGTATCAACACCAAGCACAAAGTAGCTACATGCAATAATATCCTGCAGAAACTTACTGGTAGCACATGGGGTGCAAACCCAAAATTAATAGGGGCATCAGCTGAGTAAGCCTGACCTGTTTGGCACAAGTCTGCCCATGCGAAGCAGGTGAATATAGCACTGAACTAAATATGTAGAATAATCACAGGATGTCTCAAATGTACACCTGTTGATAGACTGTATAAGCTAGTTGGCATTTTCACCTCCTGATGTGCGATGGGAAGTTGCTGCCAACTGTGAGAGAAATAAGGTTGAACACTATGAAAGCCATCCACTGCATGGCTCCCAGTACACGCAAATCAAGGAAAAATTTCAGGAGAACCACCACTCCTCTAAATGTTCTGCCAGTAACATCAAGAATATCCCTGTGGGCAGCAAAATTGGGCAATTCCAACTGGATGGCCCCGCATGAAGGTCTTCCTCCAGGGGCAAACCAAGAATAGGCAACTTGGAAGTCCCTGAACTGACTCAGAAGTGGAGTGGGCAGATCAAAAAACAACCTGACTAAATACCTAGAAGAATTCTCCACCTTGTGCAACTCTGCATGTGTATGCTTGCCCACAATGCCCTGCCTCATGTACATCTGTGTACATGTGTGCACATCCAAGTAGGATGGCCTTTTGCAGATGACAGATGGTAATTTTATCAGTGCCAATTGTGTTTAAGTGCAGGCCAAGGTCTTTAGGCACTGTATCAGTGTGCCGATCACCACTGGGACCACTTTTACTGGCTTGTGCCAGAGTCTTTGCAGTTCAATTTTTAAATCCTTGTACTGTGTCAGTTGTTTCCAGTTATTTCTCTTCAATCCTGCTGTCGCCTGGGATTGCAACATCAATGATCCATATTATTATTATTATTATTATTATTATTATTATTAGCCATCCCCTGAGCACGCATTGCTGTGGCCCAGTCTGTGTATATGTGTTTTGTGTGTATGTATATGTTTGTGTATATGTGCATAAATGTGGGTTTGTGTATATATGTAGTTTTGCAAAATGCATTGTAATGCGTCTTTTGGTTTTTTTGGCTTATTAAGTCCCTTCTGCTGTGTTTTTCAGTGTTTTTACGAGTGATGGTCACTCGTTGGCTTGATAGGTGTATTGCGTCCAAATTTGGTGTCAATTCGTCCAGTGGTTTTTGAGTTATGTTAATCTCACAAATGAACATTACATTTTTATTTATATTTATTATTATTATTATTATTATTATTATTATTATTATTATTATTACTATCCATTTATCACTATTGCATTTTGTTTTATTAATATCAGCACAGTCTATCTTTTGGATTCTGTTCCAGTATTTATATTATTTTACATCAGACTTTAAGTGGACCTTATTACTTTGCTCCTTGTTTGTTCAGAAGCTCCTGGTTTCTCTTTGAGATGTTAGAATGGTCAATCCCGAAAGGAAAAGAAATGTCATATATAGAAGTGAAAGTCCTTAGGCTTCACATCAGTGAACACTGTTTAAAGGAACAGGAAATGATTAAGTAATGTCCTTTCCCTAACCCACCCCAAAATAGTTAAGTGACTCAGCATTGCCTTTATCACCAAAGTGAGTTTATCAGGTGCTTCTTGAGAAAACAACTGTTATCACGTAATGCAGTGCAGGGAAAAGATGAAGAATGCTTGAACTTCCTTTCCTTTTAGATTGTTTGAATTCCTGGCAAGCTAAACACCTGTCCATGAAAATTCCTTTGGCGAAGAAAATCACTTGCCTTTTGGCAGCTACAACTCCCTAGCTTTCCAAAGAATTCAGCGTGAGTGAAATATTGCTACCACAATATTAAAATGTTGTATTTTCCTGACTCCATTAGGTATGCTTTCGGCAGTGATGAGTCAGAACTGACCGTAAATTACAAAGCAAAGAAGTCCTACTGCCGCAGAGCTGTTGAACTCACACGTAAGTTTTCCGTTTGCTTCTACAGCTCTCCTTTGTTCTATTTTTTAAAAACACACCAAATAATGGGTTGTTGTGAGTTTTCCGGGATGTATGGCCATGTTCCAGAAGCATTCTCTCCTGACATTTCACCTGTATCAGTGGCAGGCATCCTCAGAGGCTGCGAGTTCTGTTGGAAACTTAGTAAAAAGGGGTTTATATATCTCTGGAATGTCCAGGGTGGGAGAAATAACTCCCAAAAAAGGATTCCCCCAGGCAGTAAGAAGCCAGACCTTGAAACTGTCAGGCCATTAAATGCTAATCAAGGTGGCCAATTGAAACATTCACACCTACCTCAAACAATTCTTTCTCCCACCCTGGACATTATTCCACAGATATATAAACTCCATTTTCCTAGTTTCCAACAGACCTCACAACCTCTGAGGATGCCTGCCATAGATGCAGGTGAAATGTTAGGAGAGAATGCTTCTGGAACAAGGTACTGCCAGGCCATCAAATGCTAATCAAGGTGGTAAGTTGAAACATTCACACCTAGCTCCAGCAGACAAGAGTCCTTTGTCCCACCCTGGTCATTCCAAAGATATATAAACCCATTTTCCTAGTTCCAACGGACCTCACTACCTCTGAGGATGCTTGCCATAGATGCAGGCGAAACGTCAGGAGAGAATGCCTCTAGAATATGGCCATATAAACCGAAAAAACCTACACCAACCCAAGCACATAATAGTACCACAAACTCACATCAATACTGCAAATCTTGTCAGGCACAATCTGTTTTATAAAATGGTGTAGGTAAGATTTTAAACTATTCTTTATAGCCCATGTACAACTTCTTGTATCTCCATAAAAAAGGCTAGAATGTGGGGAAAATATTTTTGAAATGGAAATGTGGGGATTCTAGCGCTGTGCTTTCTCTGCTGTTTACATCTGCACAGGGATGCAAGTTAGCACATGCTCAGTATTTTTTTTAACTCTTGTGGTTTTCAGTGGCTCAACTTACATTCAAGTTGAAACTTTTTTCCCTCAATGTATATCTTATGATTTGAAATGAAGGCACTATCTTTTCTAGCTTACCCAAATCCCTCTCTTTACAGTGGGTAGCCTTGGCGTGAGTGAAGAGCTGCAAGAAAAACTCCAGGATGTTGTGATTGTCAGGACGAACCTGTCCCTGGGGAAGATCTTGGGAGAGGGTTTGTATCATATACCTTTTTAGCAATTGTACTGTATACTGTATTGTAAGCTCACAGCAGCCGCTCCCAATAACGACACAGGATGCCAATCCGTAATCAATCAGGAACTTTTACTGCTGGACATTCATACACGAAGAAAGCCAGGATTGGCCGGCAGCCGCAGTTTAACCCTTATATACCCTCCCTCACAATTGAATTCACTTTTCCCGCCGGCCGAGATTCCCGCGCAATATTCCCCGCCAAATGCCAACTGCTTCCCCCCAAGGCCACCAGCTGCACATTCTTATCAGCAGTCCATGTCAGGATTCTGTTTTTTTGCACCAAGACTCAAGGCCTGGAAACCGGTTCCTGACACTGTATACTTCTTGGGAGGAGAGCAATGTCCAATCTCAATAAAATAGTAAAGAGCAGGGACATCACACTGGCAACAAAGATCCGCATAGTCAAAGCCATGGTATTTCCTGTAGTAACCTACGGATGTGAGAGCTGGACCTTAGGGAACGCTGAGCAAAGGAAGATAGATGCTTTTGAACTGTGGTGTTGGAGGAAAGTTCTGAGAGTGCCTTGGACTGCGAGAAGATCCAACCAGTCCATCCTCCAGGAAATAAAGCCCGACTGCTCATTGGAGGGAAGGATACTAGAGACAAAGTTGAAGTACTTTGGCCACATCATGAGGAGACAGCAAAGCCTAGAGAAGACAATTATGCTGGGGAAAGTGGAAGGTAAAAGGAAGAGGGGTCGACCAAGGGCAAGATGAATGGATGGCATCCTTGAAGTGACTGGACTGACCTTGAAGGAGCTGAGGGTGGTGACAGCCGACAGGGAGCTCTGGCATAGGCTGGTCCATGAGGTCACAAAGTTTCGGAGACAACTGAACGAATGAACAACAACTGTATATTCCATATTGCCCATGTTCCCTTCCATACATCCTTAGGAAATTTTCCACAATATTTGGAAAAACACATGTTGTGAAAGCTTCAATGTTGGCTGAAAACAATAGTTTTTTTAAAGAATAATACTGTATATTTATTGGAGCAGTATTTGGGGACCAAAATGGAATGGATTATATCCGCTTTTTCCTTTGTTTGATGGAGTGTAACTCATGCTACAACCAAAATGTTAAGGCTTTTCAAGTGCCCTGAGGTTCTTTGATGCAACCGATGACACAACCTAGATTAAGAAGATCGCTTTCACAGTGTGTGGTACATTCCAGGGTAAATCCGCCCACTGGAGTTCTTAGTCTGTTAACCACAATGTGGGAAGGCAATTTACACCACATAAAAGATATTTTTGTTGAGAATAGCACAAGTAGGGTGAGGGGAAGTGGAACCAAAATATTATGGAAGAAATAAACACCAGAGTTGCTGTTGGAGGTATAAAGACTGAGATCTTCTGGAAAGGCCGACTTCTGTATCTTATCAGTTGGAGGCAATGCAATGTTTACATGCAATAGAAAACCTTCTCAGCATCTTATGCTTGGGATGTCTTCTTGCTGGAAGCCTGCTTGGCATCAATGTTGGTTTCAAGAAATGGCTTTCGATAAGCCTCTTTGAGCCCAGTTAGTGGGCTATAAGTGAATGAAAAGAAAGGAACATTAAAGTTGGGGTTTAGTTTAAGGTATCACATTCTTTTTTCTCGGTTTTTTTTAAGATGTTAAGTTGTTTAATATTTTGCAACCTGTTTAAATTATTTATTGATTTTAATCCAGATTAAAGTTGTAATCCAATTTTAATATGGATTTTTAAAACTGATATTGTTTTATCCATTTGCTGCCCTGAAATTTCATGATAAAAGGATGGAATAATTATATTTAAGTAAACAAATTCTTGACACACTGGCTCACAAAATATAATGTCCCTTTTCAGTTCCAAATGTCACTTGCTGAACATTGAAGCCTCTGGATCACACATGGGCATGCTTTGGCCCTCCAGGTGTTTTGAACTTCAACCACCAGCTGTTAGGAATTGTGGGAGTTGAAGTCCAAAATACCTGGAGGACTGAAGTTTTCCCATGCCTGCTCTAGAGGCAGTTTGTTGCTTATTTTTATACCCAAAGTGTCAGGGCTCTGGCCTTTATCCATTAGACTGTTTCATAAGCATCCTCCTCCAGGTAGGGAGATTTCTCTTCATTTAGAATCATAGAATCATAGTTGGAAGAGACTTCATGGGCCATCCAGTCCAACTCCCTGCCAAGAAGCAGGAAAATCGCATTCAAAGCACCCCCACCAGATGGCCATCCAGCCTCTGTTTAAAAGCGTCCAAAGAAGGAGCATCCACCACACTCTGGGGCAGAGAGTTCCACTGCTGAACAGCTCTCACAGTCAGGAAGTTCTTCCTCATGTCCAGGTGGAATCTCCTTTCCTGTAGTTTGAAGCCATTGTCTGTGTCCTAGTCTCCAGGGCAGCAGAAAACAAGCTTTCTCCCTCTTCCTTATGACTTTACCTCACATATTTATACATGGCCCTAATCATGTTTCTTTTCAGCCTTCTCTTCTGCAGGCTAAACATGCCCAGCTCTTTAAACCGTTCCTCAAAGGGCTTGTTCTCCAGACCCTTGTTCATTCTAGTCATTCTCCTCTGGACACATTCAGCTTGTCAACATCTCCTTTCAATTGCGGTGCCCAGAATTGGACACAGTGTGATTCCAGGTGTGGTCTGACCAAGGAAGAATAGAGGGGTAGCATGACTTCCCTGGATTTAGCTTGATCAATGGGAACCAATACAGTGTAGTGCATTGGATTACAACTATGAAGATAGTTCTGCCTTGGCGAGTGTAGGAGGTTAAACATATCTAGCTTCATTGCAAGCTCTCTCCCCCAGCTGTACATACACATTTTGTGTTATCTTAGAACATATGTGAGTTGTAACTCCAATACGTCAGCGTAATGTTTTGAGTTGCTTCTAAGTAGTCACAGGATTGATTAATGAGAGGTACTCTTGTGGAATTGGTGAGCCTCACATATGACTTCCTCTGGTTATTACAACGTTCGAAAGGCTGGAGAGTCATTGCAGCAAATGTGATATTATAACCCTTTCTACTGATTCTTCTGAGTAAAATACTGGGAACTGAGACAAATGCAGGTGTATTTCTCTGTTGATCCAGGAGAGTTTGGGTCAGTCATGGAAGGGAGTCTCAACAATCCTGATGGAACTACTCAGAAAGTTGCTGTGAAAACCATGAAGTGTAAGTAACCAGCAGATCATAGAATCATAGAATCAAAGAGTTGGAAGAGACCTCATGGGCCATCCAGTCCAACCCCCTGCCAAGAAGCAGGAATCTTGATGGGCTTGGAGCTGTTTGTTTTTCAGAGACATTCAAGCATGTAGTGCTGTGCTCAACCTTGCTATAAGAAGGGAAGAAATAGACTTGTTACTGATTCAATCTGTCAGAAGAGAAGTGCACCCAGATCACACAAAATAGCATCTGGACCATATTGCCATGCTCTGTACTATGAAATCTTAGGATTTCTAGTTTCAGGAGGACAATGACTTTAAGTTCTCTCCCACCTAATTACTATGTTGTCAATGACACAATCAATATATTTTTCTGTTTAGACTTCATTGAAAGTGTCTTTTTTTCTTGAAGTCATATATGGAAAACAGAGTTAGATGAAGTAACAGTGATGTAGCCCTGTAGCTTCAATGATCGTGCTTTGGACCTGAGAGAACAGGATGAAAATCCTAAATTAGCAATTGATCCTAAGCAAGCTTTAGCTAAGCCTCCCCCCAATTTTGTGTCCTTTGGATGTGTTGTATTACAATTCCCATTTTCCATGGCTGTGGTGGCTGGGAATCATGAGTGTTGACATCCAAGATAGCATCAGGCCGAAGAAGATGCTCTAGTTCATAATTTTAAGGGTGTCTTGAAAATCTGCCTTGAAACTTCCAACCAAATGGTCTGATTGTGTGCTTCCAAAAAGGTTGCCAAGGTAACAACTTGGATTTTATATACTGCATGCTTGTTAAATGACCTTTCTGTAAACTCAGTGGAAAAAATGCTGGTTCTAATTTCCACGAAAATAACTTTCTTAGAGATCTAACTGCCAGGGACACCCTGTTCCTTTCTATTCAACCCATGCTAATGCTCACTTTGTATAGATAAGGAAGTGAAAAGCATTTTAGAAGTGATATTTGGAATGTTAACCTTAACTGTTTGGTTGGTGTTTTGCTGTGCTTTCAGTGGACAGCTTTTCCCAACGAGAAATTGAGGAGTTCCTTCGAGAAGCTGCGTGCATGAAAGACTTCGATCACCCCAATGTCATCAAACTTCTTGGTGGGTCAACGAACAAGTAGATTGTAAATAGAAAATATAAAGGACGATAATTCTTGGTAAAGGGGAAATCTAGTAGGAAAATAGTGATAATGCACTATAAGTGGATTAATTCATTCAAGGAAACCACAAAGTTGAGTTCTGAAGCCTAAGTGGGGCTGTTAATAACAGGATCTCTTGGGAAGTCTCCCATTCATAGGATTGTCATCAGCCAAAGTTGGCTTGGCAGCACATAACAACAGTATTACAAGAGAAGTACATGGGGATAAATTTTTTGTAACACTTAAATAATAATAATAATACTCCTGACCTCACAATCGTGTTAAAAAACAAAGTATGTCGCAATCCCAGGTGACAGCAGGATTGCAGAGAAACAACTGGAAAAGCTCACACGATATGAGGATTTAAAAATCGAACTGCAAAGACTCTGGCACAAACCAGTAAAGATGGTCCCAGTGGTGATCAGCGCACTGGGTGCAGTGCCTAAAGACCTTGGCCTGCACTTAAACACAATCGGCGCTGACAGAATTACCATCTGCCAGTTGCAGAAGGCCACCTTACTGGGATCTGCACACATTATTCACTGATACATCACACAGCCCTAGACACATGTGACCCAATTCAACAGCCAGCAGAGTGTCTGCTTGTGGACTCATCTTGTTGTGTTTCAAATAATAATAATAATAATAATAATAATAATAATAATAATAATGCCAACACTTGATTTATATTCCACCCTTTTTCATGTGGATATTCAGAGTGGATTACAGTATGAACAGATACCGGCAAACATTCAATGCCTTGTTAAATAAGACACACAAACACAAACAAAGGCAAAGGCTTCTCCTTTCATTTCTGGCTCTGGGGGAGGTGCTGTTCTCCATTTCCAAGCTGAGGGAGCCTGCGTTGTCACCTCCTCGTTGTGTGACCGGCATAACTGTTTGGAGCGTCTTATGCCTTTCCTGCCAAAGCAGGACCTATTTATCTACTCACATTTGCATGTTTTCAAACTGCTAGGTTGGCAGAATTGGGAAAATCTAGCAGTTTGAAAACATGCGGTGAAATTGACTGACTGCTTATGTGAATAGTCTGTCAGAATGCACAGTATGAAAACAGAACTGCATAGCATGAAAACGGATCTCCAGAAGAACATAAATAAATTACAAGAAGACCTGGACAAAATGAAAAAAGAAAACTCAAAAATATTAATTAACCAAGGAAAAATGGAAAACAGAATGAGTAAATTGGAAAACATAAATCAAAAAATACAGACCCAAACAGAATTGATGGAAAATAGAGAACTGGAATACCAACTTAGAATCAGAAATTTGGAGGAATCAAAAAACGAAAACGTGAAACAAATAATGATAGAATTGCTAGCAGACCTAATGGATGTGAGTACTGAAATCATAGGCAATGATGTAGATCGAGTATATAGAGTGCCAACCGGATATGCAAAGAAACATAAAACTTCAAGGGACGTGGTCATAAGTTTCTGTAGAAAGAGCACAAGGGATCAGATCCTTATAGAGAATGCAAAAAAATCGGTGTTCTATAAAGAGAAAAAAATAATTATCATGAAAGAAGTAACGCAGCAAACGTTGGCTAAACGGAGGAAATATGCCTTTCTCACGGAGGAGTTAATTAAGAAAAAAATAAAATTCAAATGGGAGAAGACTGAGGGAATTACCGTAACCTTCAAGGAAATGAAATATTGGCTAAATACAGTAGAAAAAGCAAGGGCTTTCTATATGGATTATATCAAAACAAAACCGCAAGATGCCCACCAAGGGAAATCCCAAAGCAATACAATAGGAAAGGAACTAAGCAAGCAAGACAAACATGAAGTATATCAGGAAAGCGGGAAAGAAAGGGAAGAAGAAGAGGAGGAAGAGAGAGGAGAGAATAAGCTGTACACACCGTGGAGATCAGAAGAAATGAGGGAAAACAAAAGATTAAGGGAATTTTCACCCAAAAATTACCAACTAATACCTCACCAGGAAATTGTACAGTGGGAGATGACGGACAATAGCCATGAATAGGGAAATAAGGATACACTCCAATAACATCAACGGTCTCAACTCACCAAATAAAAGGAAAAAAGTCTTTAATTTTCTAAAACAAAAGAATTTGGATTTGATAGCATTACAAGAAACTCACATAACCAAAAACCATGAGAAATACTTAGTAAATGGAAAATTAGGAAAAGAATACCACGCGTCAAGCGGAAAGAAAAAGAGAGGGGTGATTATTGAAATTGACTGACTGCTTATGTGAATAGTCTGTCAGAATGCACAGGCTTTTGGTATAAGAATCCAACATGACTGTTCTTTTGTTCTTCTGAGGGCAAGAGAGTTTGAGGGAATGGCAGCTGGTAGCTTCCTTCAGCGGGGCAGTGAATCTGTTTTGGGTTTTAGTACAGATTTTTAAGGAGTTGTCCAAAGTGTAAAGCCTATTCGGGTGATAGACTTCAGTACCTTGGATAACTTCTTTAAAGTCTGAGTTTAAATTCAGAGCAGTGTCCCAGCGATATGAAAACAATCATGTCAGTGTAGGCAAGTGGGGGGGAAATACTCTCAATGAATTTTGGAAAATTAACGGAACAGCATGGAAGCATTTCCAGTTTGGAAATTGGCTGCTAATTTATGACTAGAATGAATATAGATTCATAGTAAAGCTCATCAAAAAGAATCTTGTGTGCAGATGGGCCATAGGTGTGGGGAAGAGTCATCACTCAGTATTGGAAATAGTAATTATTATTATAAATAATAATAAAACTTTATTTATATTCTGCTCTTTCTCCCCAAGGGGACTTAGGGCAGATTCCAACAGAAAAATGTCAAATATTCAATGCCAAACACTTTCATAATTAAAATGCATTATTATTATTATTATTATTATTATTATTATTATTATTATTATTATTATTAGAGCTACACAATAAAATTAGTTTCTAGCAAACAAGATCACTATGCTGGCTTTTGTATTGGATCACACATCCAGTCAGAATACTACAAGGCTCAGGAAGAACAACGTATTCTCTTTACCTTACCTCCAAACTTTCAATTTTCTCACATCTGGGAAATAAACGGTTCCAGCCCAGCTTATCTATCTGAACGCATCTCTTCCTATGATCCTTCTAGACATTTAAGATTGTCTGGTGAGGCCCTGCTCTCAATCCCGCCTGCCTCACAGGCGCGTCTGACAGAGATGAGGGACAGGGCCTTCTCAGTGTGGCCCCTCGGCTATGGAACTCCCTGCCCAGGGATATTAGATCAGCCCCGTCCCTCCTGACTTTTCGGAAAAGGGTGAAAACATGGCTCTTTGAGCTGGCGTTTGAAACTACAGCATGATCAAATAAACACAATCTGGAATATGAATATGAAACAGCTAAATACGATGTAAATGGATGAGGAATTGGATTAAGACACTGTTTTTATAGACTTTTATAGTTTTTATAGTTGTTATGGTTTTTATATGTATTTAGGTTGTGATTTAAATTGTTTAACTGACTTATGTATGTTTTATAGACGGCATCTAATTGTTGCCGGTTTGTACGCTGCCCTGAGTCACCTTCGGGTTGAAATTGGGTAGAATAAAAATGATATAAATAAATAAATAAATATAAATGCAACATTGCCCCGTGGCCCCCTTATTTTTAGAAGTGGAGTTTGAGCTATTTCTACAATAAGATATGGCAGCTAAGGGGATTTTATTTATGTATTTATTTATTTAGAAGTTTTCTATACCGGTCTTCTCACCTCTATGAGGGACTCAGGCCGGTTTACAGCATATATGCAAATTATAATAATATACAAAAACAAAGTACATCAACATTACAGATTAAAATCGTACAGATTAAAATCGTACAGTAAAAACTGTACGATTTGACAGAACTGTGAACGTTAGCTCCTGTTAAATGCAATAGAAAATTAGTACAATGGTAGTCAGAAGCTGTGTACTACCAGCTGGCTAGGCAGGCAAACGTCAGCCCATGTGTGTCGCTTCATGGCACACAGACTTATTGGAGGCTTTGGATTAGCTACTATGTGAAATGAGATGAGAAGAAGATGTTTGTTGGATCAGATCAAAGGTCTCTAATCCAGCATTCGGTTTCCCACAGAAACTAACCAGGTGCTTATGGGAAGCGTACAAGTAGGACATGGCCACAATAGCATCCTCTCACGCACATTCCCCAGCTGTCATTATGGCAAATTGCCTCTTGCATTGGAGGTAATATGCCGCAACCATTATTATTACTTCATGTTAACTTCAACTTTTCTACAAATCTGTTTAATGCCCGTTTAGACCCATCCTAGATGTTGCCCATCCTATGTGGATTAATTCGATAGTTTACGTATACGCTGAGTAAATAATTATTTTAATCTGTCTTGATGTTCTAGGAAGGAGGATTCCATTTGATCTTATATCCTTATGATGTAATTTTGTATGCCACTGTATACATAGTATCTTGTTGTGTGGTCTTCAGAGATCCTTCTAGGTCAGATGTGGAAATCATGCAGCTCATCTGGTTTTGTTGGGCTGCTCCTCCCTGCATGCCTCCTCATTCGCTATATTGACTAGGGCTGTTGGGACTTGCAGTCTGACAACATTTGGAGACCCACATGCTTCCCACCTCTGATATCAGTCAGTTGCCTTTTCCTGACTTCTAGAGTGATTTACTGATTTATGTCTTGCCCTTCTTTCTAGGTGTGTGTATAGAGCCAAGTTCTCAGCAGGTTCCAAAGCCCATGGTGATTCTCCCTTTCATGAAATACGGAGATTTGCATAGTTTTCTTCTTCGCTCAAGACTTGGAATGGGCACGCAGGTAATCAACAATTCAGTGTAAAATATGATGCCCTATTGCAGAATATAAATTGGGATTCTGGATAGAGGTAGTCAAGGTTTGTGCGAATGCTATAAAAATACCATGTCATTCCACATAGGATGCAACCAGAGGTGAGCAACAAGTATATCATTGATAGGCTGCCTTTTTCACAATACTGGGACTCAAGGTGGTTTGCAGATTGTTAAAACTAGAATAGATTAAAAATTTACAGAAACAATATAAAACACAGAAGATATTTTAAAAATCATTTAAGCAAGTCATAGCATCAAGAACATATAAAATTATTAAAAGGCAGGACATTTGAAATAAATATATACACACTGAATATCCAAAATGCTAGGGGCCAGAAGTGCTTTAGATTTTGGACTTTTACAAATTTTGGAATAACTGTGCATAATCATGTAGATAGGACCCAAGTTAAAACACAGTAAACTGCTTTTAAGTCCCCCCAGGGGTGAGAAAGGCGGTATATAAATACTGTAAATAAATAAATAAATAATTTATGGTGTGTGTGTGTATACACATACACACACACATCTTATACACATAGCCTGAAGTTAATTTTACACAAAATCTTTCAAAAATAATTTGGTGCATCAAACAAAATTTGTATATATTGAACCATCAGAAATCAAACGTGTTACTATCTCAGCTGTTAATGTGGACACTTTTGTATTTTGGAGCATTTTAAATTCCAGATTAGTAGTGCTCAACCTATATTAGTATTCTTATTTTGAGGTCTTTGAGGCTTGGAATAGAGACAATATGATAGCTATCATTCTATAACTGGATTGTTGTTTTGTAAGCCACCCCGAGTCCCTTCTGGAAGATGGTAGCAGGATATAATGTCCCAGAAGATAAAGGTCCAAAGCTGTGGATTCATGTAACAGGAGGGATGGCAAGAAAACATTAGGAAGAAGAGAAGGTTGAGAGGAGACATGATCATCATGGATAAATATTTAAAAGCACATCGTAAGGAAGAGGGAGCAGGCTTGTTTTCTGCTGCCCTGGAAAATAGGACTCAGACCAATTGGTTCAAATTGCAGGAAAGGAGATTCCACCTGAACATTAGGAAGAACTTCCAGACAGTAAGAGCTGTTCAGCAGTGGAACTCTCTGCCTCAGAGTGTGGTGGAGACTCCTTCCTTGGAAGCTTTTAAACAGAGGCTGAATGGCCGTCTGTCGGGGGTGCTTTGATTGTGCTTTTCCTGCATGGCAGGGGGTTGGATTAGATGACCCATGTGGTTTTTTTCAACTCTATGATTCTATGATTGTAATGTTAGTCTACCTAAATGCCATATCCCGTAGGGATCACAATACGGAGCAACAGTTAGAGGTCGAGTCCCTTAGAAGGAGAGATAATGTCTGTCCTTCCATTTATCAGAGTTGGTTCCTATAGAAATGAGACTGGTGCGCCTGTCATAACAACACTGGAGGGGTAGATAATGTTATGTTTTGATCTCAAATTGTAAACAAGCAAGAACTTATGACTGGTGGAGTGAGTGTGATGACCAGTCTGTTTTGTCACTTGATTTGGAGCAGTCAATGGCTGCATTCTTGTGTTCCTCTGCTATACTGTCATCTCTTGACCTTTGAGTGTTGTTTAGTTGTGTCATTGTTGGTGAGTAATAAAGGACAGGATACTTCTGCCGCATAGACACTAAAGAGAAGGAAACCCAGCATGCGTTCAAAAGCACACTGATGTCAAAGCCCGATTGTGGGCAACATGACAGCTTTCTGTAAACACGTTCCTCCATTTGGACAGACTGTGGTCTTTTTGTTTACATCCTACATGGACAGACTGTCATTCTTGAACTAGAACACTCGAAAAAAAGCTGTAATTGTTCTGGAAATGGTGACCTTCCTATGTTTCGTTACACAAGCCGTGTGGGGTTATTTGATTGACTCTTCCCACTAGAGAAGCATTACTCAAATAGCAAAATACTACTGACATCACTTTCAGTAAGAAGGAAGTCATTGCACATGTGGATGACAATCCCTTACAATAAGATACAATTACTTTATTTTATTTTGCTAACGATAACACAATAATAGAACATTGCCGTAAATATATGATTACTTTGCTGAGTGGCGATAAACAATGAAGCTGTTCATAGCGCACCATATGATTCTGCGTGAGTTGCAAACAAGCGGAAAATTAAATGATGCCTGTGCACATAATTGGGAATCATCAATGAGGGCCTTCTTCTGTTTGCCATTGTGCAGAAATTGGCAATGAACAATTTTTCCTCATTTTTTTTTTTTTTTGAGAAGGCATTTTCTGACGCAGTGTTAACTGTGGTGTTAGGTCAGGAAGAGATTTTCTATTCTACAGTAGTACAATTACACATGTAAGATTAACAGGAAAGGATAATGTTTCTGAGTTGCTGTGAGTTTTCTGGGCTGTATGGCTGTGTTCCAGAAGCATTCTCTCCTGAGAATGCATTCGCCCACATCTATGGCAGGCATCCTCAGAGGTTGTGAGGTCTGTTGGAAACTAGCTAAGTGAGGTTTTATATATCTGTGGAATATCCAGTATGGGAGAAAGGACAATGACTGCCATAGATGTGGGCGAAACATCAGGAGAGAATGCTTCTGGAACATGGCCATACCGCCCAGAAAACTCACAGCAACCCAGTGATTCTGGCCATGAAAGCCTTCGACAACACATACCATGTTTCCTTATACAAGTAAAGCAGCGTTCTGTTATACTACCTTCTAATGGCAGTTTGAAGTATTACAATGTACTAAAATATTTTATTGCTCTTATTTATTTGCCACATTGCAGCACTGCCAATGTGATTTTCAACATTTCAAAGTTTCTTTAAAACTCATGGCTTCAAAATCCATTGGCCACTAAGGGACCCTGTAAAGTATCTCCCAAAACCACAGTTTTTCTTTGCTATTAAATTACATGAATTTTATGAACATAGTTGTGATGGGTATTTTTTTAATAATAATTTTAATAATAATTTTCAAATAGGAAAATTTGCATAAAATAGGAGTAAGACAATTGTCTTAAACTGAGTTGTGATGGGTGTTTAAGGTGAAAGTGGCCACATTGAACTGGATTCTATGGCAGTGTGGACTCATATAATCCAGCTTGATGCAGTTAATGCAGTTGTATTATATACCAGTGTAGAGCCAGCTTTATTATTACCTTGTGTTGTTATTAATTATTATGATTACATTGATGAATATAATCAATGTAACGTAATATTTGCCCTTCTTCTCTTTCCAGTATGTACCACTACAAACTTTATTGAAGTTTATGATTGACATTGCTCTGGGAATGGAGTACCTCAGTAACAAGCACTTCCTCCATAGAGACCTGGCGGCTCGAAACTGCATGTGAGTTATCACTATTTTCCCTCTTCTACTCAGAACAGTGAAAAGTAAATTCGGATTTGTGTGCTTGATTTGCCACAGGCAAAGATAAAGTTTTTCTGATTGCATCTCTAAATTTGCGAATAATTATTTTAGGGAGCTAATATTTTAAGTGGCTAATATACATGATGGAGCCCTCGGTGGCACGGCAAGTTAAAATATTAAGCTTCAAAACTTGCTGACCAGAAGGTTGGTGGTTCGAATCCGGGGAGCGAGGTGAGCTCCCACTGCCAACCTAGCAGTTTGAAGACATGCAAATGTGAGTAGATCAATAGGTATCGCTTCTGCAGGAAGGTAACGGCTCTCCATGCAGTCATGGTGGCCACATGACCTAGGCGGTGTCTACGGACAATGCTGGGCTTTCGGCTTAAAAATGGAGATGAGCACCACCACCCAGAGACAGACTCGATTAGATTTAATGTCATGGTGAAAATTTTAGCTTTACTTTAATATACACAGTGAAGAATTGTACTTGGGCACAACCGATCAATGCAGATTGTTGTCATATTGCTATATGAGGATCTTTAAAGGTGTCTCTAAGGTACGACATCTAACATGAACTCTGAATGTTTCCTCGGGGATTCAGTATTTGTAAAGTTGTTGATAAGTGTCTTTTAGAAACCTCTAATCTCTTAATACTCAATTTTCCCCGGGGATGGTGCAGGAAATAATCCTGTGCAACATTATCCTTCATGAATCGGTCTACCTTTTAAATCAGGATGCAGCTACACTGTAGAGTTAATGCTGTTTGTGTGTACTTTAATTTCCATTGCTCAATGCTCTGGGAGTTGTAGTTTGATGAAACACCAGTGTTCTTTGACAGAGAAGGCTAAACACCTTGTCAAACAACTATTAGTGGTGTCAGACTGCAATAAGATGCACCCTAAATCATAAGCACTTATGTTATTATTCTCTCTCTCTCTCTCTCTCCATTTTACAATTTATTTATATTGAAATTGTATCTTAAATGAATGACCAGGTTACGGGATGACATGACTGTGTGTGTAGCCGACTTCGGATTATCCAAGAAGATTTACAGTGGAGATTATTATCGGCAAGGGCGCATTGCAAAGATGCCCGTTAAGTGGATTGCAATAGAAAGTCTTGCAGATCGGGTCTACACAACAAAAAGCGATGTGGTATGTCAATTAGAATTATAGTCATAATTTTATAATATAGATTTTTACCTACCTGTATTGTTGAAGGCTTTCATGGCTGGAATCAGTGGGTTTCTGTAAGTTTTTTGGGCTGTATGGCCATATTCTAGATGTTCCATTTCTCAACATGGCCATACAGCCCAAAAAAACTTACAGCAACCCAGTTTTACCTACATGTCTGTCCCCTTTTGCCATTCCTTTTGGTGATGTGTTTTTTTCTTCTCCATGACTGTTTTAAAGTAGTCACTTGAACCATTGGCACCGCTATATGAAGAAATCAGAAGGGTGTTTGCTTTTTTCACAGCACAAAGACAAATAGTATTGCTTGCTGATGTTATCAGGTCAGCCTGCAGTTATATATAGCTACATTGGCAGTCCAATGTTGACAATATTAACTTTGACTCCAGAGCTGAATAGCTTCTTTCTTATTACATAAACCAAATCAGGCTATTACTATAACTTTCCCTAGTGGACTAGGCAGAGTTGGAACCAAGAATATTTTAGATAACAATATTAAATTCGCATATGTGTTCACCTCCATTAGGTTTCCGCATGCATTTTTTAAAATTTAAACTGAAGTGCAATTGAAGGTGTGGAATTCTGTGAGTGTATTGGAATCTCTGTAAATGTTGAACTATAATTTTGGAGACCAAGGTGCGAGTCCCCATTTGGTCATGCAAATCTATTGAATAACTCTGGGCAAGTCACGTGCTCTCAATCCCAGAAAACACTGTAGTAGGGTTGTCATAAACCAGAAGTTATTTGAAAGCAAACTGCAAAAAACGGTGCTCCATGCAGTCATGCCGGCCACATGACCTTGGAGGTGTATACGGACAACGCCGGCTCTTCGGCTTAGAAATTGAGATGAGCACCACACCCCAGAGTCGGACATGACTGGACTTAATGTCAGGGGAAAACCTTTACCCATATAGATTTGCAAAAATCTATATAAATAAAAATGTAATGTTCGTTTGTCAGATATTTATTTATTTATTTGTTTGTTTGTTTGTTTGTTTGTTTATAACTTTTATATACCGGTCTTCTCACCTCCGTAGAGGGACTCAGGCCGGTTCACAACAACAGTATCACAGACAATGGTTTAAAAACATCCCACCCCATAATACACTAAAACATTAAAATACTAAAATACAATCACATAATTACATTGGCCAAGTCGTCAAAATAAAATCGTAGTTCATCACCATCCGTCCGTGTAGTCACGAGTTATTGACTCACTCATCAAATGCCAGTTTCCAGAGCCAAGTTTTCACCTGTTTTCTAAAAGTCAGGAGAGAAGGGGCAGTTCTAATCTCCAGTGGGGGAGAGTTCCAGAGCCGAGGGGCCACCACCGAGAAGGCCCTGTCCCTCGTTCCCACCAGACGCGCTTGCGAGGATGGTGGGACTGAGAGCAGGGCCCCTCCAGAAGATCTTAACAATCTTGATGGTTCATAGGGGAGAATCCGTTCGGACAGGTAAACTGGGCCGGAGTCGTTTAGGGATTAACAGAACTCAAAGACCACTGGACGAATTGACACCAAATTTGGACACAAGACACCTAACAACGCAATGTATGTCCTTCACTCAAAAATGGATTTTGACATTTGGGAGTTGTAATTGCTGGGATTTATAGTTCACCTACAATCACAGAGCATTCTGAACCCCACCAACAATAAAATGGGGCCAAACCTCCCACACAGAACCCCCATGTGGGCCACAGCAATGCGTGGCAGGGGACGGCTAGTAGTAAATAAAATGCTGGAGTTGTGGCAGTCGTTGAGAAGAAAAATAATTATAATTTAATGAAATTAATGAAAGAATGAAGTTTTACCTTAGGAAGATTTCTTAGAGGTGCAGAGAGGTAATTCTGGTGCAAGGGAAAATGACAGATGGTCTGGAGGACAGAAGCAAGGCAAGAGAAGCTGTATCTTAAGTCAATATTTGAGGAAGCCAAGGCCGGAGTTGGGCTAAATGTGGAAGGTTGAAAGGGGTTGGTGCCAAGAACAAATTGATAATTATTGATCCAAGAAGAACAAACATCTGAAGATATGGTATAACAGCGCCACCTTCTGTCTGGTTGAAGTAATTAGTAGACAAAGTTAATATACCTTTTTATAATGATCAATTGAGGAAATTAAGATATTGGTGAAATGTAATCAAAAGAAGGACTAATAAGGGAAACGCTTGCTTTGAATAAGTTAAAGAAACATATAAGAAGATGTGTGGAATCATATAATATGATGTATGGAGAAATATGGGAAGTTATGATTCATTTTAAAGATTCATTTTTAATGTAAGTCATTGGGGAACATGGTCAAGATGATGTAAGGGGAAGTTGTGGAAATTGTATTATCTTGCCAACAAGTGTACTTGCCAACAAATGTTCTTGGCTGTGATGCCTCGAGGCCAAATTGATTAGATTGTGTAAATGTCAAGTGAGTTGTACGCATGTGCGAACTGGGTAATTTTGCCTATAAATTCTGGGTGATTTGGGTTAAGTGCTTTGTACCACATCAGCCAGGTTGGAGCTGTGGTGCCCTTACCCGGGTAAGCATTAAAATTCTGTGAACTTGCAATGCTGTCTCTGTCTCTTCCTTCTTCACTGATCTCCTGGATTTTTGGGAATTGAAGACCCTCTGCTTCAGAGTGAGTCAAACAAAAGAAAGTTGGGTGGATAAGATTATATCCTTAGGAAAGTATCTGTCTTTATTGAACCAATCTGTCTTCAATGTCACCTGAATGTTCGTTTCTCTCTCGATCCCTTGTAGTGGGCTTTTGGTGTTACAATGTGGGAGATAGCAACTCGAGGGATGACGCCATACCCAGGTGTGCAGAACCATGAAATATACGACTACCTCCTCCATGGAAACAGGCTGAAGCAACCAGAAGACTGTTTAGATGAATTGTAAGTATTTCATATGGTAATAATATGTAGTAATTTGTTGCTGATTCTCATAGTATTGCAGAACACCATCCTTGCTCAAGACAATTGCCGTGTCTGCTCTTCATGTCAAGAGCAACTTGAGAAACTGCAAGTTGCTTCTGGTGTGAGAGAATTGGCTGTCTGCAAGGACGTTGCCCAGAGAAAGCCCGGATGACTGATGTTTTACCATCCTGTGGGAGGCTTCTCTCATGTCCCTGCATAGGAAGCTAGAGCTTGACAGACGGGAGCTTACCCCACTCCCCAGATTCAAACCGCTGACCTGTCAGTCGACCAGTCTTACCGGCACAAGGAGGAGCCATGTCTGCTACCTTGCCACCTTGAGAAACTGAAAGTTTTGAGGTTTGTTCCCTGCCCTTGCCTTAGGCCATTGGTTCACAACCTGTGGGTCCCCAGGTGTTTTGTCTACAACTCCCAGAAATCCCAGCTACTTTACCAGCTTTTAGGATTTCTGGGAGTTGAAGACCAAAATATCTGGGGACCCCCAGGATGAGAACTACTGCCTTAGGCATTACTCTTTGGAGATGCATAGAGGCTGTTGTTGCAAGGGCACATAAAATCAAAAGGGACCCAGATGGCAGTAACTTTGAAAGGAACATGAATTTCACCAAAGTCAGTGCACCTATTTTTCTAGATTATTGTGTCTGGATGGTACACAAGGTTTTTTTGTTGCTTTCTCCCTGGTGTTTTGATGTCTCCTTGGGATAAATATAGAACAGATGCAACAAACCTTTGTTGCTTTCGACTTCAACTTCCAGATGCTCTAAATCAGGCATGGCTAAAGTTCGGCCCTCCAGGTGTTTTAGACTTCAGGTCCCACAATTCCTAGTAGCCAGTAGGCTGTTAGGAATTGTGGGAATTAAAGTCCAAAACACCTGGAGGCCCAAATTTTGCCCATGCATGCTCTAGATAGCATGATCAGTGGACTATATTTCAGAGGAAGGAATTGTCAAAACCACTTCTGAGTATCCCTTGCCTTAGATAACCCAAATGGAATCCATACCATTACTATAAGTTGACAGGTGACTTGAAGGCGTATACACACAGATCAGAAATACCTGGTGGGCCAAATGTTCCTCGTCCTGATACAGAACCACATTTGCTGCAGGTTCCCATTTCTTGTGCATTAAGATGTACATAATGGAGCCCCCGGTGACCCAATGGGTTAAACCCTTGTTTCAGCAGGACTACTTGACTAAAAGGTTGGTGGTTCAAATCCAGGGAGCAAGGTGAGCTCCCATCTGTAGGCTCCAGCTTCTCATGCAGGGGCATGGGAGAAGCCTCCACAGGATGGTAAAACATGCGGGCAACCCCTGGAAAACGTCCTTGCAGACGGCCAATTCTCTCACATCTGAAGTGACTTGCAGTTTCTCAAGTTACTCCTGGCATTAAAAAAAAAAACATCACTTTAACTGCCATGGAATAGCAGCAGAGATGTGAATAGCTTCTTGCTTTACTGAAAGCTTGGGTGGGGCCCAAGCAATCCATAATTCAAGACAAACATTTCACTTCTGTTGTATGAGAGTTGACAGGCTGGAAAGAAAAGATTATAAAGCATTTGTCCAGAAGTTGTCAGGCCGCAACTGCCAGCAGCCCGAGCAACCAGAGCTAATGTTTTAGAGCATTGGGATTTGTGGTCCAACAATATGTTAGAGAGCTGAATGAATCCCTGGTGGTGTTAATAGAGAGGGCTCCATTATGGGGCACAATATGCTTTGAAGGTTCAACTAGAATATGTCAAGAGGCAAATAATTGTAGTATGGTGACGAAAGATTAAATGTGGTAAGTACATTTAGCCTGGATGGTAAGAGATTGGATAGTTGCATACCATGAGTGCCGTGTCATTGTATTTGTTGCATGGGTGAGGTTTTAGACCAAACAACATTTGGGGTTCCTGTGCACTTTTTGACTCAATCATATCTTGGCCTGTAGGGTTCTTTTAAAGAGCCATGTGTGCCATCATTATATTTTCTTTTTAAACTTTAGGTATGAAATAATGTGCTCATGCTGGAGAGCAAATCCTGTAGATCGGCCCACCTTTTCAGACCTGAAGCTTCACCTGGAGAAGCTGTCCAAAACTTTGCCTGACCTGAGTGAACCTGACAGCATCATTTACATCAACACAAGTTTGCTAGAGGAGAGCACAGATGAGCTGGACGAAGATGCCGATTTCCCCCAGATAGACACGGACCTTGATCCTGATCACATCATACAGTCTTGCTCTCATAGACCAGAGACTACAGTCGTCACTGTTGACATCCATGAGAGCAATGGGATGGAGGACAGGTATGTTGTAAGTGGAGTTAGTGCGGGACAGAACCTGACAACGACAGAAGAAGATATTCCTCTGCTCTCTGAGACTCCTTCGCAGAACGGGATATTGTGGTCTGAAGCCAGTACCTTACCTGTAGGAAGCATGTTGACAGCTGAACTACTGTATGCAGATGACTCTTTGGAGGACTCCGAAATCCTTCTGTGAAAGATGGGACTTTCTTGAGCTACAACCCAGAGTTTCAGTTCAACTGGAACATATTTGGGTGGCTCTTCTCCTTCTTGGGATTCAAAGCCAGTCCTGTGTAGCAATCATTCCAAGTCTTGTACAGCAAGTGACTATAGACTGAGCTCTCTTCAACCAATTTCCCTCCAGGTGTGATGGATACAGCACCCATTGTCCAACCATGATGACCAGGTTGGAGAAGGCAGCTATAGTAGCAATGTATTTGTATAATATGGTATCTTTATAGAGATTATATTTTAATAAACAACATCCCATTATGATGGTCTGTTTTATTTGTTCTTTTCATTGGTTTATCAGAGGTGTGACCTCCAAGGCTGTTTTTACATCTCTTTGGCCCTTTATAATTGTTGGTCTGTATCTTTTTTGGCCTAACCGGGTCAGGGTGAGCTCCTGGCTTTTAGTCCAGCTCCACCCACCTAGCGGTTCGAAAGCAAACATGTTATTAGATAAATAGGTACAGCTCATTTAAAACATTGAGGAGGTATTCTTAGGCACCCAGAAGAGATGCCTGCAATTCAGTCCAAAGAACAACTAGCTCTTTGGCAGGGTGATGGAGTGACAGCACCCCCTGTGGCCGGAACTGAGCACAACACCTTCCAGGATGCCGAAAGATGGGGAAAGCCAATATAGTGTTCCCTCGCTACTTTTTCGCGGACTCCCTATTTCACAGGTTTTTGCCTTCTGACAATGATGGCGTGTAAAAGGGGATTTCACCCTCCCCTTGGGAAGGCAGCCAATCATAAAAAAGAGAGAGAGGAGATACAAAGCAGTATGTAAATCATAGCCCTTATAGCTAGCAAAAAAAAGGTGTGTGGTGTAAATCTCTCCTTGCTTCTACCTCACCCTCATCGATATATAGATATATATATATATATATATATATATATATATATATATATATATATATAATCCCTACTCACGGATTTTCCCTTTTCGCAGGTGGTCCTGGAACGTAACACCTGTGATAAGTGAGGGAACACTGTATATATTCCTCACATCTATGTATAATTGTCTGTCTAGTTGTGTATAAATGACACTGTTTGCTGCATATGTATGTTCTGTGATCCGCTTCAGGGTGAGAAGGGCGAAATATAAATACTGTAAATAAATTTTTAAATAACCCCAAAAGACAAAATGATGCCTCCAAAGAAACCCCAATTCACTCTTAAATTCTTTGCATCCCACTCTACTGTTTGATATTTTTAAATAAGTTTTTTAAACCAGAAGTAGGCCTCCAGAAATATCTACCTATATATCTAATTGTCTATATATTTATCTTGCTAAAGTGTATCCCTGTGTCATATCCCAATGGATGGAAAATCAACAAGTGTGAATGTTGCAGTTCCCCACCTGGATTTACATTGCCACCTTTTCCCTTTCTCTGCAGCTGGTTCCATGAAACATATTTTTTGTGGGTTGTTGTAGGTTTTTCAGACTATATGGCCATGTTCTAGAAGCATTCTCTCCTGACTTTTCGCCTGCATCTATGGCAAGCATCCTCAGAGGTTGTGAGGTCACAACCCCCGTAAAAACCGGGTCCATCGGCTTCGGTACCTTCTATACCAACAGACGTTGGCTCCGGTACCTTCAACATTGACATCGGCGTCGACATCAGCCACGGTGTCTAAACCTTCGACGACGTCGAAGGCACCGACATCATCGTCTGTCGATCCCTTGACAGGGGCCGAGCCTCGCCAGTCAAGGGCGAAGAAGGCTGCACAGAAGAGGCCGAGAGCAGCTATGTCGACTACTTCAAAGGCCTCAGTGTCGGCAGCTTCTAAGGCTCCAAAGCCTATGAAGCAGAAGGCTCCTTGCACGGTCACTACTGAGACCATACGCATCCGGCACTCGTCGACAAGCTCGGTGGCGTCGGTGAGATCAGCCAGGTCCACGAAGTCGACTTCAGCAACTCCGCCATCTTCCACGGCGGTTCGCATTGCCTTCCGCCGGTCACAGGAGGAGTCTCGACGTGCCTCCACCTCATCCTCCGTCCCGCCCACCCCGGGCAAATCGCTGTCAAAGACTGCTCAACCACCGGCAAAGAGGAAGAAGACGATGCCGCCTCCATCCTCGTCTTCTTCCTCTTCCCGAAAACAGACCACTGCCTCCTCGGCCACCTCGTTGGCAAGGTCTTCACCGTCACAGCCTACTGAACCCCAGCTGGCCCCACAGCCTGTTCAGGAGCCACAACCCTTGCCGGAGCAGCCTTCGGAGCAACCCGAGTCCCCGGTGATCTTGGTGGACACGGTGATCGAGGCGCCAACTCGACACATGACAGCCAGACAGGAGCTCTTCCCGTCGGTCACGGCGTTGACTACTGTGACAGCCAGACAGGAGACCTCTCCGGTACTGCAGACTCTGGAAAGGGGCAGACAGACAATGAGACTGGCCAGTGCCATTCAGGCTTCGGCCTCAAAAGCTCCTCCAGTGGCTCCGCTGCAGCTTCAGAGCCGGGATGTCTCCTCATCCCCTCCTCCTCGATCCCTGCCTCCTGATGACGAAGAGGAAGATGGCGAGTTACCGGGATCGGTACACTCGGGTTCGGTGTTGTCTCTCGGGATCGAGAGATCACCTACTCCCGACGCCTATGAGGCGGATCCTCCATCTCCCACTGACAATGTCCGAGCCTTTGCGGATCAAATGGCTCGCAT
>NW_026844366.1:330703481-330764026 GCF_025583915.1 Anolis sagrei ordinatus | reverse complement strand
CCACCTTGAGCTTTGCAAAGTGTTCTATCGGTACCGAGTGTTCCTTCGATACCGTGTGTTACTGTGAATGTTATTACCATGTTGTTACTTGAATTTTTTGCCGGTGAATGTAACTGCACCTTTACACTTGATGCCTTACTGCCTGAGGCGCAGGCAACCATTGCACTATGGCCTAATGGGCTCATCACGGGTATTCTGTGTAATTATCGATGGCTTTGCCTTGCTAATGTGTTGTGCACTTGTTAACAAACTGTTTTGTATTACTACTGAATGTGCCCTCATTATAATGAGTGTCTTCGATAATCACCATGTGTTTATTTCAAGGGTCGAAAGTTTACTCAGTTGTTGGTCACCCTCACGTGACCGGGAGGATCACGTACTCCCATACGTTTATGCACTGTGCCCTTCTTTGGAAGTGATTACAACCTCTTGTTATGCATTGTGCCCTTCTTCGGAAGTGATTACACTCTCTTGGTGGTAACTGTTTTTTGCACTTAATAAAATTGTTTGGCCCTTGATTTCAATGGTCGGTTTGCTTCCTTCCCGCCTCCGGGACCTGAGCTTGCTAGTCTCCACAAGTGTGCATTCGCAGAGACCACGAAGAAAAATGGTAGGTTACATACCTGTGACCATCTTTCTTCGAGTGGTGCTCTGCGAATTCACACTAACCCGCCCAGCCTCCCCTCTAAGCAAACCTCCAATTTCTCGCTACCGTAGCGGCGTAGGAATTGGATCGGTGCGCGGGGCGCCCTTTTATCCCCTGCCGGGGCTGGGCGGGGTTACCGCCAAAACTTGAAAAGTTTAAACTATAGAAGTTTCCGTTGGAGCCCGCGCAGGCGCAGTCTCTCCACTAGTGTGAATTCGCAGAGCACCACTCGAAGAAAGATGGTCACAGGTATGTAACCTACCATTATTCAGACTTTTTGTGTTTCACTTTTCGCAGGTGGTCCTGGAACGTAACACCCGCGATAAGTGAGGGAACACTGTATATATTCCTCATATCTATGTATAACTATCTGTCTAGTTGTGTATAAAACGACACTGAATGTTTGCTGCATATTTATGTTCTGTGATCCGCTTCAGGGTGAGAAGGGCAAAATATAAATACTGTAAATAAATTATTAAATAACCCCAAAAGGCAGAATGATGCCTCTAAAGAAACCCCAATTCACTCTTAAATTCTTTGCATCCCACTCTACTGTTTGATATTTTTAAATAAGTTTTTTAAACCAGAAGTAGGCCTCCAGAAATATCTACCTATATATCTAATTGTCTATATATTTATCTTGCTAAAGTGTATCCCTGTGTCATATCCCAATGGATGGAAATCAACCACTGCACATGCTGCAGTTCTCCATCTGATTGATGCTACCACCTTTTCCCTTTCTCTGCAGCTGGTTCCATGAAACATATTTTTTGCGAGTTGTTGTAGGTTTTAATGGCTATATGGCCATGTTCTAGAAGCATTCTCTCCTGGCGTTTCACCTGCATCTATGGCAAGCATCTTCAGAAGTTGTGAGACCTTACAACCTCTGAGGATGCTTGCCATAGATGCAGGCGAAACATCAGGAGAGAATGCTTCTAGAACATGGCCATATAGCCTGAAAAACCTACAACCCACTAATTCCAGCCATGAAAGCTCCCTTGTAACTTCTGTACAAGCTACATTAGATATGACATAGAACTAGGGATGTCAATTCCTTCTGATCTTGTTCTCCTGTGTAGGTAAGAGGAAACACAAAATTTTTCTCCTAGTTAGTGAGGTGGTAAGATATTTTCTGCCACTCTCAGTGGGAGCTGTCATATATGTGGGGACAATTTTTGGCACAAATAGTGTGAAACCGTGAGAGCTATTGTCCCTTTGTGTGGACTTACAAAAATTGAAACATGAGATAGGTTGTGTATTTTTATTAATTATCCAGTTATTATTACTTATTATCTAGTCCTTCTTGACCTATGTACTTTCGTTTACTTTTTCATAAAGGGAACAAGGGCTTGTGTTGTGCAGAGACATTCTGTACAGAAAAAAACAATAAAAATTATCTTTGGGTGCATCCTCACTGTGGAATTAATGCAATTTGACATAGCTTTAACTAACATGGCTAAGCGCTAAGGAATCCTCCAGGTCCTCTGGTCAGCCTACCTCAAATGTTGACCGTTGAATTCTGCTAGAAGACCAAAAGATTCCTAGAACAGTGTTTTCTTAGGTAAAAATAGAACTGTTTAATTTAACTGTTGTATTTTTTTCACTTTCGGGGTGTTCTTGTGCTCCCCGTCCAACAAATGTGGAGGAGTCATTGTATTTCACTATCTTTACTTTGTTTTGTCTATACAACACAGTACAAGCAGTTCCTTGCTTTATCTTGTACAGATAAGAACTTGCAGATCAGAGATACTTTTAGCCCAAGGCCATGTAGTAAGCAGATCTGTACTTGTTTTGATTGTGTTGACTTGCACACAACTTCCACAAGGTTCTGGAAAAGACCATTTTTGTTCTAGTGTCCTTTCAAGTCACTTCCGAGTTGCAGTAAGCCTAAGACGAACCTATCACGGGATGATCTTGGCAATACAGTAGAGTTTCGCTTATCCAACCTTTGCTCATCCAATGCTCTGTATTATCCAACACAGTTTGCCTCTTGCTTGGATTCACAGCCGTTTTAATACATTGCGATGTTTTGGTGCTAAATTTGTAAATACAGTAATTACTACATAACGTTACCATGTATTGAACTGCTTTTTCTGTCAATTTGTTGTAGAACGTGATGTTTTGGTGCTTAAGGGTTAGGGTTTTAATAGCAAACCAGAGGTTAAACCAAACGTGGGCAAACTTCAGCCCTGCAGGTGTTTTGGACTCCAAATCCCACAATTCCTAACAGCCTCGGGCCCTTTCCTTTACCCCCTCAGCCGCTTACAGCCAAAGGGCCTGAGGCTGTTAGGAATTGTGGGAGTTTGAAGTCCAAAACCACCTGGAGGGAAGTTTGCCCATGCCTGACTCTATGTCAGCTGAAGCTGACTATAGAATCACACTGGAGGACCTAGAGACAAAATGTATGCGGACACAACATATCTCATGATTTACATTTTTAAACATATGATTTATTGCTTACCATATTTTCTATAGACTCAGAGGTTTCTTGTTATGTTCATTTGACACACCTACAGCTGACACACAAATGTGTTGTGATACACAATTTGGAAAGCTCTGATCTAGAAAAATGCAAACCATATCCCTTGCCCTAGAGTTTCAAAGGGATGCATAAAGAGATATAGATCTTTCAGCTCTTTAGAATGGTCCATTAGTGTTAATGTGTGAAAGCAATAAATCCGCTTACCAAAAGCCAACTTTATCTGAGAAAATCCCTTTGTTATATGTGCAGTAGGAAAGTATCTTGCATTTATTTATTTATTTTGTATCAAAAGCATTGCATAAATTAGTATAAAACTGATAAAATAGAAGGAGCGCAGGCGGCTAAATATCTTTTGACCAAAAACGGGCAACAGCAATGGCATTGTCTGTAGCCTCCAACAATTCTTCCTCTGTACATGAGGTAGGGCATAGTGGATAAGCATACAGATGCAGAGTTGTCTGTTCTGCTCCACAGTCACACAAGGTGTGGGATTCTTTTAGTTCCATTTTGCCAGGTTGTCTTTTGATCTGCCCACTCCACTTCTGAGTCTGTTCAGGGACTTCCAAATTGCTCATTCTTGGTTTGTCCCTGGAGGCACACCCTCATGTGTGTGGGGAATCCAGTTGGGATTTATTGGTTGTAATAATCTATCTATCTATCTATCTATCTATCTATCTATCTATCTATCTATCTATCTTGTATTAATATACGTAATGAAGCCTGTGCTGTCGCACGCTGGGCCTGTGCATAAGACTGTAGACAGGACATAAATTCTGTGTGCCCAACGGGACGCCGGGGCTGCCTCAGATTAAAGGCCTTTGGATTTCCTTAAAACAGAGTCTTTAGATTGCTTAAAGGTTCAACAAAGTTCTTTATTATTGAAAACAAACAGGTACTTTAAGGCTTTCTTAACAGTCTATTGGCTCTCTCTCAATCTTGTCCACGGGGAACAGGCACTATCTTCATAACTGTATACTAACTAATGGGGAAATCCTTAACTTCTAATCTGGGCAGTCTGTCTTTGCCTCTGTTGGCGTGGAGCCCCTGCACCCGGTACCAACTGCTTCTGGCTTCCGCGAGTGACCCTTACCAAGCAGAGCTTTGTAGACTTCCAGGGAGAAAAGGAGTTCAGGTTTCAGTGATGGCTGACTGAAGTCCCTCAGCGGAGCTGTAAGGCTGTATAATCCTCAGCCAAGCTATGGGACCTTTCTCCCCGGCCAAGCTGTAAGGCTGTATATCTCCCAGCCAAGCCATAGAGCCTTTTCTCCCCGGCCAAGCTGTAATGCTGTATATCTCCCGGCCAAGTCGTGGGGCTGTATATCCCCAGCAAAGCTGTAGAAAACAAAGCTTTCTACAGGAGCTCTTGGTTTTATGTCCTGTGTGGACTAACCCAAAATGGCTCCTATTCCCTCCAAAACCCAAAAAGGGGGCGGGACCAGGGAACCTAACGATAACTGACAGGTGGCTTGCCCTATGATTGCAGCCAAAAGAAGCCACCTATCTGCAGAGTCCCTGAAACTCAGGACTACAACAAACATTCAATGCAAAGCAAACAAATCTGGAGCTCCTGGTACAGCTGTACCTGCACAAAGCCACTATGTTCTGAATTGGAATTTGTAAAGCTGCGTAGAAGAGGGCATTCCAACAGGTTGAGTTCGCATAACAAGCAATGTGGGATGCATCTACGCTGTAGAATTCATGCAGTTTGATACCACTTTAACTGCCATAGCTATAGTTTAATGTGAACTATATTTTAATATGATCTTTAGCCTTCTCTGCCAAATGGTGCTGGTGCCTCACCAAACTACAACTCGCATATGTATAGTTCATATCCAAAGCATTGAATAGAAAGTTGCAAAGTAATGCTTTTGGGTTGGAAAGATTAACCATTTGCAAGAAACATTGCCCAGGGAATGCCCGACTGTATTTAATCAGTTTTCAAGGAGATTCTTTCTGTGTCCCGTTACAACAATGTGATTCCATAACATTGAGCCATGGTAGTTAAAGTGATGTGGAACTGCATTGATTCTACTTCGTAGAATAGATGCACTCATGGAAACCTATATTCACAAACTAACACTGTTGGATAGGACTAAAATATTTTAGAATCCTAGAGTTGGAAGAGACCACATGAGTCATTTAGTCCAATCTCCCACCATGCAGGAAAGGCCAATCAAAGTACTCCTGACAGATGGCCATCCAGCCTCTGTTTAAAAGCTTCCAAGGAAGGAGATGTGCATGAACAATTTATAATGCATGTTTAGTAGTTCTTGTAAGGTTTAGACAAAATCATTCATATTTAGGGTTTATGTGACCAGCACAGAATGTACCCATAGATTGTTTGTTGTTTACAATATGTTCTCGGGGTCTGAGACTGTTGCCATAACACCTTGTTGGGTGGTCCTAGTGACATAATATTGTAAGTTACAGTACATTTCTAACACCGGAGCCCCGATGACACAATGGGTTATACCCTTGTGCCGGCAGGACTGCTGACCAAAAGGTCGGCAGTTCAAATCCGGGGAGCAGGGTGAGCTCCCTTCTATCAGCTCCAGCTTCACACATGGGAACATGATAGAAGCCTCTCACTGGATGATAAAACATCTGAGCGTCCCCTAGGCAACGTCCTTACAGACAACCAATTCTCTCACACCAGAAGCGACTTGCAGCTTCACAAGTTGCTCCTGACACCCTCCCCCCCCCCCCCCCCAGCATTGCACAAATGGGAACGCTCAGCAAAACAATATAGGCCATTGCCAAAGGTAGGATGTCAGCTATTGCCAAAATGGAGTTTATCAGGCCAATTAGAATAGATCGGCTGACTTGGTGACTTCTTTCACACAGACAACACATGTGATTGCTCAGCTCACTTACACATAATACAAGAAATAGTTGCTTTCTCCTAAACTAGGGGAATACAATAATTGCAGTTTGTTTGTGTTTCTAATAACAGAAGTATAGGAAACAGAAAATGAAAAGGTGAAGCGTGTAAATGGAGGAACATGGGAGAATCGGTTCTCTTTGTTTCCAGCAATAAACAAGGCATGGAAACCCCCAGTGTTGTTTTTGAAATTGTAGTAATGTTACTTTCAGTTAGAAAAAAGAAAATGATTTTTTTTTTGAAAAAGGAAAGTTATACACTCAGCAGGAAAGCTTATCACAAGGGTTGGCACAAGGCAGGAAAAGTCCTTCCCTAAGTCCATCAAAAATGCTTACAATAACAATCTCCATTGGCTGAATAATGAAGTAATATGCATCTTGGACTAACAGGGAAAACCAGTGTCTTCTGACAAAACTTGCAGCTATAGCCTGACTTTATTACCTCAAAACACTTTTAAAAGCATGTGGAAAAAAGCAAAGGAAGGAAGCAGCCAGGCTTTGAAGCTACAATGCCATTAAATGCTAATCAAGGTGGCCAATTGCAACATTCACACTTGCCTCCAACAGAAAAGAGTTCATTCTCCCACCCTGGGCATTCTTCAGATATATAAACCTCACTTGCCTAATTTCCAGCAGACTTCACAATGTCTGAGGATACCTGGCATAGATGTGGGCAAAACGTCAGGAGAGAATGCTTCTGGAACATGGCCATACAGCCGAGAAAACTCACAGCAATCCACAAGACCTTTTGGCCAGGTTCCTTTAATTAAGAACTGGATATCAGAGGCAGAAATGAAATGAACACAATAGGGGGAAGCTCCTGTCCCACAAAAAAATAAGAAACTTTCAACATGTTTCAGCAATACTAAGACTAAGAAATGAAGCAACCAGGTCGAGTAAGCCTTGCATAAGTAAAGAAAATATTTTGAACTTTTGAGTCCACTTGAAATGTTCTGCCAAAATATATTCAGGGATGACTCCCTGCCTTCCATTTCAGTGGCTGAACTAAGATATCGCTGTCTTTTTTAATATGCTGGGAAGTAGCAAGTACGGTAGGCTTATCCCTTTTTTGACTTGCCTTTCATGCGACACAAGCGAATCTACACTGCCATATAATCCAGTTTCCAAATCCAGATTATCTGCTTTGAACTGGATAATATGTATCTACAATAGGCATGGGCAAACTTCAGCCCTCTAGGTGTTTTGGACTCAGCTTAAGTATCTGAGGGAGAAAAGGAAAGGGCTGAGGTTTTTAGGAATTGTGGGAGTTTGAGTCCAAAACACCTGGAGGTCTGAAGTTTGCCCATTCCTTGTCTGCACTGCCAAATCATCCGGTTCAGAGAGATCATCTGGATTCATGAAAGAGATTATATGGCAGTGTATATAGGGCCACAGTCAGAGATTCTGAAGGCAGCTGCTGTTTATCTTGTCTACTGTAGGCAAGCACATACAGCTACAATTGGATTGACTAGAGCGGAATCCATTCTTTCCCACCTTAACTTTTGGAGGTGGTGCCCATATCTGGCCCTACGCAGGTGCTCTTCTCCATTTTCAAACCGAGGAGCATGCATTGTCACCTCCTGGTTGTGTGGCCTGCAAGATTGCTTGGAGCACCTCTTTGCCTTTTCCCGCCAAAGCAGTACCTATTTATCTACTCACATTCTGCATGTTTTCCAGGAGCTGGAGCTGACAGATGAGAGCTCACCCCGTTTCGTGGATTCAATCTGCCAACCTTTATTGCATTGGTGTCTTCTGTGACTCTCCCTCCTTCCTTCATCATTCTTCACATGTCAGCTGCTAAAATATTTCCAACTAAATAGAGGATGAGGAGAAAAGTGAGGTGGGGCAGAAAAGGAAGATCCTTGTGTAAAGGATCTTTATTGTCATAATCTTTATGTTTGCTGTACTGTAAAACTCTTGTATGTATGATGTATTGTATGTATTTCCAGCCGGAGTATAGTTACATGAAACTCTGGATACAATGAGTGCCATTAAATTACATCACTTCTTAAGAGTTGCATTGGAAGATCTAGAGATTCTAAAGTAGACATGGGCAAACTTGGGCCCTCCAAGTGTTTTGGACTTCAACTTCCACAATTCCTAACAGCCTTAGACCCCTTCCTTTTCCCCTCGCCGCTTAAGCGGTTGAAGGGGGAAAGGAAAGGGACTGAGGCTGTTAGGAATTGTGGGAGTTGAAGTCCAAAACACTTGGAGGGCCCAAGTTTGCCTGTGTCTGGTTTATACTCTGATATTATAAAATAAATCTACAGCAGGGGGTGCTAGAACACAATGTAAATAAATACTATCTTCAATCGTTCAACTGGGTTAGTACCCATGCGTCCCTTTTTTCTCCGTCCTCCAGATGTGGAATATTAATATTTAGCCCAGATTTCTGCAGCCTGTTGCCCTCCAGTCCTTTAGGACTCAGACTCCCACAATCCCCAGCCAGCTTCTCCAATGGTCAGGAATTCTGGGAGCAGAAATCCAAAACACCTGAGGCCCACAGGTTGTACAGGCATACTATAGCCAGTGGAACTATTATGATAATTCGCCACAATCTTATTTATACAAATAATCAGCACTCCTAATCTTAGTCATTCAAAATATGGTATTCAATAACTGCAATCCCATAATAAGATGTTGCAAAATAGCTACCAAGATGACTGAGAATTGTCTAGCCTGCATCCTTAAAAGCATCCTAGGAAGCTCCTGTATCATAATGATAATGGTAATGGTAATAATAATAATAATAATAATAATAATAATAATAATAATTTAATTTCTTACCCACCTCTCCTTACGGCCCGATGTGGGTTACAACATTGCTAAAGCACATAGTCAAAGCACATAATCATTTAAAAAAAACACTCCATAGGGGCTGTGGTAGCACAATAGGTTAAACTGTTGAACTGTTGGCATGGGTTGAGGTGAGTTCCTACAGTTAGACCTAGCTCCTGCCAACCTAGCAGTTCGAAAACATGTACATGCAAGTAGATCAATAGGTACCGCTTCAGCAGGAAGGTAATAAAGGTGCCCATACAGCCATGCCAGCCACACAACCAGGAGGTGTCTATGGACAATAGGCTCCTTGGCTTGGAAATAGAAGAAAAGCACCTCCCCATGGCCAGAGTTGAGCACCGCCTCCAGAAGCCGGAGATGAAAGGGGAAGCCTTTACCTTTGTTCTGTGTCTTTGTGCATCATTGTTATTCCACTGTATTAAAGGCGTTGAATGTTTCCCTATCTGTGTATGTTGTAATCCGCTCTGAGTCCCCTCAGGAAGATAATAATAATAGTAGTAGTAGTAATAATAATAATAATAATAATAATAGTAATAATAATCTTTATTTATACCCCGCCACCATCTCCCCAATGGGGACTTGGAGAACCTAACATGAGGCCGATGCCAGACATAATACAACAAAATAATATGCAACATAACAGAAAATAAATACAGCAAATACATAATGCATCAAAATAGAGCAGAATATAAATAAAGTGTTATTATAAAGTCATATAATGCACATATTAAAACATATTTCCAGAAAAGAAATATCAAAATACATAAAATACACAAAAAAGTGATACATAGTATTTCGACATAGTATGAGAGTTATGTCTACATAAGTGGACTTACATATGTATGCAGGAAATACAATTGTTCAGTTTTGCAATGACCATATCCAGAAAGGGCTACCATTACATTATTATGTGCCAAAGGAGAATCAGCAAAATATTGCACTTATACAGAGCTGGCAAAACCAGCTCTGACTATTCCTTGCCTGAGAAAACCATATGAAACCAATGGAGTTATTTATTTATTGTATCAGGAGCAAACTAAACAGTTGCACTGCATTAAAGAACAAACAAACTAACAATGTTTGCAAACTTGGCATCCTATTAAATGTCTTTTGACCAGTAGCTGGCCACTTGGAGTGCCTCTGGTCTTGCCCATGGGGTCACCATAAGGCAACAGGTGACTTGAGGACACACACACAATTTACAGATAAAGCCCATCAGAAATCTAGAAACCCAATTTCCTTGGCACAGTTGCAGCTCTATGCCTTGCTTAACTGATAATAAGAACCTTCAGGACTGTAGTCCAGGCCTGGGCAAACTTGGGCCCTCCAAGTGTTTTGAACTTCAACTCCCATATAGAGGAAAGGGAAGCCACATACCAAAACATACATATGTAATACAGTATGCAAACAGAATAATATACAAAACAAATTATTAGTGGAGGTTTGAAGAAGGTTGCTGTTTCCAACAAGAGCATAGCATTTGAGATGGCTCCTTAAAAAGTTGACTAAAACTTGATGCAGACTTATTGTCCCGTTTACATGGAAACCATCGACCATCACTGCATGGCCAGGGGTTGGACTAGATTGCCCATGTGGTCTCCTCCAACTCTATGATTCTATGAAAGATAAATACCCTTGGTTATGCCAATGTCTTGAAATTTGCATAGGAAATATTAATGCAAAACTTCTGTCTTCTGTTGAGCAAAATCCACACAGACACACACACAATGAACTAATACAGAAGGACAGGATTATAGCTCAGAAAGATGCAAACCAATTATCCATTGCATATCCAGGTTGAGCATTGCTTATCTGGAATTCCAAAATATTCCAGAATTGTTATTGTGGGTGCCTGAGATGGTGACACTTCTGCTTTCAACATACACAAATGCTGTTTCATGCCATTTTTTATGTTGTATAAAATCAACTTCAGGCTATGTACATATGAAAAATTAATTCATTTTGTGTTTGGAATTGGACCCCAATGTTAGGATAATTAAGGGCAGGCCCGTAGCCAGGATTTCGATTCGGGGGGTGTGTGTGAGTTTTTTTCAGGGGGGGTTTCGGAGGGGTGAGCTTTGGGGGGGGGGGGGCTGAGACTGAGTGAAAGAGGGTCTACCCTAGCAAACCTTTTGTATCATTACCCCAATACCCCCATGCATATGGGATATATTGAGTATGGTGATCAGATCATGATATGAATAAACATAACATTTCTGGTCTCAAGGATTTCAGATAAAAGGACTGGTAATCTGTACGCTTAAACGGTCCATGCAAAAAAGTAGTAATAGGAGTAATCTGTGCAAACAAAAAACTGGGCCATTTGCACCAAGCAAATTGTAATTACAAAAAACGTTTGCCACCATTACTATCATCTCTCCCAGCAAAAAGGAAAAAAAGAAAAAAAGATTTGCATCCCTATGGCAGAGACCTAATCTGACCTGGAAAGAATCTGCATTAGTTCTCAAATTGGAAAGGCATCCTTACTGTCCTGAAAGCTGTTCTCCCTTCCAAGGTACATTTTGACTTCTGGTTGGGAGGGCCAGCTGCAGACAGGGAAAGCTTACATTAGAACCCAGCATCCTCTATTTGCATTTCTAAAGGGAGACAAAAACATGATAGTGGGGAGAACAATTCTGTTGTTTTCTGTAGTATGAGATCTGAGATAGCAGGGATATTTGGCATTCAGAGAGGCATAGAACTTCATATGAACCATTATGAGAAGAAATAAGTCCTTCACATTTGCTTGAGTCAGAGATGTTAAAGTGAAAAAAATTGCAAATATCTCTAGGCCCCTCAGACTATGTTTAAAGCACAATCTGTGGATTCAGCCCTAAGGGTGACTTTGAAGTGGCAGACTTATTTCATCAGGCAACAACAGATAGCTGGCAGGGATTGCTGCTGTCTCCATTGCTTCCCTACACGATTTATATACATGGTGCTCCATGCAGTCATGCCGGCCACATGACCTTGGAGGTGTCTACAGACAATGCCAGCTCTTCGGTTTAGAAATGGAAATGAGCACCAAACCTCAGAGTCAGACATGACTGGACTTAATGTCAGGGGAAAACCTTTACCTTTACCTTACAATTTATAATAGAGACTTAGGACCTCATTCCATTTGGGGCAGAAAGCAGAGGGAATCGTCTTCTTACTGTAGTGTTTCGTTCCTTTCCGTTTTTAAGAAAAAAAGGACAATATATTCATCTGACATATAACAAGGCTAACACAAGATACAGCAAAAACTCGTAAGACATTATTATTATTATTATTATTAGTAGTAGTAGTAGTAGTAGTAGCAGTAGTAGTAGCAGTACTAATAGTAGTATTTTAATGACACAAAAACGCAGTATGACACAGCAAATGATATCGGTATGCTGGATTCCATATAACAAAATCACAAGTTGAACACTTCCCAAGTGTTTAGGACTGTGTGATATATTTTCGAATGACGCATGCAGATCCAAGTAAGGTGGCCTTTTGCAGCTGACAAATCATGATTTCATCAATGTTTATTGTTTCCAAATGCCAGCTGAGATCTTTTGGCACAGCACCCAGTATACCGATTACCACTGGGACCACCCGAACTGCTTTACGCCAGAGCCTTTGCAGTTCAGTTTTGAGGTCTTGATAACGGCTGAATTTTTCTTGTTGTTTTTCCTCAATGCAACTGTCACCTGTTATTGCGACATCAATCATCCAAACTTTTTTTTTCCTTTTCACAATCATGATGTCTGGTGTATTGTGTTCCAAAACTTTGTCAGTCTGGATTTGAAAGTCTCACAGTAATTTTGCGTGTTCATTTTCCACTACTTTTGCAGGTTTATGATCCCACCAGTTTTTTAAAACTGGCAGGTGGTATTGCCAGAAACATAAGTTCCTATTATTATTATTATTCCATATAATTATTTGCAAAATATATGAGGAATGGGAAAGGGTACAAGAGTGGATATAGAACAAGGGCATTTTTCATATCTTGCGTCTTCATCTTCTTCCACTGTCATCTAATAGAAAAAAGGGTTTCTATGGTGTTAAAAAG
Organism: Anolis sagrei ordinatus; assembly: GCF_025583915.1. Lineage (NCBI taxonomy): Eukaryota > Metazoa > Chordata > Lepidosauria > Squamata > Anolidae > Anolis > Anolis sagrei. The sequence continues at coordinate 330,751,180 of NW_026844366.1, read as the reverse complement.
GAAAAGAAAACATTCTTTTCTAATTTGAAACAGAAGGATAGAAAAATGGGTGCATAGTGTTTTGAAACAAAGGAGATAGAAAAGTTGGGAAACTGAAAATAGAAAGCCTTAAGTAATGCTTCCTACCATCTCTGCTGCCTTCTTCATAATAACAAAAACTATTCTTTTTGTCATAAGACTTATCTCTGGTAGATTAACTTTCCAGGGTTCCTTGGATATCACTGGGGATCCTGTTATTCATCATCTTCTTGTTGTTATATTATGAAAAGTCCTCCTATTAGAACACCATTAAATAAAAGTATAAAATGTATGCATTGGAGAAAATGCATTAAATGCTTCTGAATTTCAGCATAGGAAAAAAAGTTTCATAATCCAATGTAATATAAGAAGTAAATCAAGGTAGAAATCTTTATATCCTCCCCATGTGGTGTGATTTCCACACTGGGATTGATTCCCAGTGCCATTTATTGCATGAAGTGCTTCTTTTGGAACACACTGAATGGAGTCAGGCAGGAGAGATTATGACAGCATTGTCCCTTTGATGCACCCAACCTTCTCTCCCACTGCTTGGTGCATTCTTGACCTAAGAGATGACGAATTTCTTACAGTTCATTGAGTATTCTGTTTTGACAAGGGTGCAATTAGATTATTTTAACCTCTCGATTTAATAGCCTTATGAGTTGACCAGGGCTCTTTTAGATGGCAACGTGTATAGCTTCATTTCCAAAATGTTATGAGTCAACTCTGCCGCATTTATTTATTTAGAACATTTATACTCTGTCCTTCTCAACCTCCGAAGAGGGACTCAGGACGGCTTCCAACAGGCAACAGGCAACTATTCTATACCAACACAATATAACAACATAACATAAAATACAATTAGCATACATTAAAAACAGTTATATATTGTCAAAGGCTTTCATGGCTGGAATCACTGGGTTGTTGTAGGTTTTTCGGGATATATGGCCATGTTTCGGGATAGAAGCATTCTCTCCTGACGTTTCGGCTGCATCTATGGCAAGCATCCTCAGACCTCACAATCTCTGAGGATAGAACACGGCCATATAGCCCGAAAAACCTACAACAACCCAGTTATAAATATACATTAGAACATTTTGCCGGTTCAAATCCTCATCCAAATCAGTGCATTACAGTCCACTAAAACCTTATCTTCACCAGTAAATCAGTCTATTCTGCAAACGTTTGATCCCACAGCCAGGATTTGAGTTTCTTCAGGAAAGTCAGGAGGGATGGGGCAGATCTAATCCCATTAGGGAGGGAGATCCACAGCCGAGGGGCCACCACAGAGAAGGTCCTGTCTCTTGTCCCCACCAAACACGAATGCGATGGCAGTGGGACTGAGAAGAGGGCCTCCCCAGAGGATCTTAAGGTCCTTGGTGGTTCATAAAGGGAGATACGTTTGGACAGGTAAACTGGGCCGGAACCGTTTAGGGTTTTATAGATTAAGACCAGCACTTTGAATTGTGCCAGGAACCTAACAGGTAGTCCTCAAAAGCACTTTAGTAGAATTAAGATTACTGCACTCCGCACTCTGCACTTGCCCGATAATCCTTGTATACCTCCTGCCACATCAGCACTTTTAATCTTGTACCCACTACCCTGGCCTGGCCCAGTTTTATTATGTCTTGATGTATTGTTTATTGCTTGTCGTTTAATATTGCTTTAACTGTTTTTAATTTTATTATGTCTTGATGTATTGTTTATTGCTTGTCGTTTAATATTGCTTTAACTGTTTTTAATTTTATTATGTCTTGATGTATTGTTTATTGCTTGTTGTTTAATATTGCTTTAACTGTTTTTAATTTGCTTTAGGTTTTGTATTGTTATGTTGTGTTTTGAGGCCTTGGCCTTTGTAAGCCGCATTGAGTCCTTCGGGAGATGCTAGCGGGGTACAAATAAAGTTAATAATAATAATAATAATAATAATAATAATAATAATAATAGCCAGTGGAGCTGGCATAACAGGGAACCCCGCTCCCGTGAGCACCCTGGCCGCCGAGCGTTGGACTACCTGAAGTTTCCGAGCAGTCTTCAGATTGCTTTATGTTTTCGATTTGCTTTGAATTGTATTGTTGTTGTTATGCTGTTGTTGTTTTGAGGCCTTGGCCTGTGTAAGCCGCATCGAGTCCTTCGGGAGATGCTAGCGGGGTACAAATAAAGTATAATAATAATAATAATAATAATAATAATAATAATAATAATAGCCAGTGGAGCTGGCATAACAGGGAACCCCGCTCCCGTGAGCACCCTGGCCGCCGAGCGTTGGACTACCTGAAGTTTCCGAGCAGTCTTCAGAGACAACCTCAAATAGAGTTTGTTGCAGTAATCTATTTGGGATGTAACCAGAGCGTGGACTGCTGTGGCCACGTCAGACTTCCGAAGGTACGTGCGCAGTTGGCGCACAAGTTTTAATTGTGCGAAAGCTCCCCTGGCCACCGCCAATACCTGGGGTTCCAGGCTCAGCAATAAATCCAGGATCACTCCCAGGCTGTGAACCTGCGCCTTCAGGGGGAGTATAACCCCATCAAGCAGAGGCTGTAACCTATACTTACTTACTTAGGCGATCCCTCATAGTCCAAGGATGATGATCCTCCAAGATTGGTGTCCTGGTGGTGGGTCCGTAGGTGACTGTGGAGCCCTATTCTTGACCTGCATGTTCTCCCGCAGTGAGGGCATCGGTTTCCAGAAGGCAGTCCTGGTCAGGGTTGCCTTGACGTGCCTTCCTCTTGGCACATTTCTCTCTTTCGCCCTCCATTCGTGCCTCTTCAAATTCTACAGCACTGCTGGTCACAGCTGACCTTCAGCTAGAGTGCTCAAGGGCCAGGCCTTCCCAGTTCTCGATGTCTATGCCAACCTTTGCTGTAACCCTATACCCTGTTTGGCCTTCTGACTGACCAGGAGGACCTCTGTTTTGCCTGGATTCAATTTCAATTTGTTCGCTTTTATCCAGTCCATTACAGCCACCAAGCACTGGTTCAGGACCTGAACAGCCTCCTTAGTAGCAGGTGGGACGGAGTGACAGAGTTGAACTTCATCTGTGTACATCTGATGAACCATCGCAGAGATTAAGATCCTCTGGGGAGGCCCTGCTTTCCATCCCGCCATTGTCAACCTCTGTACATGGCATTCATTGACCTTGCAAAGACATTCGACACAGTGAATCGCAGCACTCTCTGGACCATCCTCCAAAAAATCGGGTGCCCAAACAAATTTGTGAACATCCTGCGGCTCCTCCATGATGACATGATGGCAACAGTCTTGGACAGCAATGGCTCCCAAAGTGACCCATTTAAGGTGGAATCGGGTGTCAAACAGGGATGTGTTATTGCCCCAACTTTATTCTCCATCTTCATCGCTATGATGCTTCACCTTGTTGATGGGAAGCTTCCCACCAGAGTGGAAATCATCTATCAGACAGATGGCAAGCTGTTTAACCTCAGCAGACTGAAAGCCAAAACCAAAGTTACAACAACATCTGTTATAGAACTCCAGTATGCTGATGACAATGTCGTCTGTGCGCATACAGAAGAAGATCTACAAGCCACTCTCAACACCTTTGCAGAAGCATACATGAAGCTTGGCCTGTCACTGAACATCGAGAAAACCAAAGTGCTGTTCCAGCAGTCACCAGCCATCCCCTCTCCAATGCCAGAGATACAGCTTAATGGTGTAACATTAGAAAATGTTGACCATTTCCGCTACCTTGGCAGCCACCTCTCCACCAAAGTCAACATCGACCGAAATACAACACCGCCTGAGCTCTGCAAGTGCAGCATTTTTCCGAATGAAGCAGAGAGTGTTTGAGGACCGGGACATCCGTAGGGATACCAAGGTGCTTGTCTATAAAGCTATTGTCCTCCCAACCCTGCTATATGCCTGCGAAACGTGGACTGTCTACAGACGTCACATGCAACTCCTGGAACGATTCCATCAGTGCTTCCAAAAATCCTGCAAATCTCTTGGGAAGACAGGCGGACAAATGTCAGTGTGCTGGAAGAAGCAAAGACCACCTGCATTGAAGCGATGGTCCTCCAACATCAACTCCGCTGGGCCGGCCACGTTGTCCGGATGCCTGACCACCGTCTCCCAAAGCAGTTGCTCTACTCCGAACTCAAGAACGGAAAACGGAACGTTGGTGGACAGGAAAAGAGATTTAAAGATGGGCTCAAAGCCAACCTTAAAAACTCTGGCATAGACACTGAGAACTGGGAAGCCCTGGCCCTTGAGCGTTCCAGCTGGAGGTCAGCTGTGACCAGCAGTGCTGCAGAATTTGAGGAGGCACGAGTGGAGGGTGAAAGAGAGAAACGTGCCAGAGGAAGGCGCATCAAGCCAACCCCAATCGGGACCGCCTTCCACCTGGAAACCAATGCCCTCACTGCGGAAGAAGATGCAGAGCAAGAATAGGGCTTCACAGCCACATACGGACCCACAAGGAAACCCATGATGGAAGACCATCTTACTCGTCCAATGAGGGATCGTCTAAGTAAGTAAGCAAGTAAGTAAAGTGTCACAGGCACGATTGGTGGGGACGAGAGACAGGGCCTTCTCGGTGATTGCTCCCCGGCTATGGAACTCCCTACCTGGTGAGATCAGGTTGGCCCCCTCTCTCCTGTCCTTTAGAAGGATGGTAAAAACTTGGCTGTGGCACCAGGCCTTTGGGACAGGGCAATAAAGCGGCAATAGGAAAGATGACCAGGCCAATGATTTGATGCGGATGACTAGGACGATTTTAAATGGTGTATTTTAATATTTTGATAATTTTTTTAATGTTTGTGTATTGTATGTGAATCTGTGTCCTGGCATTGAATGTTTGCCGTGTATATGCTCCTCCCTGAGTCCCCTTCGGGGTGAGAAGGGCAGAATATAAATGTTTTAAATAAATAAATAAATAAATAAACAATTAGACAGGAAATAGCCCTTTCAAACCAGGAACAGATCCAAGTTTTCTTACATAGTGTTATCTATTTTTGTTCTGGAGTGTGAACAGTAAATGACATATTCTTATTTCCCCATTAGGATGTGTTCCCTTCTCTGTTTGGATGTGTTCTTTCTTAAAAGCAGGTAGAGCTGGACTTTTTGCTGGTCTCCCATATTCCCTTTGAGCAACAAAAACAAAGCCAGTGCTTCCAGAGCAGCAGGAGCCCAGCAGTGAATGGAAGGTGCTGGTTTTTCTGTGAGATGGGGAAGGACCTGGATGGCGAGGGAGAGAGAGGGAGCTCCCTGGCTTGCAGCAAAGGCTCCCTTTCCTGCCAATGAGAAGTGGGGACGGAGTGGGCTATTCCTCGGGAACCTGTTGCGTGATACGGAGCCTGCGGCGCAAGTTCACTGACTCCGGATCAGAAACGAAGAGGTCTCTCTGTGTCTCTCTGCCTTTGCATCTCCCAATTGCAAGAGGTTCCTTGCTTTGGAAAGACCAGCACCATGATGCCTGGACTGCACTGCAGCCTCTTCCTCCTCTTCTTCTTCTGCTTAACGTCGTGCCAGGAATCTCCAGCTTCCCAGGTAAAGTTAGCAAATGCGCCCCACCGCCTGCTCTAAGGTTGGCTTACTACTCATCGTCTTTTGGACGCCTGTCCCTTTAAGAGTGTTGCGGGAAGCGAACGCAATCCATGCAAAATGCCAGTCAAGGGACTGACACTTCTCTTGCTGACTCTCTCTCTATTGAAAAGCTGGACCCTTTCCCTCCCTCATCGCTGTTTCTTTCTGCTCTCTCTTTAGCTAAAGGCAATAGGAAAGTAAGGGGCCATCTACATTGTGGAATTAATGCAGTTTGGCACCACTTTAATCACCATGGAGTTTGGGGAGGCAGCGCCACTCCTTGTAAAACTATAGCTCCCATGATTGCATAGCATTGAACCTTGGCAGTTAAAGTGGTGGCAAACCGCATTGATTCCGATAGTGTAGATGCACCCTTGGATGAGTAAAACTAAATGCTGTGGAATCATGGGATTTGTAGTTCCTTTGGTCAGAAAATGATGCAGAACTTGGAAAACTACAACCCCTGTGATGCCATAGCACTGAGCCTTGGGATTTGTAGTTCCCTTGGTCAGAAAATGCTGCAGACTTTGGAAAACTATAACCCCTGTGATGCCATAGCACCAAGCCTCGGGATTTATAGTTCCTTTGCTCAGAAAATGCTGCAGACCTTGGAAAACTATAGCCCTTGTGATGCCATGGCACTGAGCCTTGGAATTTGTAGTTCCTTTGGTCAGAACATGCTGCAGACCTTGGAGAACTGCAACCCCTGTGATGCCATAGCACCAAGCCTTGGGATTTGTAGTTCCTTTGGTTAGAAAATGCATCAGATCTTGGAAAACTACAACCCCTGTGATGCCATAGGTCAGAAAATGCATCAGACCTTGGAAAACTACAACTCTTGTGATGCCATAGCACTGAGCCTTGGGATTTGTAGTTCCTTTGGTTAGAAAATGCTGCAGACCTTGGAGAAATGCAACCCCTGTGATGCCATAGCACCGAGCCCTGTGATTTGTAGTTCCTTTGGTCAGAAAATGCTGCAGACCTTGTAAAACTACAACCCCTGTGATGCCATAGGTCAGAAAATGCTTCAGACCTGGGAAAACTACAACCCTTGTGATGCCATAGCACTGAGCCCTGTGATTTGTAGTTCCTTTGGACAGAAAATACTGCAGACCTTGGGAAACTACAACTCCCATGATGCCATAGCACTGAGCCATGGCAGCTAAAGTGTTGCCTGAGTGCATTGATTCTACATTAATTGTGCATTTACTCACATTAACTGTAAGTAGATGCACCTGCCTGCAAACTTTGTTTCATGCACAAAATAACTAAAAATATTGTATGTGCAAAATTTCTTCCAAGCTACATGTATAATGAAGCATAAATGGTTGGCTCTGATTGCTAAGAGTATGTATATTTGTGGAAAATCTGAAATCCAAAATATTTCTACTCACAAGTATTTTGCATCAGGGGTAGACAACCTGTAATAGTTTTTTATCGGGAGGTATAAAAAACCTGTAATAGTTTTTTATCAGGAGTTATCTCAGGCATGGGCAAACTTTGGCTCTCCAGGTGTTTTGGACTCCAACTCCCACCATTCCTAACAGCCTCAGGCCCTTTTCTTTTCACCCTCAGCTGCTTAAGCGGCTGAGGGTGAAAAGAAAAGGTCCTGAGGCTGTTAGGAATGGTGGGAGTTGGAGTCCAAAACACCTGGAGAGCCAAAGTTTGCCCATGCCTGATATAACCTGTCTGTGAGTCACATCTATTCCTGCAAGATTGGTCCAGGTTACGAACCAAGTGCAGCTTCAGATACACTCCGTTTATAAATTACCCTTTTAATTGATTTTCTCCTGAATTTAATACCTGGTTAGTTACATTTCTTACAGTCATATTGGTGAAATATGAAACTGCAACTCTACAACTGGGCTAAGGAAATAAACTCGACCTGCTCCTCCAGAAATATCTAAACAAACTAGTTCAGTCGAGCAATATCAAATCAAATCATTTTGCTGGAGAGAGTGAGCTATTCAGTGGCGAAGTTTATTATGCTTAACTGTACCGCAGCAGCTCGTGTTAAAAATAACCCCTTTACAAAGAGCGTATTATAAAAGTATGAAGCGTGTCTCCCAACTTCTTCTTCTTGCATGCCACACATGATAAGAGTTAGGGAGAAGGAAGAACAGCATGCTTTCTCAACCCAGTAAATGAATCCGTTAGATTGTTTGATCATCTCAAATTTCTGAAATGTCAGGTATGCTGTCTCTATAGCAGGGGTCCCCAAACTTTTTAAACAGGGGGCCAGATTACTGTCCCTCTGACCATTGGAGGGCCGGACTATAGTTTTTTTTAAAAAAAAAACCATGACCAAATTCCTATGCACACTGCACATGTCTTATTTTGCTACTGTTATGAATCGTAATGTAAATATCTGATATGCAGGATGTATTTTTATTGTTACAATCTGAAAATAAAGCATAGTGATGAATCACAATAACAATATATAATTATACATTGTGAAATATTTATTTTTAATTAAAAATAAATGAAATTTTGATTTCAAGCATGTCACAGCATGTGTAACAGTCTTAATATAACAGCAGGGAATCCATGAATATGTTTACTGTTCAGCCCTCAGTGAGGACAAAACTACATAATTTGTTTGTAACTTGGGGACTGCCTGTCCAGGTTGGGTCACAGGGGTCACAGAGACGACTGTACAGAAGAATAATACCTGGCAAAGTCAATGAAAGATTAAATGTCTCTGACCTGGAATGCTAAGCAGGGCCAGTTCTGGTTAGTATTTGGATGGGAAGCCACAAATGAATAGCAGGTGCTCTATTTCAGAGAAAGAAACTGACAAAACTATTTTTGAGTATTTCCTCTCAAAGAAAACCCTATTAAATTCATGGGGCCGCCATAAATAAAAGGAGAACTCTACACACACCCAACCATGGGCTGCTGAAAGCAATATAGGAATACATAGAAAAAGATAGCTTTAGCATTTCTGAAAATAAAATAGTTCCAATGAAAATGAGGAAAAAAATATATTTTCTGTCGTTTTGAAAGTGGTTTTTTGGAATATGTAAGCATGAGTCCCCTTTCAGGGGGAGAAGGGCAGGGTATAAATATAGGAAATAAATCTATATAAATAAAAATGTAATGTTCATTTGTGGGATTAACAGAAATCAAAAACCACTGGACACCTAACAACCCAATGTATGTCCTTCACTCAAAAAAATTGATTTTGACATTTGGGAGTTGTAGTTCCTGGGATTTATAATCAAAGAACATTCTGAACACCCCCCCCCCCCGCCAACAATGGAATGGAACCAAACTTGGCACACACAACTTCCATGACCAACAGAAAATACTGGAAGGGTTTGGTGGGCAGTGTCCTTTGGTTTTGGAGTTGTAGTTCACCTACATCCAGAGATCATTGTGGACTCAAACGATGTTGGATCTGGATCTGGACCAAACTTGGCCGGACCAGGCTTCTCCCTCTTTCTTTTTCCTTCCTTCCTTCCTTCCTTCCTTCCCTCCCTCCCTCCCTCCCTTCCTTTCCTTCCTTCTCCTTTCCCCTCCCTCCTTCCCTTCCTTCTTCCTTCTCTCCCATGTGGGAAGGAGAAAACTACCAGGTGGGGACACCGGGCCAGGCGCCGCCTCCGCTTGTTCTCCTGACGTGGCTGGGAGGGAAGCAGGAGGCGCCTCGTGGCCACGGGGAACAAGAGAGTGCAGCAGCAGAAGATCTGCGGCCATGAGGCACCTCCTGTTCCCCTCCCAGCCACACCAGGAGAACAAGCAGAGGCGTCGCAGGGTGGGTGTGGCCAGGCAACACTGGCTTCCCCGGGCCGGCATCCCCACCAAGTAGGGGAGGGAAGGAGGGAGGAAGAAGGAAAGGAAGGGAGGGAAGGAGGGAGGGGAAAGGAGAAGGAAGGGGAAGGGGAGAGAAAGGGGGAAGGGGAAGGAAGGAAGGAAAGAAAGAGGGAGAAGCCTGGTCCGGCGCGCCCCCACCTGAAGCCGCTCCGGAGGGAGAGAGACAAATGGCGAGGGGCTTTGCGCCAGCCCAGGCCAGGCCGCGCGGGCCGGATAAATGCCCTTGGCGGGCCGCATCTGGCCCGCGGGCCTGAGTTTGGGGACCCCTGTCATAGAACTTTACCTCAGATAACAGTGTGTTGGTGGCAAAGCCTCTACAGCCTCCAAACACTTAATTGAATTTATTTAATAATCATCTTACATAGTGGTGGCAGCAGATAGTTTGAGTCTGAGGCAGTTCTTAATTAACGGTAGCCTTTACTGTATTGGTGGTACAGCATCAGGGACTGTAAGTAAGAATCTTCCACACCATACATATGCATATCAATAAAATAAACAAATAAGTTAAAATCCAAACGGTTAATTAAAATCACGCAATCTAAATCATAGTCCATGGTCATACCATTTGTCATTATAAGTACATTGACTTCAGGCCTCTCAGGCTCTGGTGTGGTGCTGAGTGAAAAGGTGTTTCAGTGCTGGAGTGCAACACTAGGAACCTGTAGGCCCTCCAGCATGGCTCTGTGGTCAACTTCCACTGGAGATTGACCAAAAAGTCAAACTGAAGGACTTGAGAGAATCGACTGGAAAAAATTGCTTTCAATGTATTCTACATTATTTTTATCAAACATATAGATACTGTGCCAGCACCTGCCGTTGCGCGACACTCTACAATAATAATTTTACCCCTTTTTTTCTCATTATCTTTCCTGCAGAGCTGCTTGAATAAGCAGCAGCTTCTGGCCACCATCCGTCAAATGCAGCAATTCCTGAAAGGCCATGAAACACGATTTGTAGAGGGAATACGCCTCATGAAACACCGATTAACAACCCTGCAAAACACAGTGACTAAAGCTCCAACAGAACCGCAAACTGGTAAAGAAGTGTGGTGAGGGGGGATAGAATTTCCACATGATGTGAAATGGGGGGACCAGATAGAAGATTGGTTTGGTTTAGGGTAATCTGAGGATCATTAGTTTCTTGATTCACTAGATGCCAATGGACTGAATAACTACAAAGGTATTTGGTGGCCTTGGACAAATCTAAGTTGCTTCGTGGTAAAGCAAAGGACTGTCAAACTAGATGGCCCTTGTGATCTCTTCCAACTCTATGACTCTGATTCTATGAGTGTTCATACAGTTACACTATAAAGTACTTAGTTGCAGTTCCACTTGCAACATCCTAGCTTCAAGTAGTACTAGTAGCAAGCGGAATACACTTTCAAATACTGTCGAAGGCTTTCATGGCCGGAATCACTGGGTTGTTGTAGGTTTTTTGGGCTATATGGCCACGTTCTCTCCTGATGTTTCTCCTGCATCTATGGCAACCATCCTCAGAGGCTGTAAAGTCTACTGGAAACTAGGAAAATGGGGTTTATATGTCTGTGGAATGTCCAGGATGGGAGAAAGAACTCTTGTCTGCTGGAGCTAGGTGTGAATGTTTCAATTGGCCACCTTGATTAGCATTTGATGCCCCTACAGTTTTTAGGTGTGGCCTGGGGGAATCCTTTGTTGAGGGGTGATTAGCTGTCCCTGATTGTTTCTTGTCTGGAGTTCCCCTGTGTTTGAGTGTTGTTCTTTATTTGCTGTTATAATTTTAGAGTTTTTTTAATACTGGTAGGCAGATTTTGTTCATTTTCATGGTTTCTTCCTTTCTGTTGAAATTGTCCACATGCTTGTGGATTTCAATAGCTTCTCTGTCTAGCCTGACATGGTAGTTGTTAGAGCGGTCCAGCATTTCTGTGTTTTCAGATAATATGCGGTGTCCAGGTTGGTTCATCAGGTGCTCTGCTATAGCTGACTTCTCTGATTGAAGTAGTCTGCAGTGGCTTTCATGTTCCTTGATTTGTGTTTGGGCACTGCATTTGGTGGTCCCTATGTAGACGTGTCCACAGCTGTATGGTATATGGTAGACTCCTACCATGGACATTCTACAGATACAGAAATCCAATTTTCCTAGTTTTCAACAGACCTCAAAATCTCTGAGAATGCCTTTCATAGATGCAGGTGAAACGTCAGGAGAGAATGCTTCTAGAACATGGCCATAGAGCCCGAAAAACCTACAACAACCCGCTTTCAAGTAGGTAATGACCACTTACCACCCATAGTTTTCAGAAGTAACATTCTTTTCTATTTCTCAAAAGTATCCAGTATGGGCACTTCTAATTAATTAAAGAAAATAACATCTAAAGGTGGTACAAATCACACACTGTACTTCCATCCATCTCGTTGTAATCTAACATCCACAACAAAGTTCAAGGCAGCAAACATGAGATCCTGCACAAGCTGGCACTTGAACCATGAGATATATCACCTATACCATTCAGTACATATGAGGGAAGGGAAATAATTACTTGTAATCTATTGTTTGTATTTTGTTACTTTCATATCCCATCAGTCATGAGTGAAGAAGTCCGCCTGCATACAGTCAGGTATATTCAGGAAATTTAGAATAGTTGGACCTTAACTTTCATGGAGGTTGGGCATAGCATCTCTGTGAAAGTGGAAAAAAGTGAATATCAATAAAGGTCGTGGACACTATTATTTTTAGCTGAAAAAAATACTCTAGGCATCTCTAAGTCCTCCAACTCAATTCCAGCAAAAACTAAAGTTTTCTGGAGGACCTTAAAACACCTAGAGAGAATATACAGTATGTTTTTAGTTTTGAATAGGGCAGCAACAGAGATGATGGTGAATACACTAATATGTGAATAATTAAATCTGTGAATGTTTAATGTGGCGAAATGACTTTATTTTGCCCTGTTTCTTCCACAAGAAGCTAACTAAATAGGAACACAGTGACTGCTTTATGCTCCCCTAGCAGTTTCCCACCCAGCTTCTAAGTAGACTCAAGCTTGTTTATTTTCTGGAATCAGAAAAGAGAGGTTTGGTTTATGGTGCTCATTAAATATCTTTCAAACCCTGACTGTCCAATTGTCTTTGTAGTATTCTGCCCAAACCTGGAAGTTCCTCTGCATGGCAAGAGATTTGGCACCAAGAACATGGTGGACCACGAAGTCCATTTCACCTGTGATCCTGGATTCCAGCTCGCTGGTTCCAGTTCTCGGATGTGCCAGTCTAATGGTACTTGGACTGGAGAAGCTACTCAATGCAAAGGTATCCTTGCCTTTTGATTTCCTTTCTCTTGGCACAGACGCCTTGCTAAACAAGCCATAGATGATATAATATAGTTATAAGACTAGTACCCCTTAATACATTCCCTCATGTTGTGGTGACCCCCAACCATAACATTATTTTCGTTGTTACTTCATAACTGTAATTTTGCTACTGTTATGAAATGTTATGTAAATATCTGATATGCAGGGTGTATCTTCATTCACTGGACCAATGTTGGCACAAATACTCTATATGTCCAAATCTGAATACTGTTGGGATTGGGGAAGGATTGATTTTGTCATTTGAGAGTTGTAATTCCTGGGGTTTATAATTAACTTAAAATCAAAGGGCATTCTGAACTCCATCAATGATGGAATTGAACCAAACTTAATACACAGAATTCTCATGACCAACAGAAAATACTGGAAGGGTTTGGTGGGCATTGACCTTGAGTTTTGGAGTTGTAGTTCACCTAGATCCAGAGAGCACTGTGGACTCAAACAATGATTAATCTGGACCAAACTTGGCACACAGACCCAACATGACCAACTGTGAATATTGGTGAGATTTGGGGAGGATTGACCCACAGTTTTGGAAGTTGTAGCTCACCCACATCCTTATGCATTTTCTAATGGCAGCATTAATTAAAAACAAAAGGAAATATTGATTTTTTTCTAATAAATAACATTACAAATTGCCTAAGTTGCTCCTGTTCCTCCTGATGCTGCTGTGCCACTCTCGGTCCCACGTCGCACAAGTGCTTTTCCCCCTGCCTTGAAGGGACTCGCTGATATGAGCCTCCCTCCAACCTTGCACGCTCTCCCTCACCCACACATGTGCACCGCTTTGTCATGCACTGAGCATGCCTGCTCTCCCCTCCCCACTTGGAGTCTCAGAAACAGCCCTCCCCTTGACTGAGAGGCCAGCTGAGAGGCCAGCCAATCACAGCAGGAGGAGGGCTTTTGGTGGGAGGATTCACTGTCTGTTTCTAAAAAGGAAAAGAAGGATAGGCAAAGAGATCTTCAGCCTTCTCTGCCAAATGGGTGCCTAAGACCATCAGAAATCTGACACACACCCCTTGTGACCCCCCCCCCCGGGGGGGTCCTGACCCCCAGGTTGAGAAACACTGACATAAAGCGTTGTTCCTAGCTAATATAAAATGTTAAAACATTATTCTGATCTTGTTCACTGTCCTCAGAATATTATGAGCCATTCTGAAACACTGTCCCTGTTATTCATTGTGGTGAATGCTGAAGAGCCCAGCATCAATCAAATCCTTCAACAGATCCTTTATTTCTAATAACAGATGCCAGCATGTGAAAAATGGATTGGCAAGGCACAAACACAGTCATTATTTTAATGTGCTGATTTGCAAACATGTCATTCTGCCAATATGTGATTTATGTAGGTTGCCAAACAAGAAAATTATATATAATTGCCTCTATAAAAATATTTACTGGGAAGAACTCTGTTCAGTGATGATAAACAGGAAATTAACATACACATTTCAAATTCTGGAAGAGATAGTGGAATATGTTTGCCTGTTGCGTGTAGCAGAAAACTGCTAACTTTGAAGCCACGTATATTACAATTATATGCAGAAGAGTAGATACTCATTTATTTCTTCTGCATTTATCTGTAGTTATCTATTTGTTTTGCTATTTGTTTAATAAAGAAAAAAATTAACTATATAATTAAATGCAATTTGATACCACTTTTATTGTCATGGCTCAGTGCCATGGAATTATGGGAGTTGTAATTTTACACAGTCTTTATTTATTTATTTATTTATTTCCAACATTTGTACCCCGTCCTTCTCAACCCCTGAAGTGGGACTCAGGGTGGCTTACATCGGCAACAATTCAATGCCAACACATACAGAATACATATGCAATATATCACAACATTATACATTAAACAAAACCATTAAGTTAAAATCCATTTTAAAAACATTACTAACAACCATTTAGCCAAATTCAATCCAATTCAGCATCCCAAGACTTTGTCAGAGCCTGGCTATTGGCAGCTCATGTAAATATTACAATCGCTATCAAGCCTTCTCCTCAATTAACTGGCCCCAGAACCATGATTTAAGCTTCTTCCTGAAGGAGAGGAGAGATGGAGCTGACCCAATCTCGCTGGAGAGGGTGTCCCAGAGGTGAGGGGCCACCACCGAGAAGGCCCTGTCTCTCGTACCCACCAAACGCACTTGTGAAGAAGGCAGAACAGAAAGCAGGGCCTCCCCCGATGATCTTAAAGTCCGAGGTGGGACGTAGAGAGAGATATGTTCAGACAAGTAAGATGGCCGGAACTGTAAAGGGGTTTATAGGTCAAGACTCACACTTTGAATTGTGCTCAGAAATGGACCGGCAGCCAGTGGAGCTAACACAACGGGGGGTGGGGGGGGTGGTATGCTCCCTATATGTTACTCCAGTTAGTAATCTGGCTACTGCCCGTTGGACTAGTTGGAGTTTCTGAACAGTCTTCAAATGCAACCCCACATAGAGTGTGTTGTAGTATTCTATTCAGGATGTAGCAAGGGCGTGGACCACCATTTGCCTTTTCTGCCAAATAGTGCTGGCGTCTCACAAAATTACAAATTACAGGATTTGATAGCATTGGGCCATGGCAGTTAAAGAGGTGTCAAACTGCATTAATCCTACAGTGTGGATGCACCCTCTAAACTCTGATACCTTCAGACTGTATCGTTTTGTACCAGACGTCACCTGTTTGCTTTTGATATCAGTCCTTCCTCATGTATGACAGGCACTTGATGGGGGGAAGGACCTATATGTGTGATTAATGGTCCCTCCCTACACTGCTGACTTATTTTTATTTTCTAGTAAAGGTTAAATCAATGCAAACTCCTCACCACCACCACCACCTCTTTCTTGCCCTGTTGTCTATAGTTTACACTTTTACACGCTCTTCCTTTGGGCATTTAGAGCATGGAGGCATTGAAAGTGTGGTGTGTTTAAACAAATCGCCACCACATTGTGTGAAATGCATATGAGCCATTGAACCATAGTGCCTGAACATTGATGTGGCTAGAGGACAGTCCCTTCTCCATTGTAGCTGAGAGGTTTCTGAAGGGATTAAAAGATGCCTTGTGTTAGCCAGATAGTCTAAGATCAGGTGGCTGGCTGCGACAGGAAGAAGGACCGTGATTCAGATTATCAGCATAAATCTTTCTCCCCACAGTGTCTATATACACATATTGTTTGGGAGATTCGCACCCGGCCTGTGTGTAAAAAACAACACAGCTGCATTTCCCCCCTTTGAAATATCTGGGCAGTGGCTGGTAGCTTGGTTCAGGTATCACTGCCCAGTGATCCATATCTTCGCTTAAGCGAAGCAGATGAGAGTCTCAATCTAACAGAAAGTTCAAGGACATGAGAGGCCAAGAGAACAAGGACGGCACTTTTGCAACTCCTTGATTGCTCATTCAATAACTTCATGGTCTGGTGACCTCTGATTATTTAGAGTATTCTATTGATGCACAAGACAGCTTGGCATTTGACAGATGTAAAGCCATTCCAGCCCAAGAGGCATTCACAGTCCTGTTGCTTCAAGGAATTCTGCCAGACTAATTATTTCAACACAAAAAAGCCAGAAAAAAGGTTAAGGTGGCACAGGTGGTGGTGTGAGTTTAGGAGTTATTTGTGGGTAGGTCTATATGGGCCAAATGAGTTGTCCCAGGGCAAATGGACTCTGCGGCATTACAGCCATGCAGTAAAAGACTGTTTAATGTAGCCTGATCCCACATTTTTAAAAGTCGCTGTTGTAGTCTGGCTAGCATCAGAAGATTTTTCTGAGTGTTCAGGAGATGAGGGGGATGATGGGTTCCAAAATTAGGGGTCTGTGAATGTTTGGGGGAAATTGCAGACAGATGGGGCAGATGTTTTGAATTGTTCCCAGGCAACAGGGGGAAATGAAAGTACCAGTTCCCTTGAGGAAAAGGCCTTGGGAAGCCAAGGAGTTTTCAAGGGAGGGCAGATTAGACCTGAGAACGCAGGGTGTGAAAAGCAGGCAATCTAGATTTTCTCAGAGGATTCGTGATAAGATCTTAAAGTCCAGATGTGTTAGGCATGATGCCATGGGTTCCTTGGCAGGTTTAAATTAGGTGGTTTGGGTTTCAGGCCTTTCAGAGGAGACAACGTTGCTATTAAGAGATTGGTCTCCTGTTCATAATTCCTATTATGATTCCTATTGATGATTCCAAGTTCATGGTTCCTGTATTCTCAAGATTCTCATTTCATGTTCCTGTTTATGCCTGTGTTTATGCCAGGCATTTTTGGATTACTGCTACTGCTACTGAACTCTGGCTTCTTTTGTATACTGCATTTTATACCCTGAATGTCTCCTTTGGATTTGCTCTTTTCCCCTTTTTATATGCTTTTAAAAATAAACATTCTTTAATGGGTCATTGGACTCTGGTGTGGTGCTGGGTGAAAGAGATGTTGTAGTGCTAGGGTGCAACAGTCGCAGGATACTCAAGAGCTCTCCTGAATAAAGAGCAAGGAAGAGGTCAGCCCAGCCTCCCAAAAGGAGAGTGTTTTACAGTTTGGGAGCAACTACCAGTCCTGCCCACTACCTATGATGCCCTTGAGGGCCATTGCATCTTGTGTTGACCATCAGCTTTCACATTAAATTTTTGTTTGTTTGTTTGTTTGTTTGTTTACTTAAAAGATGTCATTGAATGCACTCCTCATCTCTGCCAGAATGGGGGAACATGTGTCAGTGAAGGTGAACAGTACAAATGCATTTGCTCAAAGGACTGGACTGGCTCCAACTGCCAATACCAAACACAGACAGGTATGTATTTTGCTGACGAGGGAAAGAGAAGATGGGAATATATGTGTTTGGAGGAATTACTTTTATTACACTATAGCTCACAGCATCTGTAGGTCATGAGAGATTTGTAATGCCTGTAGCCTGGAATAGTGGTGACGACTCCCTTTCCTACAAGTAGAGCAGGGTATTCATTCCAGTGGTTTTCAACCTGTGGGTCTCCAGATGTTTTGGCCTTCATCTCCCAGAAATTCTAACAGCTGGTAAACTGTCTGGGATTTCTGGGGATTGTAGGCCAAAACACCTGGGGACCCACAGGTTGAAAACCACTGTTCTAAGATGAAATCTGAACTTTTAAAAAGCTATCCAAGGTGCTGATTATATGTGTTTATGCGCCTTCAAGTTGAATTTCATAATTTCATAGGGTTTTCTTAGACAAGGAATACTCAGGAGTGGTTTTGCCAATTCCTCTCTCTGATAGATAGCCTACAGCATCTCGTATTTGTTGGTAGCCTCCAACAATAGTAACCAGGGCTAAAACAATGAGAAGCTCTCTTTTGCAGGAAGCCATTGTTTGCTGTTGTGCCTAGATATGTTTTGTATAAATCATAGTTTGTCTTGTATGAGTATCCAGTGGCAAACTATGGCTTGCTGTAAAGCAGAAGCCCACACTTGTAATTTCTCCATTTCTGATGTGGTCAGGGGAGCGCCTATCCCTCATCCCTTCACAGGCTTGCACTTTTGAATTTCATCCGCTTTACTCATATATTTTTGGGAAAAGATAAATAAAATTGGAGACAGTCTGCAGATCCACCTTTGCAGGGATTATGAATCCAACAATGAAACTACAGGAAGAGTGTCAGTCAAATTGAGCATGGATTTGCAAACCTCATATTGTAAACAGTGAAATAATTGTAAGAAAGACAAAGCGAGTTAAAGAAATGTATAAACAAAAGCTGTTGGAGGAGGAGGATCTTTCTGATCAAAGGATGTCTCCCCATCCCACTGCTCTCTTTTAGTTCCCCCCACATGGAGCGTGACCAACGATCCCGGATTCAGTCGTAAACCACGCTGTGCCAAATTTGACCATATGCAGCAATGCAGCTGTGAAGCAGGCTTCCATATGAGTGGCACCTCAGAAAACAGCATCTGTCAAGGTAAGAGATCCTTTCTGGAGAGCTACCAATTGGAACAGTGTCTGATCCTGGTTAATGTTGAAAGTGTTCTCTCTAGAAATCTCGATGTCCTGCATCATGACTAGAGAAAGCTGACCATAGAGTCACTCTAAAGGAGTAGAGTGTTCTAGAAATAACATTTTAAATCAACCCCATGAATATCCAAATCTGCAAAAGTCAAAACCACAAATGTGGAGGGACAACTGTACAACTGCATGGTGGCTGAAGAGTTCTGGGTGTTGTAGTCCAAAAACTGAATTTTTCCACATGTGGTTAAATACCGTACAAATGGATGCAATTAGCCTGATTTGGAGTTCCCACAGTTACTTTTAAGATACTATTCACTTTCTGGAAAAGCCGCTTTGGGTCTCTTATTCACCTAAGGGTTGCTGTGACATTTTAGCGTATCGATGCCCCTTGCGCAATAGCAAAATGACTTATGTATTGTGAACCAATGTGCTGTAGTCACTGCAAAATGCTTCCAATGCGAATGTAGATTCCAGTTAGGAAATACAAGATCACAGTGTGTACATATCTTATGGCTCTTTCTACACTGCCATATCAAATCCAGATTATCTGTTTCGAGCTGGATTATATGGCTGTTCAAAGCAGATAATGTGGATTATCTGCATTGATAATCTGGATTATTTGGCAGTGTAGAAGGGCTCCATGTGTCTTCAAGTTGACTGTTGATTTATGGCAACCCTATGTGTAATGTATTGTCGAAGGCTTTCATGGCTGGAATCACTGGGTTGTTGTAAGTTTTTCGGGCTGTATGGCCATGTTCTAGAAGCATTCTCTCCTGATGTTTCGCCTGCATCTGTGGTAGGCATCCTCAGAGGTTGTGACCTCAAAACCTCTGAAGATGCCTGCCAAAGATGCAGGTGAAATGTCAGGAGAGAATGCTTCTAGAACATGGCCATACAGCCTGAAAAACCTACAACAACCCTGTCTTCTCTTAGGAAGAGGTGATATTACCCATTCCTTCCTCTGGAATATCATCTGGCATTCGTTGGCAGTTTCCCATCTAGTACATAGTAACCAGGGCTGGCGCTGCATAGCTTCCAAAATCAGTAATAGGAGTGCCAGTTGTGCAACAGAAATGCCCAATTGGAGCACTTCAGCTGTTGCTAGCATTGGCATCTTTGCAAATCACTGGCAGAGTTTCTTTGCATTTCTGCAATGTATGAATTCATGTACTTACAAACTGTACATGGTGAAATAAGATCTTAGCCTGTTTTTAAAATAAATCCATACAATGGATGCATTTGTAACAATACACATGCAATTACTCACTACAGTATCCATAATGGCATTCTAGAAAAGAAGATCATTTTCCTCACGTGCTGAATGTACCATGAAATGAACCATTTGTGCCTTAAGATTTTTTTTCCTTCTTGCTGCAGATGTGAATGAATGCAAAGTCTACAAGCTGGAAGGAGCCCCACGTCTCTGTATGCACACCTGCATCAACATTCCTGGCTCCTACCTCTGCTCTTGCCCCAGTGGGTACAGGCTCTTCAGCGATGGGAAAAGCTGTGAAGGTGACACATAGCTTTACGGTTGCTAAGTTTATAGCAAATGACATTTCATAGAAGCTGTAGAATCCTTTCTAGTATTTTTAGGCAGTGTACAAATATTTATATCTATCTGATGGTAGGACTTTTCACCCTCCTGCATTTCATAGAAGAAAACTAGGATGGATGTGGACAAGTAACACTGGAGTGCAGTCAAGATGACAAAAGGAATGTATGAGGAACAACACACAAGCCAGGAGAGATCACAGCAGCTTGCTTTTGCCTAAGCCCATTGGGAAAAGCAAGATTTTGTTTCCTCCTCTCTCCTTCCCTCTGCTAAATCAGAAAAGGTAGATGGTATGGGATACTTTGATTGTGCTTTTCCTGCTTTGCAGGGGGTTGGACGAGATGGCCCGTGTGGTCTCTTCCAACTCTATGATTCTATGATGGTGCAGTGGGTTAAACCCCTGTGCCGGCAGGACTGAAGACCGATGGGTCGCAGGTTCGAATCCGGGGAGAGGTGGATGAGCTCCCTCTATCAGCTCCAGCTCCTCATATGGGGACATGAGAGAAGCCTCCCACAAGGATGATAAAAACATCAAAATCATCCGGGCGTCCCCTGGGCAACGTCCTTGCAGACAGCCAATTCTCTCACACCAGAAGCGACTTGCAGTTTCTCAAGTCACTCCTGACACGACAAAAAAAAAGAGAGAGAGAGAGAAGGAATACGTTTTGTATATAGCTATGGTTTTTCTCAGCCATATTGTTTGATACTGTTTACAATTGTGTTTCTTTTTATATTTTATCTGATGTTTTTAATTGTTGTGTTCTATTTGTAATTTTTCGACTTGTCCCTTGTAAGCCGCCCCGAGTCCCCTTGGGGAGGTGGTTGGCGAGGTATAAAAATAAAGTTATTATATTATATTATATTGAGTGCAAGTTGCAAACCTATGCATGTTTACAGGGAATGCATCATATTAGATGATGATAATGCCTATGACAATAATGGTGATGATGATGATAACTTCAAAAGAGGCAGAAATTTTCAATATCACAGAACTGAACTGTCAAAGCTTACACGATAGGAGGATTCAAAGATGGAACTGCAAAGACACTGGCACAAGTCAGTAAAGGTGATCCCAGTGATGATCAGCACACTGGGTGCAGTGCCTAAAGACCTTGGCCTGCACTTAAAAACTATCGGCACTGAAAAAATTGCCATCTGTCAGCTGCAAAAGGCCACCTTACTTGGATCTGCTCTCCTGTTGCCCTCCCCATAACTGCATTACTGCTGCTTGTTTTCATATGCACTGCCTAGTTGTGGGATGGGAGAAGTGGGCACCATCATAGAATCATAGAATCAAAGAGTTGGAAGAGACCTCATGGGCCATCCAGTCCAACCCCCTGCCAAGAAGCAGGAATATTGCATTCAAATCACCCCTGACAGATGGCCATCCAGCCTCTGTTTAAAAGCTTCCAAAGAAGGAGCCTCCACCACACGCCGGGGCAGAGAGTTCCACTGCTGAACGGCTCTCACAGTCAGGAAGTTCTTCCTCATGTTCAGATGGAATCTCCTCTCTTGTAGTTTGAAGCCATTGTTCCGCGTCCTAGTCTCCAGGGAAGCAGAAACAAGCTTGTTCCCTCCTCCCTGTGGCTTCCTCTCACATATTTATACATGGCTATCATATCCCTCTCAGCCTTCTCTTCTTCAGGCTAAACATGCCCAGCTCCTTAAGCCGCTCCTCATAGGGCTTGTTCTCCAGACCTTTTATCATTTTAGTCGCTCTCCTCTGGACACATTCCATCTTGTCCATTGCTTTCAGCAGTAAAATGCCTTGAGGTGAGCCAGAGGATGCCTTGGTTGCCCTTCACTAGCTCACTATAATCTATGGAGTCATTTATTATTTATTTATTAGTGGTATTTGTATACTGCCCTTCTGAACCCCAAAGGGGACTCAGGACAGTTCACAGTGCTAGCAACAATTCAATGCTAATTCAATGCTCCATACCACTGTCTCCCTGTAGCTTCACACTAGATCCTGGGATGAATATGAAATACTAACAAGAGTGTATGCTGGGCTTACCAACAGTCATGCAGCAAGCCAGATTTTTGTGATAGTTCCTCAGGCACCAGCATAACTTAAAATACTGACTGTGAATACCAAGAGAGCTGGACCCTAAAACAAGGTCTACATTGTAGTGTAGTTTAAGGTATGTTGGAAGGTATGAAGGTGACGTGCCAAGAGCTGTTAGGAATTGAATAGTGATATTGTCTCAATGAAGCATGGGGTCTCTCCATTTGGGCTGCAGCAGAAAATGCCCTCAGATTATGATAAAGCTGAACTAGTCACTAGTGTTTGGTATGTTGGTTTCCATCAAATGTCCTAGGAAAGATGCATTTCCCCCGCTTTCACTCCACTCATAGGATTAACTCTTCATTCTGGGAATTGTAAAATTCTTCCCCTCAAAATAGCTGCTGGGCCACCATAGTGAGATTTGCAGGGATTTGGAGGTATCCTCCAGGATTGGAGACCTCACCAGTGCCTGATCCTCCTCTTGTGAAACCTAACCAGAGCTTTGCATAGGTTTGCTTTGTGTGCTCTGCTTGATCGTAATTATTCCTTATTCTGAAAACTTGGAAATCCCAAATTGCAAAACATAAAACCAGTATGGTTAAAGTGTAGCCCTGGAGCCACACGCAACCATTTCCCCTAAAAGCCCCCAGGAATAGTGGGTTGTAGGACTCCCCATACACACACTCGTTCATGTTTTTTTAATAAAATCTGGCAATTTCAAGTTTTGTATCTTTTGAAGGAAGATATTTGGTAATCCAAACCCTAACCCTAACCCTAATCCACCTAAACTGCTAGACATGATCCTATATATCTTTCACACCTCCATTTGTTTTGCAGATATTGACGAATGTGTGCTTTTACTGCACAACTGCACGACAGGAACAATGTGTATTAATACAGGAGGAGGTTTCCAGTGTGTTAATCCAGAGTGTCCGAAGCCTAATGGAAATGTCAGCTATGTGAAAACATCCCTGTTGTAAGTACAAAGGAAAAGCAAATATTTTAATGCTCCAGACACACAAAACCATGACCAAAACGTCCCATTTTCTTTAAAGTCTGACTTCCAGGGGTACAACACAATGCTTGAAGAAGTTACTTTTTGAGACCGCAGCTTCTAAAATCTTCTTACTGGTATGACCAATGGCTGTGCTGGTTTGAGGACTCGGGGAGTTATAGAGTGTTTACACTGTGGACTGAATGCAGTTTAAGACTACTTTAACTGTCATGACTCCATGCTATAGAATCATGGGGGGATTTGTAGTTTTATAAGGTTTTTAGACTTACCTTGTTCCTCACAAAACTAGAATAGGAGACTGAGAGAAGACATAAGGAGGGCCATGTATAAATATGTGAGGGGAAGTCATAGGGAGGAAGGAGCAAGCTTGTTTTCTGCTACCCTGA
This sequence comes from Anolis sagrei ordinatus, assembly GCF_025583915.1. Classification (NCBI taxonomy): domain Eukaryota; kingdom Metazoa; phylum Chordata; class Lepidosauria; order Squamata; family Anolidae; genus Anolis; species Anolis sagrei. The sequence goes on along the minus strand of NW_026844366.1, from coordinate 330,727,574 downwards.
AGACTAGGACGTGGAATAATGGTTTCAAACTACAGGAAAGGAGATTCCAACTAAACACTAGGAAGAACTTCCTGACTGTGAGAGCTGTTCAGCAGTGGAACTCTCTGCCCTGTAGTGTGGTGGAGGCTCCTTCTTTGGAGGCTTTTAAACAGAGGCTGAATGGCCATCTGTCAGGGGTGATTTGAATGCAATTTTCCTGCTTCTTGGCAGGGGGTTGGACTGGATGGCCCATGAGGTCTCTTCCAACTCTATTATTCTGTGACTCTATATATCTCAGAATTTCATAGCATGGAGCTGAAGTGGTATCAAACTGCATTCACACTACAAGGTAAATACTCATTATCTAAAATTAACTCTTCTTTTAAAAATTGCAGCCTGTACATAAACATCATGATTGCAAAAACATAGCCTTTCTGTTAACTCAGTACTCTTATTTAACAAAACGCATAAACATTCTGAAAATGAATAGATCTATACTATCAGCTTCACCCCCCCCCCCAATTGACCAAAAGCTAGAGATGTTGTGGCTTTTCTATATGGACTTAAACTATCATACTTTGACCCCATCTTAGCTGCCATATAATTCAGTTTGAAATTGCATTATATGGTCAGGGTAGACCAGGCATGGGCAAACTTGGGCCCTCCAGGTGTTTTGGACTTTGCCCATGTCTGGTGCAGACTCATATAATGGAGTGTACTTGCATTGAAATGCATTATATGAATCTAAAAAATAAAGGTAAAGGTTTTACCCTGATATTAACTCCAGTCGTGTCCGACTCTGGGGTGTGGTGCTCATCTCCATTTCTAAGCCGAAGAGCCGGCATTGTCCGAAGACACCTCCAAGGTCATGTGGCCGGCATGACTGCATGGAGCGCTGTTACCTCCTGTCTGAGTGTTACTTAATGATCTACTCACATTTGCATGTTTTCGAACTGTTCGGTTGGCAGAAGCTGGGGCTGACAGCAGAAGCTCATGCTGCTACCCAGATTCGAACCTGAGACCTTTCGGTCAACAAGCTTAGCAGCTCAGCACTTTAACCTCTGTGCCACTGGGGGCTCCTTAAATGAATCTGCACTAACCATATAATGCAGTGTAGATAGGGCCTTTGTTAGCAGCTGCGCTGTGAATTTGTCCAGTTGTCCAGTTTTGCCAGCGTTACTGTCCCTTTTATTAGAAGCTTCCATCTGTGAGAAGGGAATGATCCTTCCTCCTTTGGAACTGGTACGCCCTTTAACTGTCACTTAAATGATGGACCCTTGGCCCATGCATTTTGCTTATTGGTTAGCAACTGTGAAATTACACTTGTTAGAGGAAAAAAGAAGATAAATGAATAGATATTCTAGTTTGCAAACTGGAAGCCAATAATTAAAGCATGCCAACCCCACAGAGGAAAGGAACTCACTAATTAAGGACGATCCCTCAAGTGCTCCATAATTGCCTGTTCCTGGGAAGGGGGTGCTAGTTGGTAGTTGTGAATTGACATTATGATATGTTGAGTTGAAAATTGCACTTGTGATCAAGCAAAATAACAATTACTCAGTCTACAAATAGAATATCAATATTGTGTGTATTCAAATATTGCTCATTGTAAGGGAATAGGGACTGACTACTTAGGAGCAATTCAATAATATGGAAGCAATGACAAGCAAACAGCATGTAATTCTGGTTGCAGTGAGCTTTCTGGACTGTATGGCCATGTTTCAGAAACATTCTCTCCTGACATTTTGCCCACATCTATGGCAGGCATCCTGAGAGGTTGGGAGGTCTGTTGGAAACTAGGCAAGTGAGGTTTATATATCTGTGGAATAATGTTCAGGGTGGGAGAAAGAACTCTTGTCTGCTTGAGGCAAGTGTGAGAGATTCAAAATGGTCTTTGTCCATGTGGATAAACTCCTTCAGCAGCTCATGGAGTGAGAGCACACTCCAAACTCTGTCTCTCCCTGCTTCTCTCTTCACTTCTCTGCAAGCACCTGCATAGCTCAAGCCTGAAAAATGTAACAGTACCCAAAAGTCCCAGGCACAGCCAGCTCCCCGGGCATAATCCAACCAATTGGCTTTGTGCATCTTATTTTACAGTTGACAAACACACACACACAAAATGACTTCTCACATGCTCCAATAATTCATTAGCAGCTTTAAACAAAGGAAGAAAGTATCAATAGCTGGAACCAATACATTGTATAATTTAGCTCATCCGCTTCTTTGTATGCCCTAGCATACAAACCCCCTCTCAGAATTAGTAATAGCTAGATTTTAAAAGCAAAGATTGTACTATAGTTGGCCTTCCTGGTTTGCAGATTTGGCTTTTGCAAATGTGATTTATATGACTTGTCCAGGAATCTTTATGTCATCTAGTGAAACTCTGTGATTGGTTGAAGTTGACCACGGAATTTTTATCCATGCTGTGAAAACCCAATTGGTTTCTACATAGAAGGTACTGCAAAACACACAAGACCTTTCAGGTCTGATTTCTTTTTTTCTGGGTAAAGTTGGTGGTTGAGCAGATGTGGAAATGCAGCCTGGTCACAAGTCTCTTAGAGAAGTGCCCAAAATCTCAGCTAGAGGTTTTCCAATGGAAAGCTGCCAATCTGTGCCTGACTTTTTCACTCTCATAGCTAAGTCCATAACTAGGTATGTCTTGTGGCACCTTGAAGACAGATGAGTTTTATTTGGCATAGACTTTTGGGATTGCTGCCCACTTTGTTACATGCATCGTGGGCTGCAGTCCATGAAAGCTTCAGCCAAATGAAACATTTTAGGTTTTAAGGTGCTACGGATTCTGTTAGCTCTACTTTAACAGAGTAACCCAATCTCCCTCTTGAAATTATGCCATTAACATACGTTGACATTTAATTATGCATTCCAATCTATTTGTTGTCACTTTAAAGGTTACACTTTAAAGTAGGCATGAGCAAACTTCAGCTCTCCAAATGTTTTGGACTTCAACTCCCACCATTCCTAACAGCCTCAGGACCTTTCCTTTTCCCCCTCAGCTGCTTAAGTGGCTGAGGGGGGAAAGGAAGGGGCCTGAGGCTGTTAGGAATGGTGGGAGTTGAAGTCGAAAACACCTGGAGGGTTGAAGTTTGCCCATGCCTGCTTTACATCCTAAATCCTCTGGATTTTTTTCATAGTCTTTTATATATGACAATTTATTTTGCAAGCCTCCTGCTGCACTCTGCAGGGTTTCTAGGAATTGTAGTCCAAAAAAAAAACTTTTCTAAACTCTAATGCTTACATTTATTTTACTTAGGCGATTCCTCGTAGCCTGAGGATGATGGTCCTCCAAGTGTAGTGTCTTGGTGGTGGGTTCGTAGGTGGCTGTAGGGAACTATTCTTGATCCACATGTTCTCCCGCAGTGAGGACATCGGTTTCCAGATGGAAGGTGGTCCTGGTCAGGGTTGGCTTGATGCGCCTTCCTCTTAGCACATTTCTCCCTTTCACCCTCCATTCATGTCAGAATAGTGTTAATAGCCTGCAGAAAGTCTCAGCCCCTTTCACTCAGTGTGATAAAAACTTTAAAAAAATGCACATTAGTCTGTTGCTTTAATTAGAAACAAAAATATAGCTCTGTTCACTGTAGATAAAAAACACAAAGCAAAACAGAAGAATTTTTCTCACCAGTATACAACAAACAATATCTCTAGTGAGTCTTCTTTACACGACAATATGCAAACACATACCAAAATAATACAAAATAATACAAAATAATACATTTAGTTATCAGTAGAATGTCCTTATCTTGCCATAAACAAGCAGTTTCTCTGGCATTCCAAACGGCTTCAGTCTTCTGCTTCAGGATGCTGCATAACTGCTCCCAGCAACAACCAAAGGTTTCTTCAACTCAGATGAGCCATCAAGTTAAGCCAAATGCAAAGCTCAAAGCTTACAAACCTAGTGCCGTTTTATATCCTGAAGCAGATAACACACCCAATTAACTTGTGGCAGCTGTAACAGAAAAGGTTCTGATCCTCCTTGTTACTTAGAAAAAGCCTGTTGTAAACCTAGCCTGTTTTAAACCTCTTCGAATTCTGCAGCACTGCTGGTCACAGCTGACCTCCAGTTAGAACACTCAAGGGCCAGGGCTTCCCACTTCTCTGTGTCTATACCACAGTTTTAAAGACTGCCTTTAAACCCATCTTTAAATATCTTTTCCTGTCCACCAACATTACACTTCCCGTTCTTGAGTTGGGAGTATAGTAACTGCTTTGAGAGATGGTGATTGGACATTCAAACAATGTGGCCAGTCCAGCTGAGTTGATGGCATAGGAGCATCGCTTCAATGTTGGTTGTCTTTGCTTCTTCCAGCATGCTGACATTTGTCCACGTGTTTTCCCAAGAGATTTGCAGGATTTTTCAGAGGCAACACTGGTGGAATTGTTCTAGGAGTTGATTGTGATGTCTGTAGACAGTCCACGTTTCACAGACATATAACAGGGTTGGGAGGACAATAGCTTTATAAACAAGCACCTTGGTCTCCCTGCGGATGTCCCAGTCCTCAAACACTCTCTGCTTCATTCAGAAAAATGCTTCACTCGCAGAGCTCAGGCGATGTTGTATTTCAGTGTCAATGTTGACTTTTGTGGAGAGGTGGCTGCTAAGATAGTGGAAATGGTCGAAATTTTCTAACATTACACCATTTAGCTGTATTCCTGGCATTGCAGAATGTTTACAAGAGTGTCATGAAAGAAGAAATGATGACTGGGGAGAGATCCATTCTGCAGTTTTGCATTGCCCTTACAATTAAGAATCAAGATTGGTAGCATTAACAACTTCAATATGGAAAGATTAGAAAATATTTCAATAACTTGTGAACAGATCAAAAGCATTCAATATGAATATTTCCTTTTCAATCAGTAAGATGACTTGCTATATTTTCTTTGATGTGATGCCAGAGTTGATGTTTCTTAACAGGGTGCTGGAAATACCACTGTGAGAATTTAATATTCTGGACATAATCCAGTTAAAAAATTAAACAGTGTTGAATTCAATACTTCCAATTGATGTCATTGGAGATGCCAACCAGGTGCTTCTGTGAAATCAGGGGCACTTAAAATGATCTAAGATCCAACAGAATTTACTCTAAGGCATAGATCATAAAGCAGCTTTCTGCAACCTGGTGTCTCCCAAATGTGTTGGACACCTAACGGGCATGAAGTTGAGGAAAGTGATCACAGATGATGCGAAAGGAAGGGCAGGGGAGCAAGTGGTCACCCATGCAAGGACCTTGTCCTTATTGCTGGGTTCCTTCCATGAAAATGAACAAAATCTGGCTGCCAATATTTAAAAAACTCTAAAACAAAGAACAATAAAAAACAGGTGAATTCCAGACAGGAAACAATCAGGACGAAGCTAACATCTCCCAACAAAGGATTCCCCCAGGCAAGAAGCAGCCAGGCTTTGAAGCTGCAAGGCCATTCAATGCTAATAAGGTGACTAATTGCAACATTCACAGTTGCCTCAAACAGACAAGAGCTCTTTCTCCCACCCTGGTCATTCCACAGATATGTAAACCTCACTTGTCTAGTTTCCAATAGATCTCACAACCTCTGAGGATACCTGCTATAGATGTGGGCAAAACGTCAGGAGAGAATGCTTCTGGAAAGTGGCCATACAGCCCGGAAAACCCACAGCAACCAAGTTCCTTCATATGTTCAACCTGAAATGCACTCAGGGCAACTTACAAACCGACCACAATTTGAAGCCTCAATATAATACAATATAAACACAAATAGCAACAGTTTAAAACAGTAAATAAAACATTAAGTTAAAATACACGTTAAAAACATTGTCATCAACCATATAGCCAATTGCAGTCCCATTCAACATCCAAGGTGCTGTCATGCTTGCTGTCCAAAGACCTGGTCCCAGAGCAATGATTTAATCTTCTTTCTAAAAGAAAGGAGGGAAAAAGCCAATCTGATCTCGCTGGGGAGCGAGTTCTACAGGCGTGAGGCCACCGCTGAGAAGGTCCTGTCTCTCGTCCCTGCCAAGTGCACTTGCGAGGCTGGCAGGACCGAGAGCAGGGCCTCCCTGGACAATCTTAAACTGTGAGGTGGGACATAGAAGGAGATACATTCGGACAGGTAAGCTGGGCCAGAACCATATAGGGCTTTATAGGTCAAGATCAGCACTTTGAATTGTGCTCGTAAGTGGACTGGCAGACAGTGGAGCTGGCACAACAGGGGGGTGGTGTACTCCCAGTATGTTGCTCCAGTTAGTAACCTGGCTGCTGCTCATTGGACTAGCTGAAGTTTCCAAACAGTCTTCAAAGGCAACCCCATGTTGAGCGCGTTGCAGTAGTCTATTCAGGATGTAATCATATTGCTTATGCTATATCTAAGTTCTAGTCAAGTTCCATATGGAGGCCCAGACATTCCCCATCCTTGTACAATCAATCAAACAACCAAACAACTGTTTTTTTTATATTAAAAAAAAGAAAGGAAAGAAAAGAAAAGAAAGATACAGTAAATCCACTGAAATCTCTTGTTTCCCCCTTTCTTTCCTAGTCAATGTGAGCGGAATCCATGCCCGATGGACAGCAGGTCGTGCCATTATGCGCCGAAGACCATCTCGTTCCATTACCTTCCTCTGCCCTCCAACCTCGTCACTCCGACCCCACTCTTCCGCATGGCTACCGCTTCTGCCCCCGGGCGGCCTGGCCCCGACAGCCTACGGTTTGGGATTGTGGGCGGAAACAGCCGCGGGCATTTTGTGATGCAGCGCTCGGACAGGCAGACGGGAGAACTCATCCTGACGCAAAGCCTGCAGGGACCTCAGGCCACACAAGTGGAAGTGGACATGTCCGAATACCTGGGCCGCTCCTTCCAAGCGAAGCACGTTTCAAAGATCACCCTCTTTGTCTCCGCTTACGAGTTTTAAAAGCAGCTGGTTTATACAAGGGAGGAAACACATGACTTACAGACTGCTCCTGTTCATCAGGAAATATTTGTTTTGTCTAACCATTGGATCCAGTGAGCTGTGCCACAATCTCTGGGACTGGCATCAGGCATGGCTCTCTGGGCACTATTTGCCTGCGTTAATAGAAATCACTTCTACCTGACTCTGCTAGGATGATGGCTCCATAGCAGGCCTTGTCAAACTTTGGCCTTCCAGGTGTTTTGGACTTCAACTCCCACCATTCCTAACAGCCTCAGGCCCTTTCCTTTTCCCCCTCAGCCACTTAAGCGGATGAGGGGGGAAAGGAAGGGGCCTGAGGCTGTTAGGAATGGTGGGAGTTCCAGTCCAAAACATCTGGAAGGCCGAAGTTTGCCCTATAGTCTTTGTATATTTGCTCTGACCCATCTTCACATCTTGGAGAAGTGACTTTTTTGGCAGACTCCCCAGGCAACATTTTGTTTGTTTATGTTATTCTAGCAGTTATATTCCAAAAATTTAACTTCTCCAAGATCTGCCTTAGATGCCCTATTGAGCTTCAGAAAGGAAGAGAAGGAAAGCATAATGTAATTTAGTACTAATCACTCTTGTAGTTCCACCCATGCTGTTGCAATTCCATACACCTGTCTCCAAACTGGCCAGCCCCATATGGCGACATACATGAAGACAGATTTCTCTTAGAATCAGAGTTGGAAGAGACCAAAAGGGCCATCCAATGCAAAACTCCTGTCATGCAAAACGCTTCCATCAGATGGTCAGCCATTCTCTGAGTAAAGTTCACTAGAGAAGGAGACTTCATCTCACTCCGAGGTATCATACTCCACTATCGATCACCAAGTTCTTCCTAATGTTTAGGTGAAATCTATTTCCATAGTTTGAATCTATTCCTCTATATCAGTGGTTCCCAACCTCTTTTTTTTTTTTGACCAGGGACTACTTTGGCCAGAGTCCACTCTCCAACATTAGTACCAAAAGGGTTACAAATGGGTTTTAGGCCAACTTTACCATATGGTTTGGTTATTTGAGTTGCTAATTCATAAAATGGCATTGGATAGACCACATTAGCTCTAGTTTCTGATACAGAACATATGCCACCCAGTAGTCGCCATCTACTTGCTCACAGAAAAACATATTTAATAATCTAGAGCTGATGAGGTAGTAGTAACCTTTCATGGGTAGTCAGCCTCTCCCCTCCTAAGATCCCCATTGCCTCTTCACTATAAGAGTGTTTTGCAAGACCAGTCATTCTTGTTGCCGCGTGGTTTCAAGGCAACGTTGTATTAATGGTGAGGCCGCAGACCACATTTGCATCCTTGCAGACCACTGGTGTTCGACGGGCCACAGGTTGAGAACTACTGCTCTATATCCTAGTCTCTATAGAGTAGTCAGAAAACAAGTTTACACCTTTCTCAACATGTCATCTGCTCTTAAAGTCTATTTTCTGGCCACAACAAAAGTTAAACATATATGATCTCTCTCTGAGATAAGGCATATAAATAAAAATATATTCACGCTATTTCAAGAGATCCTATTCTGCTGCTGGTTTGACATACGTAGACATAGGTAGAGCCAGTGTGGCATAGTAGCTTTAATGTTAATCTAGGACCCAAGAGACCACGATTTGAATGCCCATTCAGCCATAAAGTGATTATTCTCTCTCTCAGCCATAGAGCAAGGCAATGGTAAACCTCCTCTGAACAAATCTTGCTAGAAAACTCCAAGACTGATTTGCCTTCAGGCACCATGAGTCAGAAGCAACATGAAGGTGCATAACAACAAAAACATAATGTGAAGTGATGCTGTGAGAGAGAAATCTCAGGGCATGATCCAACCAAAGTGAATCACTTACCAGTCCCATTCCTTTTAATCAGGGGAACAGGTACAGTAGAGTCTCGCTTAACCAACCTTCGCTCATCCTACATTCTGTATTATCCAACTCAATTTATTATTTTATTTTTATTTACAGTATTTATATACTGCTTTTCTCACCCCTAGGGGGATTCAAAGCGGTTTACACATAACTGGCAAAAATGCAATGCCTTACATTGGACACCGACGCGATGCCAATCCATAACAATTACAATAATAAAACCACAATTAAATTAACTCAAGTCTTCCTCCTGCCTGAATCCACAACAGTTTCAATAAATTGTGATGTTTTAGTGCCAAATTCATAAATACAGTAATGTTTTTGTTTTTGTTTTTTGTTGTGTCAGGAGCGACTTGAGAAACTGCAAGTCGCTTTTGGTATGAGAGAATTGGCCGTCTGCAAGGACGTTGCCCAGGGGACACCCGATGATTTTGATGTTTTTATCATCCTTGTGGGAGGCTTCTCTCATGTCCCTGCATGAGGAGCTGGAGCTGATAGAGGGAGCTCATCCGCCTCTCCCCGGATTTGAACCTGCGACCTGTCGGTCTTCAGTCCTGCCGGCACAGGGGTTTAACCCACTGCGCCACCGGGGGCTCCCAAATACAGTAATTACTACATAACATTATCGTGTATTGAACTGCTTTTTCTGTTGATTTATTATAAAACATATTTTGGTGCTTAATTTGTAAAATCATAATGTAATTTGATGTTTAATAGGCTCTTCCTTAATCCCTCCTTATTATGCAACGTTTTTCTTATCCAACATTCTGCTGACCCGTTTATGTTGGATATGCGAGACTCTACTGAATGTATGATGTGAAAAACCGATCCTAAAATCTTTAACCTGAATCCCATTGTTAGTTTCAAGTAAGCACATTGGATTCAAACGATCCACTTACCCACTGGCTCAATGATTAAATACATCTACTTCACCTGGGACTAATGAATAGGATTCAAGCCCTTATTTCTGCCTTTAAGTGGTTTGTAGAAGTTTCAAAATGTTTGTCTCCTTCTGCAAGACTTATTTGACACAGTTGTTTTGTTTCACATGTGTGTATTAATAGTATGCTCTTTTCCTTTTCACATGTATTTCCCAATACCAAAAAAAATGAATACCTAGTTACAGTTGTCCCTTCACATTTGTGTTTTTGACTTTGGAGAATTTGATTATTCAGAGATTTGATTAAAATGCTATTCTATGAATCTCTAGTCCAGGTATGGGCGAACTGGGGCCCTCCAGGTGTTAAGCAGCTGAGGGGGAAAGGAAAGGGCCTGAGGTTGCTAGGAATTGTGGGAGTTGGAGTCCAAAACACCTGGAGGGCCCAAGTTTGCCCTTGCCTGCTCTAACCCCAGTGAATGTGAAGGGTGGCTACATCCAGTTTTGCAATGGGACTCATGGAGCAAAAATTGTGGCAAAAATACCCCAATCACCTAGAACTTTTAAGAAAAAATGTTTGGGGGTGCCATGGGATACAGAGAGTGAGAGTGATGACTTCTGAGCGGGATTTTATTACAGCCAACTAGACCTACAATTATTACAGCCAACTAGACCTACAATTAAAAGGTAGTTGTTAATTTCTAATAAGTTGGCTTTGACTTATGCAAAGTGACCTGTGCATATACATGATTCCATCATGTTTTCCCTAATATATTTTAAAAATATAATATTTTTCATAATATAATACTTATACATTATGTTTGCAAGCTATTGCAGTGTAAATATTTTTTTAAAAAAAATCTCCAAAAAAATTGAGTTTTAATGTATTGTTGAAGGCTTTCATGGCCGGAATCACTGGGTTGTTATAGGTTTTTTCGGGCTATATGGCCGTGTTCTAGAGGCATTCTCCCCTATGAGAGAATGCCTCTAGAACATGGCCATATAGCCCAAAAAAACCTACAACAACCCAATTTGAGTTTTACTTTTGTGAGAAGTTGGTTCCCACTGAAATATCAGAGAAAATGGGGAGCAGACCTCTGTCGAAGATAGCTTTGTTGGTAGTTTTTAACTGAGTATTTTGGACTTCTCTTCTTCCACAATATATATGAGTGTGGGAACAAGAATGATAGAAATTGAGACCTAGAGCAATGTGGATTAAAACATATATAAAGCCAAACAGTGGCAAACAGCCATTCCTCCAGCTTTGTCTTGTTGGCTCATTTTCCTGGTTAGTTTTACACCTGCATATGTAAACAAAAAAGTAGGTTGCCATAAGAAGCAGAAACAGCTGCCATCTTTCCATAGAAATGCGATTCATCCTTTGCCACGTGTGTAAATCCCTGGGGCATTTTGATACAATCTTCTTCCAGAATAGGAAACACGGGGGGGGGGGGGGGCTGTGGCAATCACTCATCTCTCAAGTTTTTTTAAAACAAACATTATAATTGGCTCTTATATTTTATTTATTTCGTGTCAAAAGCATTGCATAATACCATATACACTCAAAGCATAAGCCAACCCGAATATAAGCCAAGGCACCTAATTTTTGCACCAAATACTGGGAAAACAGATTAACTCGAGTATAAGCTGAGGGTGTGAAATGCAGTAGCTATTGGTAAATTTCAAAATAAAAATAGATACCAATAAAATTACATTAATGTGGCTACCAGTATTTTAAAAACTCTAAAATCAGGACAGTAAATAATGAGCAACACTCAAAAGACAGGGAAATACCAAACAAGAAAAATCAGGGCCAGCTAATCACTTCCCAACAAAGAATTCCCCCAGTCAGTAAGAAGCCAGACCTTGAAACTGCTAGGCCATTAAATGCTAATCAAGGTGGCCAATTGCAACATTTACACCTACATCAAAAAGACAAGAGTTCTTTCTCCCATCCTGGACATTCCACAGATATATATATATAAACCCCACTTGCCTAGTTTCCAGTAGACCTCACAATCTCTGAGGATGCCTGCCATAAATGCAGGCGAAATGTCAGGAGAGAATGCTTCTGAAACATAGCCATACAGCCTGGAAAATTCACAATTCATAAAGTCTGAGTAATGCAACACCTTTTTGGCAAGAAATCCTGGTATATATTGATAGCTGTGCATACTGTACATGCATTTCTTGGAATAAGATGTGAAAGAACAGCCTGTCCTTGATATATCAAGGCTTAGGAAGTCAGTTTGTTGTTGCTTTTATCAATGAACTTGTGCCAGTTCGCACCTTGAAAGTTAATATTCATCTTGATGTGGTTTCCAAAAATAATTTAAGGAGATATGCATGGAAATATGTAGGTCAGACCAGGTATCTGTCAAAAAATACCTCTTCTCCACATGTGCAATCAAGTTAGATGGAATACAGCCAATATGGAGGCAAATCTCATTTGTTCACCAGATATAGAAGCATAAGTGTTTATATCTTTGAAGTTGCATATTGGTTTTGGTGGTAAAACCAAGTGCATATACATTCAGGGCATGTGCTTTGACACCCTGGTAATTATTTCGTTGTTACAGGGAAGGAACCAGCTTTCTAGCCATCATGGCTCAGAAATCGTACCTCGTGAATTATGGATATGAAAACAATGTAGAATTCTGTGAGCCTATGTAACCCATGGAGCCATGTAGAAACTACACAGAGTGTACCACACTGTTTCTCTCTAGCCTTGAACACCTTTTCACCCAGCACCAACCAAAATCCAGCAATTGTATCTAAAAATGTTTATTAAGGAAAGCATATACAAAGAGGAAAGGGGCATTTCCAAAAGGGCCAATAGAATAGAGAATTCAAAATATCAGTAATCCAAAAATAGGAAATACAAAAGATTAGTAATAAAAAAATGGCAAAGTACATCAAGTCAAGAGAACCAGAACCCACAACAGCTATTCAAACATGAATCCATAAACCATCCATAAATTTTAGCCCGTCCACGCACCCATGACATTATGCTGAACACACCTGGACTTCAAGGTCTTCTCATGGATTCTGTGGGAATATCTAGTTTGTCTGTTTTTGACTCCCTCCATTCTCATCTAATCCAGTTTCCTGAGAAAACTCCCCATCTGCCCAAGGACCTTCACTTTCCCTGTCTTATCTGCCTCATCTCCCTGCAATTCTCTCCAACCTGAAATCCTCTCCAATCACACACTGACTCTTCATTTTGAAACCCACCATCCTCCTCCTCTGACAAATCCTCAGACACTTGCTGTGCTACAACACACAATTTCCTGTCTTTTGAGTACTCCATTGTGTCCACAATACTAAATTTCTGCTGTTCTTATTTCCTCTTTTTCTTATGACCTCCCATTCTTTGCCAAAAGTACCCTTTGATGAAACCTGAACACCAAATTAAAGATCCTATGAGAAACATGGAAATAACTAAATCTGTTCAGCCTCAGGGAAAGGAAAAATTAAGGCATGATAGCAGTCTTCCTATGCAGAAGAAGATGGAGTTCTCCACTGTTCTCCACTGATCCATGGAAAACAGCCAGGATAGGTGCAAACACCACAAAAGGAAATTTTAGTTCAACATAAGGAGAAATGTCCTAAGGACTTCTCTGCATAGGAGCAGATTGTACGAGGAGGTCTCCAGCCTAACAGCGTCATCGGTGGAGAGAAAGTGGTGGAGAAAATAACAAGAGTCTCTGTCATACATAAATCATATTTTGACCAGAATGGGACCTGGAAATTCCTTTGTGTGTCACTTTTACCTATACATATTCAAGCACAAGCATGAATCATAGGAGCCAATCATAGAGTTGGAAGAGACCACATGGGACACCCAGTCCAATAACCATCTAGACTGGATAATGCAACTGGAACTCTGGCAAATGTTTGCCAAGACCCTTGTAATATATTCGAGTTTTGCATTCTCCATTAGTCTCTTGTGGTATCTTTTTGGCTGTTAACTAGACATCCACTTAAATGAATTATCAAGTCTTCAATGCCAACTGAGATGCCAAAGACTACTTCAGCATAGCTTCAGGCACCTTGGAGCTATATTTCACCATAATGGAAACTGGACCATTCTATCCACCATGGATGTTCTCATTCCCATGGAATCCACAGGTATATTATGCTGAGCAGTCAAATGGAAATCTTATATCTAATCAGCATCAGGTGGTAGGAGTGGCTTGATACAGCTTCTTTGATGTGGATGATAGTGTTTAAGAACATTCATAAGGGAGGTTTTCTACTCCTACCAAGACATTTAAGAATTTTAGAGGCCAAAAGGAATTCTTTGGATGGAGCCTTGGGATTTGATATGGCAAGATTGCCCTTATTCCTCTTTTCTTCTAGTATGACCATTTGGTGAGACATCATTCTCACCATATTTATTTCTTTATGTATATTAATACATTCACATGACCCAAGATTGCTTTATCCTATATTCAAACAAAGCAGGGCTAAAACCGTCATAATGCACAAGTAATAAAAAACACAAAAAGTGTAAAAACAACCACAATTTATAAAAGTTTAATTTTATTTTTTTTAAAAAACAATAAAAATGCCATGTAGCACAGCCCTCTCTTTATGTTTTATTGATTTTATTGTTCATGGAATTTTATGGATGTTATAGGCTTTTAACTGTTTATATTATTGTGGCATCAAATTGTGCCGTTTTGTAAACCGCCCTGAGTTGCCCTCAGGCTGAGAAGGGCAGTATAGAAATATAGTAAATAAATAAATAAAATAAATAAGATCTCGAGTTCTCAAATGCCTGTTTAAAAAGGTATTCATGGGTCAGCAGAAGTGTCCATGCTTGCCAAGTATCTTAGCTCCATATGTCTGCCAAGACTGGCTTGAGGTCTTCAGTCAGGTGAACATCATCAGGGTCTGTCCAGCTGGGGCAAATTCCAACTGAGTCTGTAGTCTGAGATCAAGAAGTCTGGCCAACTGAGCACGAAGGCCAAAAAGAGGGTAGAGGAAGAGATCAAACCAAGGTCAAGAGTCAGAGGCCAAGAAGCCCAGAAGTGTTAAACAAAGACTCTTGATATATAACTATATGCAAATCAACACAGTCGGCCCCATTAACCCATAAAAGCACTGATTTACTATCTCAGCCTGTCTACTCTGCCAAGGCAAACCTGCTTGGGCCTCCCTTCTCCCTCCTTCCTCCATGGATGGATTCCTCATCCAAGTATGGATGAGAAATCACTTTCCTTCTCACATATGAGGACACCATGTCCCCCAGTTAGTCCACCAGTTCCATCAGCATTACCCAGAGAAGTTGTGGTCTGACAACTGAGGAGGAACACTTAGAATCATAAAATCGCTGAGTTGGAAGAGACTTTGTGGGCCATCCTGTCTAACCCTCTGCCAAGAAGTAAGAAAATCGCATTCAAAGCATCCCTGACAGATGGCCATCCAGCCTCTGTTTAAAAGCCTCCAAAGAGTGTGATGGAGGCTCTTTCTTTGGAGGCTTTTAAACAGAGTGTTCTCAGTTGACAGACCACAACTTCTCTGGGTACTGCTCATGGAATTGGTGGACTAACTGGGGGACATGGTTGTCTCTGGTGTCCTTACATGACCTTTTCTCAGGGCCATACTCCACCCAATTGATGAGACACTTCAGGTGGCTTTGGTGTCTACAGGAAAACAATGCTGCAGTGACTGATTATGTAGGTTTTCTACTCCTATTCTTCATCCTCGTCAACCAGGGTGCAAGGTTTTGATCAGACAGTCCAACAGGCACCAACAAGAAATTATGGAAGATTAGATGAATGTGAAAAGACCTGGGGAGCAGGATTTACCTGTAGTGGGGTACAGGTCTATAAACCAGCTTCGGACAATTCACATTCTTTCCGTATGCACCATGCAATAGTAGTGCAAGCACTCATTCCTTGCACCAGTATTAACTTGTGTTTTACTTTTTTCCAGTAGCATCATAGTACCCTTCTATGGTCTTGTTTTGGAAGAGCCAGTACTATTTGTTCCACTGTTGTCCTACTTTTCCAGTTGCTTTTGAAATGTTCCAGTTGCTCTCTCTTCCTCTCACTTTCCTCCTTTATCCTCTGCTTACTTTGGTTACTGTAAATTGAGTTCAAAGTGCAAAAGTAATTTGCATTCAATCATGCTAACTCAGTAGGTGAGGAGTGCAGAATCATCCCCTTCCCAGTATACTCAATGCAAACTTCCCAGTATACTCAATGCAAATGCAAACTGCTGCAGCCTCTCCTAACTATTCCATTAATAACTCTTATCGTCTTTGGTTAGATCTACACTACCATATAGTCCAGTTTCTGACTCCAGGTTATCCACTTTGCACAAGATTATATGAGTCTACACTGCCAATGACTTAACCTATGTGTTCATTTACAATGTATTCAATATGTCTACTCTAACTGGGACTAACCAATGTGGTTCAAGTCTTTATTTATTATATCTAAAGATCTAAGGCACAGGGAGATGTCCAGACCCAAGGTCAGGAGAGCACTCACACATACTACACTCTCTTTGTAATATCACTTTTTGGTGCATGTGACTTAAATAAGGGGCACTACTGTTTATTGAGTCTGTCTTACTCCTGATATTTTGGTGAGAGGATTTGCCATACCTTGCCTGGGAGTTCTAGTGCAGTGGTCCTCACCTTTTGATATGTTATGTACTTCAGCTCCCAGAATCTGTTCTCACTGGTCATAATATTGTCCAAGATTTTACAGCATTGTGTTGTCGAAGGCTTTCACGGATGAAATCACTGGGTTGCTGTGAGTTTTCTAGGCTGTTATGGTCAAAGGAGAGGTGGAGAGAAAACCTGGGACATTTCAGAAGTAGCTGAAAAAGCGGGATTGCAGAAGATTAAGCAGGACTGTCTTTGCAGAATCAGAACTGGAGGATATGAGCCATGTTGGCCCAGTCTTCTGGGAGTCGGTGTCTAAATCACCAGGGAATCAAAGACTGAGATCCTTGCCATAATTCCTTAGCAAATGACAAAGCCCCAGGTTCCATAGACAGCATCAAAATGGCATAACAATGTGGAATGAAAGAGACCTTGGAAGCCCCTACATAGTACGAATGTCCAAGAGCAACAAAGCCAACATCCTTGGCATTGGCCTACCCTTCAGTCATTACTGCTAGAAACAGCTCCTCCTTTGATCGATGTACCCTGCACCGTAATTATTCCAAGAAAAAGCAGAGAACATGCTGCCCTGAAGCAAATCAAAAATAAATAAATAGACGAAAGGCTTATAGTTGCCTTTTTTCTAAGCTCAGACATTTCAATAACATCAAGAATTGGCAGAAGAGATTTACTGTTTAGGCAACCCAATGCCTGTAATCTTATCTGTGACTCAGGGCAATTCCTCATAAGCAGGCTTTTTGCGCAATCAAATCCATGAATATATGTTTTTAATGAAAACTCCCTGTAGGTAGCTGTTTTGAAAAGCAAATAGAATGCTGCATTTTGTACTCCGGAAAGGGGTTTTCTTTCCCTGCATCCAAAGGCATGAAATTGCAGGTGTAATTCAAAATTCTAACTCCAAGAAATATGGAAGGCCTACTGAACCTAGCTACATAGTAGAGGTATGTTGGCACATCTACACTGTATAATTAATGAATTTTCTGTGTAACTTGCATCTTTTATGTACTATATCAATTCCTAAAAATATAAACTGTATCAAATGAAATTATCAAACTGTATCTGGAAGGCAGTTACCTCTCCGTACCCTCAGTTTGTAAGCCGCATCGAATCCCTTGGGAGATGTTAGCGGGGTACAAATAAAGTTATAATAATAGTTTGAATAATCCCTTGGGAAAGGAGATTACAGCCAGGGTCCCTCCAGCAATTTCTCAAACCAGAGAAATTTAAGAAACATTGTGTAGGTAGATGACCCTCTTTGTTCCTGAGATGAGCTCAGGGTATTTGTTCATTTGACTGAGAGTCTGCCGCTCCCGCAGAAGAGGAGGCTCAGGAAACATGAATTCATTAAATCTCTATAGGAGCAGCCAAGCCTTTGATTGTCTGGAATCATCTCCTTTGTCTTTTGGGTCTTGCACCCTTTATTTCACATGGAACTGGACACTTGAGTTAACCAGGGACTCATCAGCATATCCATGTCACAATTTCCTCCTGAATTGTACCCTCCCAAGGGGCATCTCTACAATGGACTGGCTCTTTAAATTATCCAAACACTAGTCCTTCTTCCCACCATAGGACTCTCCTCATGTAGGCTGCAATGTCAAGAGAACCACCACCAATCCTGGCACGGATCCTAGCCTACCTCTTTTCAGTCAATTAGTAGAGGGAGCGGGAAGTCTGAATAGCTGTCAGAACTGTATAAGATGTCATATATTTTTCTGTGAATTTATGCTTGTATCTTTTGAGGCACCTTGCTTGTAATAAATCTCTGTAACAAACCTCTGTAGCTTTGCCTTCAACCTGGAGAGCCTGTACTCTCCTCTGGCCAATCTGGTTTAATGAAGGCTCACTGGGCACGAACCTCTCTATCCATGGTCCTAGCTGAAATCACTACACTCCCAAATATGATTGTACTCTACAGTCTCACAAATAGCCTGATTACAGCCTATGATCAGCTGTAAAACTAGCACTGGGAAATTAGGGCAAAAAGTTAATCATGTTGGAATCAAGAACTGACTTCTGCAGTGTCAACTGTGAAGCAATCTTGCTTCCCTCCAAGGGTTTCCTCTATGAGTGTTGAACATTCATCTGGATTATTCCAATAAAAACATTGAATTGGCAGTATGAAAGGGAGGAGATCACAAAGACACAACACTCGCTTGGTTACAAGTCCCACTGCTTTAGCACATTATCCTTTTATTTTTATTCCTCAAAAATATCTTTAACAAATATTAAGCACTGCTTCATATTATTCCTTTGACTCAAGGAAAGTATGAATGCAGATGATATCTTGGGACCTCAAAAGGCTGTAGGCCCCTTCTACACTGCCATATAAAATCCGGATTATCATCTTTGAACTGATTATATGGCAATGTGGACTCATATAATCCAGTTCAATGCAGATAATGTGGATTATTATCTGCTTTGATTATCTGGATTATATGACAGTGTAGAAGAGGCCTTGGGGGGGGGGGCTTCCACACAGCTGTATAACCCAGAATATCAAGGCAGTAAATCCCACATTATCTGAGTGTAGACTCAAATAACCCAGTTGAAAGCAGATATTGGGGGGGGGGGGTTGCCTTGATATTCTGGCATATAGGGCTGTTTGGAAGGCCTCCCAGTCCACACTGCCATATATTCCAGTTCAAAGCAGACAATGTGATATTTTACCATCCTGTGGGAGGCTTCTCTCATGTCCCCGCATGGAGAGCTGGAGCTGACAGTCGGAGCTCAAGCCGTTCTCCCTGGGTTCAAACCTCTGACCTATTGGTCAGCAGTCCTGCTGGCACAAGGGTTTAACCTATTGAGCTACTGGAGGCCCCATACAAGACAATATAGAAATGATATTTAGAGTTGGGAACAACAATAGCTTTCATTGGAAAATTCCAGTATTCCCTCTCTCCCTCCCTTTAGAGCAGTTGAGGTTTAGATAACACAGGATTTCCTGCATGTGAACATCCTCTGTTTCTCCTCATCCCATTTGCTCTTCCTATTCTTCTAAATATATGGTCATAAATACCTTTCTGAGTATCCAAGTAACTAGACCATGTGATCCCAGAAAGCTAGTAGGGTCTTTGGTCATATAAAGTTTTCCCCATTCTTCTGAAGTCTCGTTGTTGCTGATGTTATTCTCCCTCTTCGATGTTTGGATCTCTTCTTTCAGACATAATTTGCTTCTCCATCCACAAAATGGTAAGTTATGAATGAAATTACAACTTTTTGCCTAGTTTTATCATTAGCTAGTTAGGATGTTGGTGATCTGTGAATATGTCAATGTTAAAACCACAAGGAAATATTTTCTAGTCTGCAAATTTTGTAACTGCTTTATATGTTGTTTTAAATTAGTTTCAATTCAACGAAGCAAGATAAGATAGACACATGCTTGTTTGCTATTCTGCTAAGCAAAAGCTAATTTCCAACGGTTTAAACTTTCATGTTCCCCAAAACAGCTAAGACCTTAGGAAACTCTAATTCCCAACAGCAATCAGGATGTTTCTTTTCATTTAATGCGTGTACTCGAGTATAAGCCTAATTTTTCAGCCTTTTTTTAGGCTGAAAAAGTCTCCCTTATACTCAAGTCATAGAATCATAGAATCATAGAATCAAAGAGTTGGAAGAGACCTCATGGACCATCCAGTCCAACCCCCTGCCAAGAAGCAGGAATATTGCATTCAAATCACCCCTGACAGATGGCCATCCAGCCTCTGTTTAAAAGCTTCCAAAGAAGGAGCCTCCACCACACTCCGGGGCAGAGAGTTCCACTGCTGAACAGCTCTCACAGTCAGGAAGTTCTTCCTCATGTTCAGATGGAATCTCCTCTCTCGTAGTTTGAAGCCATTGTTCCACGTCCTAGTCTCCAGGGAAGCAGAAAACAAGCTTGCTTGTCAAGGTTATTTATTATTTTACTCTGTTGTTATTGTTATTATTACATTTATTGTTTTATACTATTATTACTGCTATTATTACATTTCCATTTATTATTATTATTATTATTATTATTATTATTATTATTGGAAGGATACGTAAGCACATTGACATTGAAAAGGGTCAGAATGATGGTTTAATCAGAGTTGGGCATTCTTATCTTAAATTACAGTTTTATGTAAATATTCAAAAACATTTAACCTACTGATGCTTGAATTGATGTAATTGTATTGGTATCTATTTTTATTTTGAAATTTACCAGTAGCTGCTGCATTTCCCACCCTCGACTTATACTCGAGTCAATCCGTTTTCCCATTTCTTTGTGGTAAAATTGGGTGCCTCGGGTTATATTTGGGTTGGCTTATACTTGAGTATATATATATAATTTATCTCAAATTAGATAGGCAGGTTTAGCACATTTAAAATAACTGAAATTGTGGAAATGTATGTCATAGCGCACAACTTTCCTTCCCTACATATCAAGCATTTAGCATAATGAGGAACGCAGGGAGCTGGGATTCAAGTCCCTTCCACACAGCTATATAAAATCCACATTGAACTGGATTATATAGTAGTGCGGACCCAGATAATCCAGTTCAAAGCAGATATTGTGGATTACCCGCCTTGATATTCTGGGTTATATGGCTGCATGTAAAGGCCCTCAATTGATGGGAAGTGGCACTAGATGACCCAGGGCCCTTCCACACAGCCATATAACCCAGAATATCAAGGCTGGAAATCCC
Organism: Anolis sagrei ordinatus; assembly: GCF_025583915.1. Lineage (NCBI taxonomy): Eukaryota > Metazoa > Chordata > Lepidosauria > Squamata > Anolidae > Anolis > Anolis sagrei. Next base: position 330,706,622 of record NW_026844366.1, on the reverse strand, counting down.
ACAATATCTGCTCTGAACTGGGTTATCTGAGTCCACACTGCCATATATTCCAGTTCAAAGCAGATAATGTGGGATTTTCTGCCTTGATATTCTGGGTAATATGGCTGTGTGGAAGGGGCCCCAGTTCCAACCCTGCAATTCTGTAATGCTATATCCAAAATTATTTCTAGCATTCCTACTCAGAAGATGCATCTGGGTTATGTTCCTGGCAATATTAATTTCAACCATGTTCTGCCAGTTTATATTGGCTGGCTGTACAGAACTGAACTAAAACAGCTGATCTGTGATGAGTTACATAAAAAGTGGGAACTTGGGAGCCAATGCAAAGCACACATAGAGTTACATAACCATAAGCAAAGGACCTCCTCTGCCAAGCAAGTTGAAACTCCAAGTCCCTTAATATTTTGAAAATTGGACCCTAAAGCATTAAAAAAGATTATGGGTTATGAGTCTGGGTGTTTTCCAAAAAACACTGAAATCCCATTAGCTTAACATTGCTGACCCCAAAAGAATACGTTCCTGTGGTAAGAGACACGCTCCGTGCTCATCTTCAGGTTGTATCTGTGCATATGGAATCCATTGTCAGACAATCTTGCTTACAACATCTTTAGAAAGCTTCCAAAGAACATGGCATCCATGAAAGAAAAAGAAATCAAAAGAACAAATTGTACAAATTCACGTTAACTTAAGTATCCAACTTCATTGCGTGGATATGGTGAGAATATGCAAAAATATCTTGTTACCTAACACTAATTTTCTTGCAGCAAATAATTGTTTTTCATACAAAATATTGACTTACGCAGGAACATAATATTTTGGACTTTTTCACAGATTTCTTGCTACATTCATATGGAGTACTGTGCCGTCGCACCTGAGGGCTATAGCTCTTAGTGAAAGAGGCATGGACGTGACATCTTTCCCCCAGGGGATTGCTTCTTGCCCTCCTTTAGAAAACTGGAAGTCTCAAAGACCCAAACACTGTAGATAACTCAAAATAAGTTTTATTGTTCACAAAGAGTTATCTCTTTAAGGCAATAAGCTGGAAGTTTCAAAGGGGTGAAGGAAAATGTAAATTACAGTCTCTGGTTGTCTTGGGTCCAAGGAGTTTTGCAGCTGAGAAGCTTTTCCAGGTCCCTCTTTCTCAATGGCTGTAAATGCTGGAGCAATCCACAACCTCAGTCCAAATGGCCTATGTTTGAAGACACAGGGTCTTCCTCTGGTGCCAAAAGAACTGGTTTGAAGGCGCTTGAGACTTCCCAACGTCGTTCAGGTTGGTCTGAACATGAAGAATAAGTCTCAAGGTAAGAACCTCAGAATTGGTGCTGAGAGGTAATTTAATCAGGGGCTTTTAGAGCCAAGTCTCTTACTCACGTCCATCTGGTAGAAAATCTGATGGTAGAATAAAAAAGGGAAGCACTCCCCTCCTCCAGGAAGAGGTGGAGCCAAACAATTGAGCTGAAAAAGCAATTCAACTGGTGCAAACAACATTGATTGACAGCTATAAATAACCAATCAATCCAACTATACATAAGCAGGGTAAAAAGGCAGGATTAAGCATGATACAACAGTTTAAATCTTGCAGCTAACAGTTTATTTATTTATTTATTTATTTATTTACTTTATTTGTATACCGCTGTTCTCAGCCCTTAGGCAACTCACAGCAGTTAACAACAGAACAGCAAAAATACAGTACACGGTAAAAAACAATAACATCATAACACCTAAACAATCCTATATAATTAACAACAATAGCCATTCACTGGCATCTCATCACTGAAAACATGATCCAAATCCGTCATCCATTGTTCCATTCCTATGTTCATTACACTCATTGCACTAACTATTCGAATGCCTGCTCGAACAACCAGGTCTTCACTTTTTTGCGGAATACCAATAATGACGGAGCTAGTCTAATATCTGTGGGAAGGGCGTTCCACAGCCATAGATGGCGCCACTCGCGCTGTCACAAGGACAAAAAGATTTTAATATATTTTGTATAGCTTGTAATGTTGAAAGAACACTGAGAGGAGTTTGGAACAAAACTGGCCTTTTTCTGTGCTCATGCACTCTCTGGTTCACTCTATGCTCTCCCACTCGTTGACGTCACTATGAGTAGGCTTTCCCTCTAGTCTCCATTGTCACCTTCTGCCCATTGAGTACATTCTGATTTTAATTTTTAAAATGTGTATGTCACAATATATATTTATATACTGTAAATGATGCCCCTAGAGCCATAAGAAATGCAAAAAAAAATCACTGTTAATAACTCATTCTTGAATTGCCCCCCTGTGGGGTCTGTGGCCCACATTGGGAACCATGGCTATAGAGGATCAAAGACTGAGAAGCACAGGTTTCTTATATTCCTCTCCCAGTGAGGAAGGTACACTATTCTCATAAATGGATCCTGTTTTCCCCTCCACTAACCCACAAAAAAGGCATCCCGATTTCTATCCTGCTACTTATTTATTATTTATTTATTTAAAACATTTATATTCCGCTCTTCTCACCCTGAAGGGAACTCAGGGTGGAGCACAGCATATATACGGCAAACATTCAATGCTGGGACATAAATTCTTATATACATACATAAACATTAAAAGCATTTATCAAAATATTAAAAATACACCATTTAAAACCATCCTAGTCATCCACGTCAAATCTAATCGGCCTGGTAATCTTTCCTTTTGCTTCTTTATTGCCCTGTCCCAAAAGCCTGGTCCCACAGCCAAGTTTTTACCATCCTTCTAAAGGACAGGAGAGAGGGCGCCGACCTGATCTCACCAGGAAGGGAGTTCCATAGCCGGGGAGCAATCACTGAGAAGGCCCTGTCTCTCATCCCCACCAATCGTGCCTGTGGCAATGGCGGGATGGAAAGCAGGGCCTCCCCGGAGGATCTTAATCTCCATGATGGTTCATAGGGGGAGATGTGTACAGACAGGTAATTTGGGCCTGAGCCATTTAGGGCTTTATAGGCCAAAGCCAGCAAACTGGCAGCCAGTGGAGTAGCGTAACATGGGAGTTGTATGGTCCCTTTATACCGACCCAGTTATTAACCTGGCTGCCTCTTCTACACTTAGGCCCCTTCCTTTAGAAAACTGGAACTCTCAAAGACACAAACACTGTAGATAACTCAAAATAAAT
>NW_026844366.1:330629061-330696784 GCF_025583915.1 Anolis sagrei ordinatus | reverse complement strand
CCCTTAGTCATATCTCATGGCCTGATACCACCTTGACAAGCCCAGCTCACCATAATAGCCAGCAGCCACATTGGGAGGAGGTCTGTTCAGGGTGCAAGAAATATGTTTCCAGGCCTTTCCCATTGGTAAGCCCTAAAAATCCAATAATGACATATTATATGGTTAATTTTTTTGCCCATTAGTGACAAGGCATTATGATAGGGCCTTGCTTCTGCTTGTAGTTTTGTTCAGTAGCAAGACAGGACTGAAAACATTCTCCTTCAAATCAACAGCTAAAACAGATCTCTTTTGTCCACTGCAACTCCTAAGTGAATTTTTGATGCAATTACAGTCTTACTAACTATGGATTACAGATCTGTAATTCCAGGTTATGAATCCATAGCAGTAATAAAGTATGCCAGACACAGTTTCCAAAGCTGCTCAGATAATAACAGTGGGTCCTGCAGCAAATCAAGCCTGAATGCTTCCTAGAAGCCAAGATGACTAAACTGAGATTCTTGTGCTTTGGACACTTCATGAGAAGAGATGACTCACTAGAGGAAAAAAAATGCTTGGTAAAGTAGAAAGCAACAGGTCATAAATATTTCGCTACCTGGAGAAGCAAGTCAAGATACACATTCAAACCTAATCAAACACAGAAGGAAGAAAAATCAAGAGTCTTTCCCTCTCAATCAAAATACAATAATGACAGATTATATGATGAACAATATTGTTGTCCAAATCTCTTTCTTGAGGTTGCTTCCTCATCTTGCCTAATTATAGGATTAACTCTCCAAGACATTTTCTTTACTTGGGTTTATTTTCCAATCTCTCTAGTTTAGCTCACAAGAAGTCACAATCCAATTGAATTCTATGGACTTTCCATCCAAACCGGAGAAATGTTTGTCAAAATTGATACAATTTGCAGAAAAGGGGACATTTCTTGGTTTCTTAAATATCTGTAACCAATTATAGACTTTTTGTCAAAAGACAACAAATTGGTTATTGATTATTAAAGGGAATAAATTATTGAAAGAAAAGACTGTGCCACAATATTTGGAATGAGAATTTTGAATAACTATATACACAATAGGTTGCTGTGAGTTTTCCGGGCTGTATGGCCATGTTCCAGAAGCATTCTCTCCTGACATTTTGCTCACATCTGTGGCAGGCATCCTCAGAGTTTGCGAGGTCTGTTGGAAACTAAGTAAGTGAGGTTTAGATATCTGTGGAATGTCCAGGGTGGGAGAAAGAACTCTTGTCTACTTGAGGCAAGTGTGAATGTTGCGATTTGCCATCTTGATTAGCTTGTGTATTTAAATGGCTTCTCTGTGTAGTCTGACATGGTGGTTGTTAGATGGTCCAGAATTTCTGTGTTCTCAAATAATATGCTGTGTCCAGGTTGGCTCATCAGGTGCTCTGCTATGGCTGACTTCTCTGGTTGAAGTAGTCTGCAGTGTCTTTCATGTTCCTTGATTCATGTTTGGGCAATGCTGCGTTTGGTGGTCCCTATGTAGACTTGTCCACAGCTGCATGGTACACGGTAGACTCCTGCAGAAGTGAGAGGATCCCTCTTGCCCTTTGCTGAATGTAGCATTGTTGGATTTTCTTAGTGGGTCTTTAGATAATTTGTAGGTTGTGTTTCCTCATCAGCTTCCCTATGTGGTCAGTGGTTCCCTTGATGTAAGAACACTTTTCCAATGGGTGGATATTTGTCTTAACTCTCATGGCTTGTTCTTGGTCTTGCAGCTCTTCTGATGTCTGTGATATTGTGATGACTATACACAATAACTGAAAGAGAGATTGAAAGTCACCTTTTTTTCTTTTCTCACACACATTTGTATATGTTTATATTCTTTAGTTTTTGTTACTTTGAATGCATTTTAATATTCTCAAAAATATAAGTAGGATTTAAAATCACTAGACTTTGGAGAGATCTTGTCCCCTTTATCATCACGCTATTCACGGAAGCAATTAAACTAAGGAAACTTTGGATGGGTGAGCAGGATTTGTTTAAATACCATCTACATTGTTTAAGGAAAGCTTATTACAAGGCAGACATGGCCCATGGAGAAATGAACTATTAATTATTTAAAACTGTTTTAAAATCATTTGTTGTATCTTGTATTTATAGTTGGATTTTTAGTCTATTAAAAGAAACTTTCCAATAAGGTTCAACCCAAGTCCATTTACACAAGACCAGGCATTTGTTTAACTAGAACAGACAGAACATCTGAAAAATTCTTCTTCTTGAGTCCACTTTGTTGCCTGTGACAGTAAAAGTGACACTGTGTGACAAGTCGTTTAGTTGTTTCAATAATGGACACCTTTGTGTGTATCTTCAGCAGCTGTTTTTATGCCTGTCTTTAGAATGCCTTTGGGCCAATTATACTACGAACTGAATAGTCCTTATCTGAAAAGCCTGGAAGCAGAAGTGTTTTAGATTTTGGATGTTTTTGGAATACCCGCATTTGACTATATGTACAAAAGGAAATAACATGAAAACGAGGTATAAATCTAAACATTGAATTCATTTGTGTTTCATATATACCGCAAACACATTGGCTGAAGGTAAATTTATACATACCATGTTCATAATTTTGTGTATGAAACCAAGGTTGTGTACATTGAACCATCAGAAAGCAATGGTGTCGCCATCTCATCTGCTCATGTGGACAATTTTGGATTTCTGAATTCTGGATATGGGGTGCTCTATCTATATCTATAACCACTGTAAAGAAAGTTAGAAGTCAATTTTCTATTTACTGTATAAACCTAGTTTTTCAGCCTTTTTTCAGGGTGAAAATGTCCCCCTAGGCTTATACTTGAGTCAAGATTATTTATTATTTTACTCTGTTGTTGTTATTATTATTACATTATTTATTCTATTTATTATTATTATTACATTTATTATTTTACTCTATTATTATTATGACATTAATTTTTTACTTTATAATTGTTTACTGCTACATTCATTATTTTACTCTTTTTATTACTGTTATTACATTTCCATTATTTTACTCTATTATTATTATTACATTTATTATTTTACTCTCTTTATTATTACTGGAAGGATGCGTAAACACATTTACGTTGAARAAGGTTAGAATAATGGTTTAATCAGAGTTGGACAGTCCTATCTTAAATTAYTGTTTTATGTAAACATTCAAAAACATTTCACCTACTGATGCCTCAATTAATGTAATTTTATTGATATCTATTTTTATTTTGAAATTCATCAATAGCTGCTGCATTTCCCACCTTGGCTTATACTTCAGTCAATACATTTTCCCCAGTATTTTGTGGTAAAATTAGGTGCATTGGCTTATATTCGGTCAGCTTATATTCAAGTATATACGGTATATGTATTCCCCCCTATTTTGCCAGCTTGTATTCTGTTATCTTTCTTATCTATTTTCAAACAGTTCATCATGTGTGTTTCATCTTCAGCATCATAAATCAGCATTGGTATTGAAGATGGGAGGAAATAATTGTATCTTTCCTTAGGTGATCCCTCATTGTCTGAGTATGATGGCCTCCCAAGGGTAGATTCTTGGTGGTGGGTCAGTATGTGACTGTGAAGCTCTATTATTGACCCGCATGTTCTTCCACAGTGAGGGCATCAGTTTCCAGGTGGAAGGTGGCCCCGGTCAGGGTTGACTCGATGCGGCTTCCTCTTGGCACGTTTCTCCCTTTTGCCCTCCATTCATGCCTTTTCAAATTCCGCAGCACTGCTAGTCACAGCTGACCTCCAGCTGGAGCGCTCAAGGGCCAGGGCTTCCCAGTTCCCAGTGTCTATGCCACAGTTTGTAAGGTTAGCTCTAAGCCCATCATTAAATCTCTTTTCCTGTCCACCAACATTCCTTTGTCTGTTCTTGAGTAGGGAATATAATAACTGCTTTGGGAGACGGTGATCGGGCATTTGGACAACATGGCCAGTCCAGCTGAGTTTATGGCGTAGGAGCACTGCTTCAATGCTGGTGGTTTTTGCTTCATCCAGCACACTGTCATTTGTCCGTCTGTCTTCCAAGAGAGTTGCAGGATTTTTCAGAGGCAACACTGATGCAATCATTCCAGGAGTTGAGTGTGACGTCTGTAGACAGTCAATGTTTCGCAGGCGTATAACACGGTTGGGAGGACAAAAGCTTTGTAAACAAGCATCTTGGTACACTCTCTGCTTCATTTGGAAAAATGCTGCACTCGCAGAGCTCAGGCGGTGATGTATTTTGGTGTTTATGTTGACTTTTGTGGAGAGGTGGCTGCCAAGGTAGCGGAAATGTTCAACAATTTCTAACATTACACCATTAAGCTGTATCTTTGGCATTGGAAAGGGATTGGCTGGTGACTACTGGAAGACCACTTTGGTTTTCTCGATGTTCAATGAGAGGCCAAGCTTCTCGTATGCTTATGCAAGGGTGTTTAGAGTGGCTTGTAGGTCTTCTTCTAAATGTGCACAGACTACGTTATCAGTTAGAAATAATTGTATATCAGCCCGAGGTTTGCTAACTTGATTATTGCTGATCACAAGCATCGAATTGTCGAGATTCGTTTATAATTTCGGGGTCGGTAATTGTCAATGTTTTATCCCTTTGAAGGTCTTTTGTTTAAGCACTTTTGCTAGATCCAAGGAGTGGGAACACTTTCCAAAACACTTATTAATCCCACTGTAGACATTAATGAAATTTTCGACCATAATATTTTTATTTGTTAGGTTGCTAAGTATGTTGCTAAGTTATACACACCAAAGCCTGGCTCCTAAAATGTTTGTGTAATCTGAGAGTGTAAACTGTGTTGAGGGGTTTCTTTCACTGAACTGGACAAGTTTAATTATATGTGAAAGCTATGAAAAAGTGCCACTTATGAACTTCCTATGGGCCTACCATTTTTCCTTGACAACACAAACACATGTAATTATAGTTAAACAAATGTTTGCTGGAGGGAGTTACTCTTTGCATGTTTTTCAGTTAATTTATGCTCCCTTTTGCACTTGTGAGAGGAAAAAGGATGACTGGAGAGTATACAGTTAGTAATTTACGCCATAGACCAATAAAATGAGTTAGTTACAAAAGAACTGTTTACAAAACAGAAGCTATAAAAATATACAGCAGAGTCATTAATTGAGTAACACAGTAAATGGGCCAGAGATTTTCAAATGCAGGTCCCCGTCTGTCTTAAGTGATACGCACTTACACAATGCCTTTTTGTTTTTAACTTGAGAAAGACTGATACGTATTTTGAACGTTGGTTTATCCACCTCTTCCCAAACAAAGGACTAAATTAAACAAGAATTACTGGGCATTTAAACAAAGGGCAGGCAACTGCAGTTGGGGAGTCCTTTACAGGCCTTGGAAGCCCAGGCTACCTATACAGACACACACAGACACACACACACACTCGCTTGAGTACCCGGTGTTGCCCAGATTATTTGTTATTTTTTTATTTTACAAAATGCATAAGGCTGTGGATGAACTACAACTCACATCGTGCCAGGTTAACCCTCTGAAACTCTATCAGTGGTTAAAGTGTGACATGTCGGGCAAGTTTGCTCTCTAGATGTATCATCAGTGGGATCCGTGTGGTCTCTGGCTGTGGGATAATTTACAGCTCCCACCATGGTGGGTCAGTTCCCTCAAACCCCTCCAGTAGGTTCAGTTGGTCATAGGGGTTCTGTGTGCTATGTTTGGTCCAGATCTATCATCACTGGTGGTCACAGTGTCTCTGGATGTAGTCAAACTATAACTCCCAGAAATGAAGGTCGGTTCCCCCCAAACCCCTCCAGTATATTCAGTTGGTCATGATGGTTCTGTGTACCAAGTTTGATCCAGGTCCATCGTTGGTGAGGCTTACAGTTTCTCTGGTTGTGGGTGAACTACAACTTCCAAAAATCAAGGTCAATCTCTCCTCCAATATTCAGATTTGGGTGTATTTGGTGTGTGCCAAGTGTGGTTCAGATTCATCGTTGTTTGGGTTCACAGAGCTCTCTGGATGTAAGTGAACTACAACTCCCCCAAATCAAGGTTAATACCCCCCAAAGCCTTCCAGTATTTTTTGTTGATCATGAGGGTTCTGTGTACCATGTTAGATCTAAGTCCATCGTTGGTGGGGTTCAGAGTGTTTTTTGAGAGCAGGTGAACTATATATTCCAGTACCTACAACTCCCAAATTTCAAGACTAAGCCCCTCAAAACCTACCAGTATTCAGATTTGGACACTGCAGTGCAACATGTCTGTAGAACCCTAAATTTGGGGACAATGGAGAGCAGGTTCTTGGTATCTGCTGGTATTTGGTTCCAGGACTCCGTGTGAATATTAAAATATATGGATGCTCAAGTTCCATTATATACAGTGGTATAGTTAAATGGTTTGATTTGGTAATTTTAAGAAACAGTTTTCAAACCAGTCATGGTTCAACCCATAGATTTCATAGAATTCATGAATAAAGAGGGTCAAGCTGTATTCACAATCCTCCTGCCTGTGAAAAGCCAGAGCACCACTGAAGTAAATAGAAGAGATTGTTTACACACCTTACATTGACTTTCATGGGTTAATCGTATAGTATCGTTTCAAGCTGGACTGTGGAACAATAGCTCTATCACCCGTCCAGTGGATGAGTAGAGTTACATCTGTGAATGGAATATATTTATCAAATATTTCACACTGTAGGGGAAAAAAATAATATATCATCCCAAACAGAATGATTTTCCAACTTGAGCAAAGCCATTCTAGATAACGTGTTTAATTTGTTGGTGTTGTTATGTGTCTTCATATCAGCTCAAACTTAAGAAAATGCTATCAGAGGGTTTTGAAAACAACATTTAGTCAGTTGGAAGAGGTGTGCCATTGCCTCCTGCAAGGGCTGAAAAATTGGCCAAGGTTATTCAGTCAGTTTTCATGGATATGCTGTGATTGGAACCCTGGAGTCCTCATCGTACAGTCACACTAATACAGCCACATTGGCTTCCCAGAGATTTGATGTTGCAGTATAAGATCTATTTTTTAAAAAAAGTAATATCTTTATTAAATACAAACATACAGCTATAGAAACATTTAGAATATAAAACACACAAAGAATTCATATTAATAAACCACAGTTGCCATCTATGCTACAAAAAAAGGGTAACAAAAACGAAACAGGAGGCTTGCAACCTCACAAATGAAGGTATTATTTGTCTCCTAATCCTAATTCTAGTAGAAACTATATTATTTTTAGTTAACATATGCATACTTCTACTTAACATAATTTCTATTATTTTTCAAACATTAGAACAGATTATCTGCCCTATCACAATTGCTTGCCAGTCTTGCTCAAACTTCGCTGCTATATTGAGTTTGGATCAATTTCTGAACACTCTTCAAAGGTGGTTGTTAGTCTGTCCTTTTCTGCTAACTCAAGGAGAATTCTCCTTCTTTGGAGGCTTTTAATCAGAGGCAGGATGGCCATCTGTCGGGCATGCTTTGATTGTGCTGCGGATACCGGGCCAGGTATTCCTGGTATCTGCAGGTCTTTGAAAGCTAAAATTTATGGCTTGAGATTCAATTTGCAGGAAAAGAGATTCGTTAGGAAGAACTTGCTGGTGGTAAGAGCTGTTTGGCAGTGGCATATGCTGCCTTGGAGTTGACGGAGTCTCCTTCTCTGGAGATTTGTAAACAAAGAGGCTGGATGGCCTCCTGTTAGGAGTGCTTTGATTGTGCTCTTCCTGCATGACAGGGGGTTGGACTAGATGACCCCTCGGGTCTCTTCCAACTCTATGATTATGTGATTCTGTAATTCTATTGAAAGAATCTCGTTACCTTTCTATGTTTGTGCATATAAAATCCTTGCCACCGTAATCCTATACAGCAGAATGCATCCATGTGTCATGTTGATTATCTAATAATGCCAACAAGTTTTTTTCCCAATTATACAATGTATTTCCCAAAATTCCACATACAAAAGCCACGCGACAAGCTTATTCATGCTATAAACCTCCTTAAGTGTAATTTCAACACTGAATGCACCTGTGGAAATGATCCTGTTTGCATTTTGTTTGGAGAACCATAAATTCTCCAATGTATGCCCTATTTGTTATGTTCCACCATCAAGGGATTGTCAGGAAGTGAAATATTGTCATAGACAGGGCATATATGCCCTCTGGTGGGCAAATAATGTGTTTTTTGAAATCTAGAAGGTAAAGAATATTCCATACCTATAAAGGTAAGGTATAAGAAGGCAAACTGCAACCAACTATTTCAGTGTTTAGTGCTCTTTTTTTACCAGTGAGTCAACTATACCGTATTTCATCCAAAAAAGACCAGGTCTTTTATTATTTTTTGCTCCAGAAGACGCATTAAGACTTATTTTCAGGGGATGTCTTATTTTTTCATGTACAATCTACATTTGTTCATGTACAAAAATCTACAGTTATTCTTAAAGTATGTCCGTTACAACACAATATTGAATTATGAACTCATATTAGTCACAACTACTTCTATTCACTTGGGTATTTGCAAATAGTTAATTATTTATAACAAATAGTAATGTAAACAATATTATTTATTTATATTTAATTATATATGAATATCACAAATGGTTGGCAAACTTAACTGGGGCTTATTTTCCGGTTAGGTCTTATTTTCAGAGAAATAGGGTATCTTTTCCAGGACACGCCATTCCATTCTGCCTCACACTTCATTTCCTGCAACCCACTCGTATTCTTTGGCCATTGAGCACACTTGGGTCTCATTTGGCAATCTTGGAGGAGCGGCTTTGGGAGCTGGAGATGTTTAGGTTGGAGGAGAGAAGGTCAAGGGGGACATGATAGTCATGCTTAAATATTGGAAGGGATGATACATTGTTTTCTGCTGATCAAGAGAATATGACACAGAGTAACTGTGCACATGGTGGTTGCCAATAAACTAGATGTGTGAAGCTCAAGGTTCATGGTCTGAATCTGGTCCTCCATGTCATTTCATGTGGCCCTCCAATGCTAGACTACAACTCTTGTATCCCTCATCATTAGACATCATGACTAGAGCTGATGGAAGTTGTGATATAGGAACACCCAGAAGGCTGCAGTTTGTTCTGTTCAGTCAGGATAGTGGTATTTGAATTAAAACACAAGACTTTGTAGACAGGATGTCTGACTTAAAAATGTCATCAGAATCACAAGCGCTGATAAGTTGCAATACCCAATTATCCCCAGTCTGTATGGTCAGGCTTGGCCACGGTAGTCCATGCTCTGGTTACATCCCGAATAGATTACTGCAACGCAATCTACGTAGGGTTGCCTCTGAAGACTGTTCAGAAGCTTCAGTTAGTCCAATGCTTGGCAGCCAGGCTGCTCACAGCAGCGGGACACTGAGAGTGCACAACACCCTTGCTATGCCAGCTCCACTGGCTGCCTATTAGCTTCCAAGCACAATTCAAAGTGCTGGCTTTGGCCTATAAAGCCCTTAACGGTTCTGGCCCAGTTTACCTGTCCGAATGTATCTTCTGCTACGAACCACCAAGGACTTTGAGATCATCCAGGGAAGCCCTGCTTGCTGTCCCCCCACCATCGCAATCGTGGCTGGTGGGGACAAGAGACAGGGCCTTCTCTGTGGTGGCCTCTCAGTTATGGAATTCCCTCCCAAGTGAAATCAGATCCACTCCATCCCTTCTAACTTAAATAAAAAAGTGAAATCCTGGCTGTGGGATCAGGCCTTTGCGGACTAGATGGTTTTGATGGCAAAGCTATGGTTTTAATGGACTCTGATGGACTGTTCTTAAGATGACGACTTAAATTGGCGATGGTTTTTATGATGTTTTATACAGTTTTTATTTAATATGTCTATGTTGTTGTTAGCCATCCTGAGTCCCTCTGTAGAGGTTGAAATAGGACAGGGTATAAATGATCTAAATAAATAAATGGTAGAACCAAAAGTGATGGGAGTTGTCATTCAAAAACATCTCAGGACCTGAAATGGGCAAAAACTAAAGAGCATCAACCACTATGTAAAAAAATTGCAGTTGGTCCGTTGTATCTGCAGGTTCTTCATCCATTAATTCAATGGCCCTTTGGAGGCAACCTTAAGGTTGATGTGGCCCTCAATGAAAATGAGTCCAGAAAGATGAATGATGGGATTATGCAGATACTGAGTATTGGATGTTGGGTCCCCCAGACACCTTCCTATGATGTGTAGACAAAGGAAAGGTCCAAGATACGACGCGGATACAATGTCTATGGGAAATGAGTGTGCCATCAGAGTCTTTTCTTTGATCTTTGCCCAGCGGGGCTTTTCCACACAGCCATATAACCCAGAATATCAAGGCAGATAATCCACAATGGGCCCTTCTAGACAGGGTCTGATCCCAGGTTTTCTGTTTATCCCAGATTATCTGGCAGTGAGGACTCATATAATCCAGTTTAAAGCAGAAAGTCTGGGTTCAGATCCTGGGATATAGGGGAAGTGTGGAAGGGCCCAACATCTGCTTTGAACTGAGGACCCTTCTACACAGCCATATAACCCAGAAATATCAAGGCAGAAAAAATAAGAGAAATAAGGTTGAACACTGTGAAAGCCACCCACTACATGACTACCAGCCTTCTCCCAGTAGACTCAAATCAAGGAAACGCTTTATGAGAACTACCACTCCTTTTGGTGTCCCCCCCAGCAGCAGCAGCAAGGGTATCCCTCTGGGCAGCTAAACCAGGAGATCCCAACTGGAGGGCCATGAGGGAGGGTCTTCCCCCAGGGGGAAACCAAGAATGGGCAACTTGGAAGTCCCTGAACAGACTCAGAAGTGGAGTGGGCAGATCAAAAGACAACTTGGCAAAATGGCATTACCTATAAGAATCCCACACCTTGTGTGACTGTGGAGCAGAACAGACAACACCGCACTTTTTATGCTTGTCCACTGTGCCCTGCCTCACGTACAGAGAAAGGGTTCTTGGAGGCTACAGACAATGCCATTGCTGTTCCCCATTTTTGGTCAAAGGATATTTCGCCGCCTGCACTCCTTCTATTTTTATCAGTTTTATACTAATTTCTGCAATAAAGGCAGAAAATCCACAATGTCTGCTTTGAACTGGGGTTATCTGAGACCCCTTCCACACAGCTGAATAAAAAAACCCACTTTCTGCTTCGAAGGCAACCAATATGGCAGTGTGGGCTCAGAGTACCCAGTTCAAAGAAGATATTGTGGGATTTTCTGCCTTGATATTCTGGGTTATATGGCTGTGTGGAAGGGCCCTGAATCCATATAATCCAGTTCAAAGCAGACAGTGTGGATTTGATACAGCTGTGTGGAAGGGGGCTGAGTTATTGGGAGTCCACACTGCCATATAATCCAGTTCAATCTGGATGTTATACAGGTGTGTGGGGGGCTCTGAATAGCCATGTCCATCATCTAGGGCAGTGTTTCTAAACCTGGGGGTCGGGACCCCTGAGGGGGTCGCGAAGGGGTGTCAGAGGGGTTGCCAAAGACCATAAGAAAACACAGTATTTTCTGATGGTCATGAGGATTCCATGTCAGAAGTTTGAGCCAATTCTATCGTTGGTGTTCAGAATGTTCTTTGATTGTAGTGAACTATAAATCCCAGCAACTAAAACTCCCAAATGTCAAGATCTATTTTCCCCAGACTCCTCCAGTATTCACATTTGGGCATATTGAGTATTTGTGCCAAGTTTGGTCCAGATCCACCATTGCATGAGTCCACAGTGCTCTCTGGATATAGGTGAACTACAACTCCCAAACTCAAGGTCAATGCCCATCAAACCCTTCCAGTGTTTTCCATTGGTCATGGGAGCCAAGTTTGGTTCAAATCCATCGCTGGTGGAGTTCAGAATGCTCTCTGGTTATAAGTGATCTATAAATCCCAGCAACTACAACTCCCAAATTACAAAATCAGTCCTCCCCCAACCCCACTAGCTTTCACATTTGGGTGTATTGGGTATTTGTGCTCAGTTTGGTCCAGTGAATGAAAATGCATCCTGCATATCAGATATTTACATCATTATTATTATTATTATTATTATTATTATTATTAAACTTTATTTGTACCCCGCTAGCATCTCCCAGAGGATTCGATGCGGCTTACACAGGCCGAGGCCTCAACAACACAACATCACAATACAATCAAGCAAATCAAACAATTAAAACAAAATAAGCAAAGTAAACAACAGGCACAGTACATTAAAACACAATAAAACTGGGCCGGGCCAAAAGGTGGGTACAAGGATTAAAAGTGCTGATTTGACAGGTGTATAAAGGGGTTCTAGGGCAAGTGCGATGTGCGGTGTGCAGCAATCATTGGTTCTGGTAAAGTGCTTATGGGACTCAGTAGTGGAGATTTCCTAATCTGGGAAGGCGCATCGGAAAAGCCAGGTTTTTAAGTTCTTTCTGAAAATAGCCAATGAAGGGGCCTGTCTAAGGTCTTTGGGGAGGGTGTTCCAGAGTTGGGGGGCCACTACGGAAAAGGCCCTGTCCCGCATCCCCACCAAGCGCGCTGTTATGGTTTATAACAGTAGTAAAATGACTGTTATGAAGTCGCAAGGAAAACAATGTTATGGTTGGGGGTCACCACAACATGAGGGACTCTATTTAGGGGTCACGGCATTAGGAAGGTTGAGAACTACTGATCTAGGGAATCTTGGAATTTGTAGTGTGATGAGGGATATTTATTTATTTCCCTTTTTCCCCTTTACTGAAGGCCAACCCGCCCTTTTCCCCTGCCTCCTCCTCCTCCTGTTTTTCTTTCCCAAGGGCGGGCCTTGTGAGAGGCACCCGATCCGCCCAATCCCCTTTTACCCTTTCGGGGGACGCGGACCAATGAGAGCGCAGAGAGGCGCAGCCAATGGGGAAGGAAGGAGGAGCAAGCGGGAGCGTGCGCAGCCAAAGGCGGCTTGGGCTTGGCGGGCGGCGGTTGGGGCCTGGCTTGTTCCCGCCCTTTCCTCTCTGCTCGGCGTTTATTTGAGAGAGCGACGCCGGCGCCATCTTGTGAGCCCTCCCATCCCGAGAGCGCGCGCGCGCCATTTCACTCGCTTTCTCTCTCTGTCTGTCTCTCTGTTCTCTGTGGAGGAAGGACACAGGCAAACGGGCGGGCGCCATGTTTGTCAGGAAGACATAGCAAACAGCAGCAGCTGCTCAAGCTCTCCTTGTCCCTCCTTCCCTTCCCTTCCTTCCCTTCATTTTCTCCTGTTGGATGTGGACGTGCGTGTAAAATGGATGTGGTCTAATCCCTCCTCCCTCAGGAAGGAAGGGAGGGGTGCCTTGGAGCCCTGTCTGCGCCATTTTTGGCCTGGGCCCTTCTTTTTTTTTTTTTTTTTTTGGGTTTGTGCGGGCAAGAAGGACATTTTCCATAAGGCTATTCTTTTGATATCATATATATATATTTGTGGGCTTTCATGTTGTGTGTGTGTGGTGTGAGTGTGAAAGAAATTTGGAAAGGGGAGAGGGGGCATTTCAGCCTTCCAAAGTGATAGGCCCATTATTGTGTGCCTGTGTGTGGTATTCTCCCATTCCATGAAACCTTGAGGAAAAAGGACACTTTCACCATTTTGGGGTTCACAAAAAGCAATGCGATGATGGGCTAGTTCCCTTTCTGCCCAGTCTCTTTTTTGTTGGTGTGTGATTGCCCCTTTTTCCCTGTGAGAGTGGAAGAAAGCTTGTCCCTTGACATTTTGTGTCCCCCCCCCCGCCCCAGGTCTTTGTGTGTGTGTATCTATGTGTGATTGTTCTCCCCCTGGATCTTGAAGGGAAGGAGGACTCTCCACTCTTCTCTTGGCTAGTTCCCTTTCTGCCCAGTCTCTTTTTTGTTAGTGTGTGATTGCCCCTTTTTCCCAGTGAGAGAGGAAGAAAGCTTGACATTTTGTGTCTCCTTTTTTCCCCCACAGGTCTTTGTGTGTGTGTATATCTATGTGTGATTGTTCTCCCCCTGGATCTTGAAGGGAAGGAGGACTTTTCCACTCTTCTCTTGCCCCTTTTTTCCTGTGAGAGAGGAAGAAAGCTTGTCCCTTTACATTTTGTGTCTTTTTTCCCCTCCCACAGGTCTTTGTGTGTGTGTATCTATGTGTGATTGTTCTCCCCCTGGATCTTGAAGGGAAGGAGGACTCTCTCCACTCTTCTCTTGGCTAGTTCCCTTTCTGCCCAGTCTCTTTTTTGTTGATGTGTGATTGCCCCTTTTTTCCCTGTGAGAGAGTAAGAAAGCCTTGTCCCTTGACATTTTGTGTCTCCTTTTTCCCCCCCACAGGTCTTTGTGTGTGTGTATCTATGTGGGATTGTTCTCCCCCTGGATCTTGAAGGGAAGGAGGACTTCTCCACTCTTCTCTTGCCCCTTTTTTCCCTGTGAGAGAGGAAGAAAGCTTGTCCCTTGACATTTTGTGTCTCCTTTTYCCCCCCCACAGGTCTTTGTGTGTGTGTATCTATGTGGGATTGTTCTCCCCCTGTATCTTGAAGGGAAGGAGGACTCTCCACTCTTCTCTTGGCGAGGCTGCAGCTTTGTGCGCGCTCTCGACTGCCTGCTTGTGTATGTGGTTTGTGTGTGTGCATGTTGTGTGTGTGATTGCGCCTCCTCCCTCCTTCCTTCCCTCCCTCCCCAACCACTGGCAGGCATCAGCAGCAGCAGTGCCCTGCCTTCCTCCCTCTCTCCTCCTTCCTCCTCCTCCTCACACACAGCCAGAGCCAGCACAATGGCCTTTGAAAGCTTGTTCTCCAAGCCCCCAAACCCAATTCTTGACCAAAACATGCCCGACTCTGACAGGCAACATGCAGGGGACGAAAGGTCGAGTAACCCTTCTTCTCTCTTTCTTTCTTCTCCGCTTCTCAATGGCGATAAGAAATGACGATATGCTGTGAGATGATGGTGGTAATAATAATAGTAATAATAATAATAATGTCGTAAATTGTGCCTTGGTGGATTTAAGAAACAAAAGGGGAGGAAAAAAATAATAATGTCTGTAGCATTGTAATGGGGAGGGTAGAGGGAGAAGTCACCTTCAGCCTGGAGAAAAAAAACAGTGATGTTGATATGTATTTAATAGAGAGGGGAAAAAATAATAAATCTAGATACAAGGATGTTTGATCAAAGAGCATTTTGCATGCATTTTTTTACATTTCATTCTGTAAAAAGGAAAAAAAATCCATCTTTTCATACAACGCACGCAGTGGGTGTCTGTATAATGTCACCATTGTTCCTCTTTCCTCACTCCCATTTGAAATCAAAAACAGTTGTGTTTTCCTCCCTTGTGGTATACATGAAGCTACATGTAAATGTCGACACCTTACACATTTAAGTAGATTTAGGGGGAGGGGTGTAGGTGAGTTTGTATCCGATGTTATCTCTGCCACTTTTCAATCCTAAACCAACAAACCCCCAAACCCATCCTGTGGTTGGAGATTCTGCATCTTCCTCCTGTCTTTTCAGCGGGCTTTTTTCCCTCCTACAGATTTCACTTTTCATGTTTCTCAAACAGGAGACTCCTTAAATAATTTTCATACATTCAGTGACATGTATGCATTTTTTTTCTAGATCACAGTAACATGTTTCCAATAATGGACAAGTCTGCCTGTAAAAACTTATTCCACTCCACAATCATATAAAGGATTTTTAATCAGTGATGCAAAACATATACGCAGCCCCAAGCACTTTATGGTATAGCCTGTTTCCCCTTTCTGCAAGAGACTGAGATAAAATGACTTGCACGCAGTAACAGTGAAGCAGGTCTGGGCCTTGTAGCTAGATCTACGTACCAGCAGTCTTCAAGTAAAGTAGCAGCATTTAACATGTTAATGAAATGATTCTTACTACAGACTGGATACTAAGTATTGTATTATAACTATTACCAGAAAGTGATATAAATGCCACCTACTTTACCTAGTGAATTCTTAAAAGCAGCCATTGCCCATTACTGAATTACTAGTTTTGAGCTTATTATTCTGTGACTTACTGTTATTTTAAAATTAAAAACTCACAGAAAGTACAGAATTATATTCATGCAAAATATGCTCATTTGTAGAAGGAAGACACTCAACGAATTTGTAGGTATTAAAAATTAAGTTTTCATCGCAACCCAGAACATTTTCCTTTGTTTGCTCTGACAGAAAACACGTTGAGCTATATTAGAGTGACCCTACGTAGTTTGAGAAGTAGAATTGGATCTTGTAAATTTATGTAACTTTGCAGAAGTAGTAACTTCTTTATGAGTTGACTGCTCTCGTTGCTTATCTGCATGTTTATTTTTACTTTAAAAAAAATCCCCTGTGTCCTGATAATAATAAGATGGGTCACTTTAAAACTGGATACTTAGAATTTATTGTTCAGAGCAAAACAAGAAAAAGTTTTACTGCCTTATTTTTCAGCAGTTAGTTGGCATTTTTTTTTTATTTTACCTTTGCTAAGGCACAAAAAGATGCAAAAAAAATTAAGATAAGACATTGCTTTTAATTAGTTTCCCCCCATAATATGTTGAGTACAAAGTTTTAGAAGAATAGGTTTCTTGTTTTGCTGTACTTTGAGAGTCCTGGTTAGTGAGGGAGATCTGTTTTGTTCCATCTCAATGTTTGGAAGTTGGACTGTTCATTCTGTCCCAGTACTACAACACTATACTGATCATGGATTACTGTATACAGTCACCCTTCCTCATTCTTGCCTTGGAGTGCAGGACCCATGTGAAAGCAGAAAAAAACACACATTTTAAAATGTTCTTTGTTGCCTGAGAAAACACCTCTACAGGAAGCTCTAGGTCTTGCATCATGACTGTTGTCACATTTGGGAAGAATTTCTCCACAGAATCACAAAGGAGGAACTAGAGATTCCTAGAGAGAACATATTAAATCTGCAAACTTGAAACCCGCAAATATGGAGAGTCAGCTATAGTATAGAAGAGGAGGATAAGTGTTTCAATTATTTCAACTTTTATATAGGGAAGACACATTGGCTGAGCATTTCCTTTGTTGAGAATTTATAAGTCAGGTTGGGTTGGGTCAGTAGCCAATGACTCAGAATAAAAATTCACAATGTCATTTGGACACCCAGGAAATAAAAATAGGAATAGGTGTGGCTCATATTTTGTTAAATCTGATTCTGATTATCAGTGTTGTGAACACAATGATAATATAGTGTAATAGGTTGTATACTGACTGAAAGGATAAGGTCGTGATATGCCAGAATTGCAACACATAAGTTACCCTCTCAAAGAGAATTAATTACAAGAAATATGGCATTGCAGAACTTAACCATAGTAGTCAAGATCAGGTTTTATAGGAGGTAAAAGCTACATTTAGTTCTATTTATAAATTAACTTTATTTTTTAAATATTAATTTTATCTCATGGTAAAAAGATGGTAACCATTTTTTTAAAAAGAGATTTTCTTTCATTCTAGCTTAGATTTTTTTCTTCCATTTGATATTGACATAATTCAACTTAAATAAGAGAAAATGTCACCTTAAATTCATCATAAATATAGAACTATTAATTGATTAGTGAGATCACTGTAATAGAAATGATAATATTCTTGCATCTAAGTCGTTGCATTTGTCATTCCATAAATGATGTCAATCATCTTAAAAATTAATTCATGATTGCCAAAAAAGCAGTAGCATTTTATAAAGAACAAGTGAGGACATTTTGGGGTCCAGTGCAAAACAGCCTTTATGTACCATGTAACACTTGAGGCTTGTCATTAGGGGAAATTTATAAATTATGTTGTTCATGCTCTGTTATAAGCAAAGTTCCCTCAAATATGTTTAAAGGCTTTTCAAAATCTTATATATGGCCAAAAAAGTATATGTTAAAGGAGATTACTTTGTGAATTAAATGTATGCAGTTCCTCCAAAATCTAAAATAAATGAATATCATAGTTAAAACTGTGCCAACCAAATTACTGAGGCTAGTTCTGTGGTAAACATTTCATTATTGAATTAAAGGAAGCCCTCATAGTTAAGAATGGGGGTCAGACAACAGGCAATGAGAGAACTCTACCCCTCAGAAGGGAAATTCACACCTGAAAGAGTTGCCATGGCAGAAAGATGTCTCCACTGAATGCTTTATCACCCATCCTTATTTCCACAACAAGCCACTATTTTCAAAATCAAATAATCACAGAGATAGAAAGTGAGATGAAATCTTCTGAGCAGGGACACAGCACAGGGGTGTTAACCCTTCCCTATTCTATCCAAAGGTTGCTCCCCCCCCCCTTATATATATTGCTGGAGTTACCCTTAAAAATATACCTGTGCTGACTTACAAAGTCAACTTAAGACCAAATTTACAGAACCTATCTTGTTTGTAACTTGGGGACTGCTTGTACAGACATATTTATAGTACCCGGCACATATGGGAAGGTGATCAGTAGGTCATCTGCTACAGCTCACTACAGAAGAGGATATTCTAATGATCAAGTAGTCCTTGAAAATCTTCACAAAGTTTTGTTTATGGTCTAAATAGTTTTTCTGGCCTCTTCCTTAATTCTTTCAGCTGGTGCTTGTAGGTCTCATTTTCCATATTCATGACTCTAAAGCCAGTGTGGTGTAGGTATTTGAGTGCTGAACAATGACTCTGGAGCCTACGGTTCAAATCTCTGCTCAGCCATGGGAAACCCTCTGGGTGATCTTGGGCAAGTTGCACATTCTCAAACTCAGAAGGAAGCAAAGGCCAACCTCCTTTGAACAAATCTTGCCAAGGAAATCCCATTATATGTTTGCCTTATATGGAAGAAACAACTTGAAAGCAGACAGCAATAATAACAATAGTCTGTGAATCATTATTTTCAATTTTTCTCTTGATTACATTTTATATATTAACACTTTTCAAGTCCCTTATATGCCCCCTCCCCTCAGATTTGTCCTCAGCATTATGTCCACTTTTGTTCTTTGTCCTATGTGTGCATCAGAAAAATATTAGGGGAAAGTAGATCTTCATGCCCAGTTAACATTGTGAGAAATACCCACTCAAATTGGCAGAGGAATAGTAACTGTGTCTTGGCCAAAAGACTAAATCAATTCACTGAAGGTTGTATGGCTTAGTCCAATAATGAGCCTCATATTGGCCCTTCCCACAGACCGAAGCAGATTTACTAATTGTTCAAGGATATACCTACCAAAGCAGAAGGCAAGGTAGTTGACCTTTTCTTGTACTGCATTACCACAAATTCCAAGTTTGAGTTCACATAGTTGAATAGTTGTTTGTTTGATTGATTTATAGCTTGCCTTTCTCCCAAGACATGACTGTTGAAAATTGTATGTAAGAAAGCTTGTCAGGATGATTTTACATTTTTAAATTACTCTCTCTATTAGTTAACTATTTCCCTGAAAGTAACTAGACATGTTAAGCATATACACTTCAAATTGGAGTTAAATTCTTTCCTCCAACACTTAACTTGCATGATAATTTTTGGGAGATAATTTTTTTCTTTAATTTCATTGCAAACAAAAATTCATTTCAAAATACTCTGTTTACCCGCTACACTTTGTAAAGTTGATTTTAAACAGGCATGTTTATGATTCATTTGTTTAAAAGAAATCAGATTAAAACATGTAATACCTTTAATGTGAGGCTTTTTAAATAGCATGTTTAATTTACAATTAATTAATGTTTGAAATCTAACTAAGGCCCCTCTGCTGACAAAAGAATTCTGTCAGCGAGATTTTGGATGTGATCTAGGGCTTTTGGATACTTATCATTTTTCAAGTGCACTTCAACCCTTGAAAATAATTTTGCGTATATTTTAAACTCATTGGGTAGCAATTTACGAGGATAGTATTGTTAGTCTGTTGCAGGAAAATATCAATGTTTTGTGACACCTTAAAGACCAAGCTTTCATGGATTATGGATCACTTCATCAGATGGAATGAATTGGATACCTACTTGGGTGATTTGTCTCAGTTGTTTCTTACTGGAATTGGTTTTGGAAGTTCTTTTGTTCAAGAATGAATATCTTGAGATTAGAGACAGAATGCCCTGTGAGACTGAAACGTTCTCATCCCCCATTTTTTATTAAAACTTGGAGTTTCTGATGTCAATCTTAATCTATTTTGTGTAGAAACTGATCCATTTGTTCTATGTAGAAAATAGTGGTACAATAAGAAGCACTGGTGTTCATGTCGGTCATTAACAAATATGCAACTCTCCAATTATAGGTGTTATGGGTAACCTCATTAGGTACTGCGGGGACACAATCATTATCTAGGGCACTGCTTCTTCAACTGCAGGTCCTGACCCTAAATTGTCAACAGTAAAAAGTTTCCAAATGTCACCCAGTGGTTGTTTTAGACTATACAAATCTGCTGTGCAGTATTTACACTGGGGCTGTTCATTTGTTTTTAAAATTGTTGTACCCCATTTCGAGCTATCAGGAGAGGCGGGTAATAAATAAAATGTATTATATTATTTTCAGTTAGATATAGCAAATATAGATCTGGCCCTTGTAGAAGATGAGCTAACTGTTTTAACTGAGAGGAATTAGTAACAAAAGCAGAATTGTTTCCTCCTTCTAGGTTTGACCTTTAGTAGATTAATCCTGTAGAACGGTCTGACTACATTAACCTATTATTTAATTTGATTGCATGGGTATTGTAAGATGTAAAATAACTTGCTTAAATCGTTGGCTTATAGGTTTCTTTTGCATTTGTCTGAACAAATATAGTTGTAGATAGTGTTGTAAAATTTCTGGAAACTTTGAAACCAAGGGAGGAAAATTGATTTTTTTTTACAGTTTTTTAAAAAAATGAAAATGTGTGATACTAATTTTGTTACCATATTGAAAATACATTTTTCTTCTTTAAGAAAATGAATGATATTATATATAATTGTTTGGTATAAGGTTATAATGTTTGGTATACTTAAACTCTTTATTCGGACAGTAGCTATACATTGCTTAACCTTTTTACACATTGAGTTGCTAAATTCTAAACTGTAAAGAATCCATCAAGAAGAGGGAAAATAATAAAAAGAAGAAACCATTGACATTAGTAAAACAGAAATTGATTTTGCCTTGACTAGTTCTGCATAGCATCAAACAGGCATCAAGTAGTCAGTCCCATTAAAAAAAACTGAGAAGAAAAGACCAAGACCAGAAATGTCACTGATGAGATATTGTACATTATTATAACTCACTTCTAGAGTTGGGTGATTCAGATATAAAAGAGGAAGTCAGGAATCTGCGGGTGCTTCCACACAGCCCTATATCCCAGAATATCAAGGCAGAAAATCCCACAATATCTGCTTTGAACTGGGTGATCTGAGTCCACATTCACAGAGGAATTGCTTCAACAAAACTGGAGTGTGTCTTGAGCACGTAAATCTGCTCACTTCAAGTACAGATTAACCACAAGCAGCTATTACCTAAACTGTAGTTTTCTTGACAGAAAACTTCAGTTTAGGTAATAAACTGTAGTTTTGAGAGAAATGCAGTGGCTCCTCAGATGCACAACATTGCAGGATCAGTGTGAAGATGTTTTGGTGGATGACATCTTGGACAAACTGGTCCAGATTGACATCCCCCTCTCACCCACTTCCCTGGAGAAACTAACCAAACAATACTTTGAATTAATGAATGGCTGGTAACCATTTCACATTACCAGGCAGCTGATGATAACTATTACCTTTCTTTGTTTGAGGAGCTTGACATTTGAGGCAGAAGAGGGTTCTACCCCTTAGCACGAAGCTTCAGTTGATGAAGACTCATAGCCGTAGTTTATTGATCAACAAAGAGAAGGAGAGATTGTGCCACTCTCTCTGGTTATTAAGTAGAAGACTTTGACTTTATTAGGCACCTGATATCAGGAGACCGTTGTCTATAAATCTTCTACTACCTGGCAGCTTTGTTACTTTCAACCCCCCTTGGCGACTAAAAGTATTTTTCAGTTTTTGCGTTTTCCTTACCTCGGACTGGCTATGATATATGTTTTTTGTTTTACTTTTTGCCAGCTTTGTTAATCTGGACTAGTGATTTGCTGAATAATTTCTGAACCAGCTGATGATCACTCTTTTGCTTTTCCCTTCAACCTGTTGGATTCCCTATAAGTGACTTGAATTAATTAACTACTCAAAAGTTCTTGTCTTCTAACTGGATGTATATTGTCTTACATTAATGCTTTCCTGCTTTAGAAAAAAAAGTTAGAATAAATATATGAACACTTTGCTTTAAACATTTTATCTATCACTCTAAAAAAAATCCATAAATCATTTTTCCAAGGGAAAAGTCTTCAGAAAAAAGTGGGGAGAAAGTGCTGAATTTTGCCAGAGTTTTTCATGTGCCTAATTGTAATGTTTATTTAATTATTTATTTAAAACATTTATATTCCGCCCTTCTCACCCTGAAGGGGATTCAGGCACAGCATATATACATCAAACATTCAATGCTGGGACAAGAATTCATTGTATGCATACATAAACATTAAAAACATTTATCTCAATATTAAAATACACTCTTTAAAACCTTCTTGGTCAGTGTTCAGATGTCGACAGCAGATTTTGTTGTGTGTTCTGGATAAAATTCAGGAACATGTTAAGTAAGTGTAGCATTTTTAGACACAATGTATAATTATTCATATATATATATATATATGAATTCATATATATATATATATATATAGGGGTGAAAATTGATGAAATCCTTTTGAAATGTTGGTAGGGATCTTTTCCAGTGCTGACCATAATGGAGAGAGTGATGCCTTATCTTATTTTGTTTGTGGTATTTTTGTATACTTTTAACAATGAAGGTATTATCCAAGTGCCTGGTACTGCATGTGAAGTTTAATGTAGTTTTATTTCTTTGACAGCTTTTTATTTTGGGTTTTAACTGCTTTATTGAAATTTATCATATACTGCTTTTCTACCTTATTTGTTAATTACAAATTAGTTATTTGTTATTTTTAATGCTTGGTTAATTTATTGATTATTGGTTTATTAATAGCTTTAGGTATGTGTTGGTTTTTTATTCAGTCATAGTTTTGCAGTAGTTTGGAGACTTAAATTTTAAAATGGCATTCAGATATTTATTAAAACTACATATAAGCTCTGCAGTATCTTTCACTAAACAGCAAATTGTAAAAATCTACAGAGCTACTTTGCATTTGAGGTAATTGTGCCTTTACTCTGTTACTTTTAATTTTCCAAATGCATACTGAGTTCATACTATATCTTTATGAAACAGAGAGGATGGTGAACTTGAGGATGGTGAAATAGATGATACGGGATTTGAGGAAGATAAGGATGAACAAGATGCAAAAGCTGAAGATAAACAGAAAACTGAAAAAGCACATAGGAAATCCCGAAAGAAGCGCAAAAAAGAGAAAGAGAAGAAAAAATCAAAGAGGAGAAGACGAGAAAAACACAAGGTCAGAATTTTGAGTCGGCTTCTGTACTCACATTTAGAGATGGGAAGGTCTGGGTGGAAAAATGGGGGTAGGTAGGGAAATAAACTGTTTTTTCCACATTTTTCCAGTTTTTTCCCAAGCCTTCCCAGCTCTACTCACAGTGATTATTTTCCTTTACTGAAATCCATTTGAAACCATTCTTGCACTTTGTGATACCTTTGTGTGCTTTCACTGATGATTAAACGGGTGTGGAAACCATCCCACAGGTGTGGAGAGAATTGATGTATTGCATGCTAGTTCCTGCTTTTCCAGAATCACATGTGAGCTGTAAAAAATAAGTAAAAATGGATCTGTCCTTGAATTCCAGTCTTGGGATGTGGGCGTGGAAAGGGAGGTTATAGATTATAATGGTGGTAGTTATATGACATCTTGAATGCATGTCACGAGATAGTCTAGTACTGCACTATATGTGAACAGCTGAACTGTAACTCAGTTTTATTAATTGTGTTAATATATTAATCTTTGTGATCATTTGAGCTGTACATTCTTAGCCCATGGCATCCTTTTCTTCCTACCCTAATTGTAGCGTCTAAAGTACACTCTATAAGTTATTCATATGCCTACATTATAAAATGAAACCTCTTGCTTTTCAGCACAATTCCCCTTCTAGTGATGATAGTTCTGATTATAGCATCGATTCTGAAGCTGAACGTTCAGAAAGATCCCATAAGAAAGGCGGCGGTTTCTACAGAGATTATGAGTCTTCTTTTCAGGTATATCTTTTAATTTGACATAATTTTGTTATTTAAATATGTGGTCAGCCCACAATTATCACAAGGGTTAAGGCTCAAAATCCTTGTAAAAGTGGAAAAACCATAAATACAGTACAATCCCTGTATCTTCAGGAGACATGACTCAAGTTCACCTATGGATACCTGTAACCAGGGATAATAGCAGAGCCTATGTTTTGGCTATGTTTGGGCCAGATGCATAACGTAGAATAGCACTGGAAGACCCAGAGAAGCACACAAACACTTCCAGTTGTGGCCTTTCAAGATTCTGGGTTTCCAAGCATTCCCCTCCTGCTAATCTTTCCCTCTCCTATTCATCTGCTCTGGAAACCTATGGATCACTTGCCACTCCCCTCCCCTGCCCGACTCAAGGGAGTAAGCAAGGGAATGCAGGTGTAGCTGGGTTCACCTAGTTGGATTTTTTTCCCAGTGACCAAAGATTTGGTCACTGACTAAGCCTAACATAACTGAGAACATCCCAAGATGGGTACTGGTGTTATTTAAAATCCCTATTTAAAATGACAGGGATGGTGGTAGTGGAAAATAATCCAAGAATAATCAGATTTGCAACTGTTAAGACCATGAATGTAACAGGCCAACAATTCTATCTTGGACTACATCATCATCCTTTTAAAAAATGCTTTACACATTTTAAAACGTTTCATTCTAGGCCTGTATTTGGTTAATTTGCATATATGCTGTTTTCCCTTTTTTTTATCCAGCCATATATAATCTTATTTTCTTGATTTGCTTTCACTTTTATCAAATGGATACAAGGTATACAGGCAAAAAGGACTCACATTTTCCCTTTTAACAAGTTACCAAAATTTTGAGACAGAATAAAGCAATTTATTCTTGACCGGTATGTTCTCCTGCAGTGAGGGCATTGGTTTCCAGGTGGAAGGTGGTCCTGGTCGGGGTTGGCTTGATGCGCCTTCCTCTTGGCACGTTTCTCTCTTTCGCTCTCCATTCATGCCTCTTCAAATTCTACAGCACTACTGGTCACAGCTGACCTCCAGCTGGAGTGCTCAAGGGCCAGGGCTTCCAAGTTCTCAGTGTCTATGCCAGAGCTTTTAAGGTTGGCTTTGAGCCCATCTTTAAATCTCCAATGCCAGTGTTGAAAGATTTCATTAACTCTTCAATTTCTGCAAATGAAGTCAATGACAGATTGGGTTTTACTAGTACTATATTTAAGTTGACCTCAAGTATAAGTCAAGGGCAGATTTAGGGGCAATATTATGCATAAGATGCAAAGATAAGTCAAGAATTTTTCTGCAGAGAGGGAAAGCACTAGCGTTGCCTGTTCCTGGTCACTAGCACTGCCATTTCCCTGTCCAGGCATTCAAAAAGCCCAGATATGGTACTGCAGCAGAAAGAATAAAAGGAGTTACTGCTTCTTTTATGTTTTTCTGATATAAATTAAGTTCTCTTTTGCTCAGTAGCACAAAAAAGGAAGGTTTCCCCTTTTGATAAGACTTATGATACAGTACTTACTTTGACCTGTGGATAAATCTACGCAGGTTGCTTGGGTTGATTTTTTTTACTATATTTTCTGGAGTTAGGTATGAGTATACAAAATACAGTGCTTTCACTTTCTTGTTGCTTGTTCCAGATTTTTTAACAGTAAAGAAAATGGCAATATGATTAGATGTAGGTGACTCAAGTAAATATGTTTTATTGTTGTTGAAATATTTATTGTTAGAGTTTTTGTATTATGCATATGTATCAGAGAAGTATGTTCAGAACATGCTTAATAAGAACATTAGTTACAGGACAAAAATAACCTTTATCTGTATGAAGATTCCTTATAGACCATTTTTTTAAATTTAAGTTAAGCAAATTACAGTTAAGCAAATTGCACTACAGCAAAAATCAATTATTTATAGGCTGATACTCTTGGAGGAAAGAGCAACACCTTTTCCAGCATTCAGTCCTACAGCATTCAGTCTTTTGATACCCAAGATTAATGTTTCTTCTTTTACAGCAGTGGGAAATAAAGACGAGGTGATAGAAATCTTTCCTAGATTGGGAAACATAGCAAAAGATAATAATGATAATAATAATAATATAATCTTTATATCCTGCCCCGTCTTCACAAGGACTCAGCCAAATGTTAAATTTTATATTTCCTTTAAAGTTGTATAGGGAAAACTGGTGTTGATCACTTGCTTTCCTTGCTTTTCCTGTTGACATCTGCAATCAAACTACGTCTTGGAGAACTGCTGTTGATTGGCATAGATAATATTTACAGTTTGTATCCTGATGTGCTTCTCATGATCGTTTTGTCTCATCCAGCATGGGCATATTTCAGGGAAGTATACCCCTTTGCAGAAGACACTGCATATAAAAAAATCAAAAAACAAAGACTATGACGATTATAGTGATGACTTTGGCTATAATGAGGATGAAAAAGAGGATTTCGTTGACCAGCTGAAACAATATAGACAAGCTAAAGAGAGTTCAAATAGTGATTTAGACTCTCCCGTTTCAAAAGAACTAATGAAGAAACAAGGAATGAAAGGAATTCAGAAAGGTAAGGAAGTAATCTAAGAGTAATCTTATATGAGTCAAATTCACACCTATGCAGAGTGGTATTTACAGTATTAGCAATGATACACTGGAAACAAGCCAGCAATTTTCCCAATTCTTGGTGTGGAATATTTTTGATGGTTGAATATTTTCTTAGCTTCCAGTATCTGTACAAGCAGAATTGGTGTGGGAGCATGTAGAGTTGGAAGAGACCACAAGAGTCATCCAATCCAACTCTCTGCCATGCGGGAAAATGCAACCAAAGCGCTCCCAACAGAAGGAGACTCCACTAGCTTCTGAGACAGCATATTCCACTTCTGAACAGCTTTTATAAACAGGAAGTTTTTCTAATGTTTAAGTGGTACTATTGCTTCCCTCAGTCTGAGTGACACTATACTGCTATTGATGCGGCCTAGAATCACATTGACTTTTTAGCTGCCACATCACAATTGGATGTTAAAATTTATTGGTGTATACTTTGCTTCTGTCATTATTCTTATCTTATTCCTTCCTCCTTCAAAGCATAACTATACCTTGCTCTTATATTTTTTAAAATGTAAATTTACTTTCTGAAATGAACTTAATTGGAACTTAGAATTCATTCTGAAAGGTCTCAAAGAGAATTTAGAACAATTTACTGTTTTATAATCTCAGAAATTACTTCAAAAAGCATTTAATTCTGAAATGAATTGCAGGAAGAGATTTTAACGTGATGTATACACTATAAGTACACATATGTAAATATTGTTACATTTTCAGAACATAATCTTTATGCTCTAAATTATTTTAATCATGAGGTTTTGTGCTTTTTATAAGGTGCTGGGCAAAATATCAATAGTTACAGTATGGGCCGAGGGCGTGGCATGCAAAAGAAATTGAAGCGTAAAGACCGTGGAAGGGGAAGAGGGATAAATAAAGGACTTGAAGAGGTAACTTATGCGGAAATTGATTCTGTTGTGTTAATGCTTGGGATATTTATTTAGATTGCTGTGGAAGTATTTAGTGGAATGATTGACAATGTAAAAGTTGGAATAGATAGGCCTTCAGTACCATGACTGTAGTAAGTGGATTTCATTGTGTATGCACAATATGCACTATGATTTTTTTTATGAATCATAAGATGTAGGATAATACAATCAAGGTAAATATCATGCATTGCTAAGTAGCTGCATTAGTAAAATCTTATTTGCTTCTTCATAAAGATGCAGTTGGCTGATATACAACAGTACCCTGTTCTCAACTGGATCAATTAATGTATATATTTGTTTGATTTTTAAACTTTGGGAAATCTCAGTCATTGATTTTTTTTCCAGTGATTTGAATACTTTAACTGTTTTGCTTGCCAATTATATTTTATGGAGTAACACATTAAAACAAGTTACTTGTTTTTCTAGGAAATAAAGCCAGTGAAGAAATGGCCAACTATGAGTCAGGCGTTTATAAACCAGCATACTGTGGAACATAAAGGAAAACAAATATGCAAATAT
Source organism: Anolis sagrei ordinatus (assembly GCF_025583915.1). Lineage (NCBI taxonomy): Eukaryota > Metazoa > Chordata > Lepidosauria > Squamata > Anolidae > Anolis > Anolis sagrei. The sequence goes on along the minus strand of NW_026844366.1, from coordinate 330,668,723 downwards.
TTCCTAGAGGCACGGTGTATTAAGGTGACTATATTGTTATACTCTCTATTTAAAATTGGGGTATTGAATTATTTCTTGAATAGTTTTCTCACTACCAACACATGATTTATCACAAACCGATTTTATGTCCTTAGTATAAAAAGATACTAGAGAAAGCTACTTATGGAACTTTAAGGAAAGTCAAAACGATAGCTACCATAGTTCTAAATAATGGTGCATACTTTCCGATTTAATATTGAACATGAGCAATATAGAATCAAAAGTGTTTATAAATATGTTTTGGTGGTTTATATTAACACATTTGTTCTAGTAGCCTAATGTTATACATACTTTATTTCCTAGTGGCATCATCACTGAATTAGTTTTCAATTCTGTTGTCTTCAAGCTCTATTCAACAGTTACATATGAAACTATAGAAATAAAAATTTTATGATACCTTTTGGATAAAAACATCTTCATGGGATTTTAAAAAGGTTGTTATGTAGAACAGTTAGTCAGTGATGGGAATTAGAACTAGTTAGATAAGCAGAGGAGACTGGTGAAAGGGAAGGAATTTGTGTTTGAGGTCAGATTCAGCTTGGATTATGAAGAGATGGGGAAAGACCTAGTGAGATTGATTACATTGGAATTTGGAAGTTAAATGAGTAGCAGTATCAATGAAGCTTTGAAATTCTGTAATCATAAGGTTCTGTACATCAAATATCTATAACTGGATGTTGAACTTCTATTTAATAAGTGTTTCTTGTGGTACACACATATGACTAGGAAAACACTACAGTAGTTCTATTTGAGTGGGTGAATTCAGGCACACAGTGTATATGGTGGGACCAATAAGTTAAGGGTGGAATTAAGTTTGGTACTATAGTGGTGGGAAAGTAATAGGACCCACATTTGGTGCCATAGCAGTGGAGTACATGGAGGTCTCTTTGTGACCTTTGTTTATTTGTTCATCTATTAAAATTCAATTTTCACAGTGCTAATAGAAAGTGGACAATGCTGAGTCAGATTTATTAATATTATAATTGCATTTTCAGCATGAAATAGATGAATTCAACATTAGGAACTATAACCTCTCTTTTTATATCCACAGGGAGATCAGTGTAAATTTGATCATGATGCAGAAATAGAAAAGAAAAAAGAAATCTGCAAATTTTATATACAGGGTTATTGTTCCAAAGGGGAGAACTGCATTTACATGCATAATATCCTTTGAGAAAATAATTCTAGTAATGTTGTGGTTAAATAATAATAGTACTAGTAATAATTCCTTTAACGTGTATATGTCATGCACATTGTTGTTACCATCACCACACCATATGATATTTGAGTTGAGAAAGGGAAAGTGGATTTATTTTGTTACCGTTAGTTTCTATCTAAAGCATGGCAGAAGAAATATGGAAAAAGAACAATAAATGAGTGCCCCCACCTCATGTTTTCCTATTACACCTTTTCTGGAAGCTGCAGTGGCTAAAAATACAAGTTTGAGGGAAAAAACTGTTTTGTTTCCTGACAGTAGTAAAAAGAAACTATCAAAAAAGAAACAAATCTGCTCTGTGGTGATGGTTTTTCTTCAGAATGCCCTTGCACAGGTTTCTAATGCTGTATTCCTTTTGGTACCAGGTTGAAATCCTTTTGTTTACAGAGTCTTTTAGAAAAATATATATTTCAAATTTAAATGTGCATTATTAATACTTTTTGTACACTGATCTACTCTGGAATGAAGTTGTTTAACATGTGGAAGAATGTTAACTGCTCCAAACTATCCCGTGCACTCTTTTAAGAAAAATATTCTAGGGAACCCATTGATGCAATGCCCAATGGCAGTCATTCCTTAAACGGCAGTGTGAAGAGCCATTTCATTGTACTGTTTACTCTAACCTACTGTGCCTGTCAAAGTGGTGATTGTATAAATTGCTGTTTCTTAAACTGTTGGTCCCAATTCCAAATGGGGTCGCATTAGCTCATTGTTGGGATCGCAATAATAAAAAGTCCCTCAACATCACCCATTTGCAAAATCTGTTAGCAACAACATGCAGGATTTACAGTGGACTCTGCAAATAAAATACTTCAGCTATACTCCACAGAAAGGAAAATCAGCCTGTTCAGCAAGACTTGTAAATGCTGATTTACCAGTAAAGATTTGATTTTTATACCTATTTTATATACCTATATATCTGGGGTCACATAAAAATTTATCAGGCAGAAAGGGGTCGTGAGTGGGAAAACTTGTGTAAATAATACTATTTGAAAAGTTATACTTGTTACTCCTTAATATTGGTTCACATGAGTTCCCTTGCAAGTTCTATCATACAGGAGCCAAGTGCTACCATGGGGACAAGTGCAAGTTTTCTCATGATCCTCTAACTAAAGAGACTAAAGAACTACTTGATAAGGTGAGTACATCTCCTTCTGACATTTGTTTTATTTCTGTATGAAGAGGACACTCCTATCCAAGAGCCCTTATTAGAGATGAAAGCATAGCTATGCACATTAGGCCTCCCACTACCACTTGAGCATGAGGACAGATGGGGAAGACATTCTCTAGTGTTTTTTTTCTCTGTGCATACCAATGGTAATTGAATTAAGTTGCTCCTGGTTTGTGTCCAGTAGACATTCATATAACTTGTCAGAAGTTTTCATCTCTAGCCCTGAAATAAAAAGGCTCTGGGTGGGCATGTTAGCTTTTCTGAGGTGCATACATTGAATACAGAAACAAACACATTTGTCTTCTTTTCATGTCTCCTCTGTGCTGGAGGAGGGAGACAGAAAATAGTGATAGTTGCGCATTTAACAAGTGTGAAGCTGAAGCAAACCTCATGCTTCAGAAGAAATCTGGAAGGATGAAGTAATTTCCTTTCTAACTTTGTGTTCAAGAGGATCATTTTTTGTCATGATGAAAGTGGTGAATGAGATTAAACTCAATCTATATATGAAACCAATTAAATAATTGTTTCCTATTGAGAAATCCCCTCCCCCCCTTCTTTTTATCTCTGAGTGTGAGTTGACCATTTTTAGAAACAAGAATTTGCATTTTAGATTGTGGTCTGTTTGATCTATGGACTTAGAATATACTTTGTCTAAAGCATGTCTAGGTCTTCATAAACTGGTTTTGATAGGGAGCTTCAAATAATTTTGTAATTAACTGTAGTGTATGTCTACTTGTATTTTATTCTAAACCTGGATTCTTCCATAACCTAAGCCTTTAGAATAAGGGATGTCAGAATACCATTAAGTAAACATGTGGTAGGATTATATAATGGCTGCAAAAGAAATTTAGAAAATTTGGATAACTTAAAGACTGTAATATTTTTCTGTGTATTCTAGGTTTTAAATAATGAGGAGGAGCCACAAAATGATGATGAGAAAGAAGTTGAAGAACTTAGGAAGCGTGGCATAGTGCCTCTTCCTAAACCACCCCCAGGAGTTGGACTTTTGCCAACTCCACCAGAACCATATTCCTTTACTGAGGAAGATGCAGAAGACTTTCAGGATCCCTCTGGTGAATTCAAGAAAATCCCATCTCTCTTTGAGATAGTTGTGAAGCCAACTGTGGATTTAGCACACAAAATTGGGAAAACGTAAGTCTTAGACTTATGGAAATTGCATACCAGGTTTTAATGGAGCCAAAAAGTGCAGAACATTGATGGCCTTCTGAGTAGCTTACGTCTGGTGTTACAAGATGTATTGTCGAAGGCTTTCATGACCGGAATCACTGGGCTGTTGTGGGTTTTCCAGGCTGGGTGGCCATGTTCCAGAAGCATTCTCTCCTGGCATTTCACCTGCATCTATAGCAGCCATCTTCAGAGGTTGTGAGGTTACAACCTCTGAGGATGCCTGTCGCAGATGCAGGCAAAACGTCAGGAGAGAATGCTTCTGGAACATGACCATACAGCCTGGAAAACTCACAACAACCCTGTTATAAGATGTTTGCTCAACCTTATTGCCCAGGTGGGTGCCACTCATTCTTCTGTGTTCCCTATTTCTTTGTCTGTATTTTCTATAGCAGTGAACGACACATCTGCCAAATAGAAAGCTATTTTTACAAAAGAAGAGGGAAATGGGTACACCTTTAAGTACAGCAGGATGGAACATGACTATTTTAAGATTTTAAGAAAATGAAGTTAAAATGTGTACTTAACCTTATGTAGATGTGGTACCCTGATTGAACTACAAATTTAGCAAAATGTTCATTCAGTAATTATCTATTTGACTTGTTTTTAATATCTAATTATATTTTGCTTTTTAAAAATTGCCGAGTTACTTCAATCCATTTTAAATCCTCTAAATAAAACATTATATGACATTCTTTACAGGGTTACTGGGATGTATCATAATATTTTCCTGCAATTTGTATTCTGTGTTGCCATGTTCAGAGAGGATAGCTGCCAAAATAATTGGTAGTCCGTGCAGTCACCTAGTTTTCAGTAAACAAAAATTAATAAAACTACAGATCATGTGGTAGCTTTTTCTAAGAGACACTAGACTCAATTGTTGAATGTGGTGTATGTGAATTTAATGTTTATACATAAATGATATTGATTCAACGTTTTGTTTTTCAGTCCACCATCCTTCTATAATAGCACATCACCACCGGGACCAGAATTTGAAGGAGACAATGTGTACAATGCAGAGTCAAGCCCAGGACATAATGGATTGTCAGGACTTTCAAATTCTCCTGGGCATCCTTGTGCAGGTCCAGCAGTGCCACAGAGCCCTCCTTTGCAGCCAGGCCCTCCAGGTTACTTGGGGCCACAGGGTCCAGTTGGTGGATCTGTTCATGGACAGCAAGGTGGTCCACCTTTAACATCACCTGGAGCATCCTATGGCTGTGCTAGTGCTCAAGAACATATAGCGACCATGCCCAGAGACGGTCACTGTGCACCTGGTCCACCGTATCAGCAGCTTGCTAGTGAACGAAAACCAAACACCGGTTATGAGCCTCTTCAGAATCCAGCCAGTTTCTATGACAATTATTATTCACATCAGGCGGTACACAACTTCCAGGCAACCACAAATGTTGGTGGTAAGTTTCAATATTCAATATATACATTTTATCCTGAGTGGTAAGCATATATGCAGTGAAGAGTTGAAATGTGACAATCCCCTGTGCTTATTGAAGATTTTAAAAAGTATTTTCACAGTTCAGTCATTTGTGAAAGGCGGACATACCTCCTGCATGGAACCCTAGAAATGTTGTATTATCTCTATGTACTCTATATGCAAAATGCATTCTTCCTGTGACATTCTACTAGCGGGTTATGGACCAAGTATAAAGAATGGGTTATCTTCTGCTGTAAATACATCTCATTCCAAACTACTTAAGTTTTCATATAAGAGCATATGCCAGTGGAAACTATTCTTTGAATACACCCTGGTCAAGAGAAAATCAGTTGCTGTCCCATGTTTAACCAGACTAGTCTCTCCCACACACAGAAACTTTTCACCTAGCAAGTATCGGATACCTTTTTGTAAGGTCTGAAGCTCCAAGGAAATCCAAAACATACATCCAGTTGTTATGGAGGGATAAATGTCAACTTGGATGTTGATGTTTCACAAAAGAGGCTAGTCATGGGGATTGCTTGTTCATCTCTGGTTGTGTAGCTTCCATTCCAGTCAACCCTTCTTCCAAGTGTGGACCTGGGAAGATAACCCCAAAGGTGCTAGGATAATCTTTATCTACCCCACATCTTCACATTTGGGAGGAAAACTAGTTACTCACCATTCTACCTAAGAGGGGCGCTTCCTTCTTCGTGTTCTCTGTGAAATTGCACATATGGCAATCTCTATAAGCTTTAAATCAAACATTTTGGCGGTAGCCTCGTCCACTCTCCCCGAGTTAGTGTATATGCTAGTGAGAGGGGCTTGAGCCTCTGTTCTTTTGTCTGCCGCATCTTAGCAGCTTTCCCTTAGTTCTTGTTCTCAGTTCAGCTAGCACCCTCTTTACCATTTTGACTTGGATAGGTTCCCTAACTACTCTCTTGCTAAACAATTGGGACTGTTATTTACCAACTTTAACTTGACTACACTCTCCAACTACTCTTCTGCCCTACACAGTGGACCAGGCCAGTTGATTTTCCCCTTGCTCGTTTATCAGGATGTCTTCTACTTTTTATAGAAGTGTGCAACTTGCGGAGGGAAGCTCCCAGATACTGATGGCCACTCCATGTGCCTACTGTGCCTTGGGGAAACTCGCATAGTACAGTCCTGCCACATCTGCCAGGCGGTTACCCCCCAAGCATGCTCCTGTATGAGCACCAATCACCCAGCGTAAAAAGCTTCCAGCATCTGAAGTTTGGAATTGGTCCTATGTCAGCTACCCAAACTCCACTTTGAGCCATTGGCTTTGACAGAACTTCCTTACCTTTCTTGGAAGACCGCCTTTCTTGTCATGATTACTGTGGTAAGACATGTTAGTGAACTTGGTGTCCTAGGGGTTGATGAACCATATCTCTGCTTCTATAGAGACAAAGTAGTTCTCTGCATAGATGTTACCTTCCCGCCTAAAGTGGTCTCTCATTTCCAAATGTGCCAAGATTACCTTTCAAGCATTCTTTCAGAATCCGACTTCTCTTGAATTGGTCCCCTACACACTAGATGTCAGAAGGGCTCTGGTCTTTTACATCCACAGAACTTGCAAACACAGGAAGTCTCCTAGGCTCTTCCTCAAATATCGCCAAGATGCTCTTCCGGTATTGTCACAGGGGTTCTCCTCGTGGATTAATGTCATGACCTGTCTTGCCTACTGGCTTGCAGGTCAAAACCTTCCACCCCAAGTTAGAAGCCGTTAGAAGGGTGGTTTGCTGCTTCGCAGGCTTTCCTGCATGACGTACCTTTGGAGAACATCTTGCCGGGCAGCAATGTGGTCCACACCACTCACATTTGTCTCCCACTACTACAAAGTGGGCATCCTATATAGGAAAGATGTTATTTTTGACAGAGCCATGCTCTTCTCCTTTGTGGCATGACTCCCACCTCCAAAGTCAGTAGGTTGCTAGTCACCCAAATGTGCATTTTCACAGAGACAACAAAGAAGAACAGGTTGCTTATCTGTAACTGTGTTTCTTCGAGTGGTCATCTGTGTAATTTGCACATCCCCACCCATCCTCCCCACTGCTGGTCATGCCTCGATGTCTATAGCTGCTTACCTATCGTCTGAGGAACTGAGGCTTAAAACCCTCTGACTGGCATATAGATTATCACAGGGAGAGTGGGTGGGGCTACCGCCAAAATGTTTCACTTAGACCTAAAGAATTCCTAACTGCTTTGTGCATGCATGGAAGAACCTATATATGCAAATTTCACAGGTGAGCACTCGAAGAAAGGCAGTTAAAGGTAAGCAACCTGTTCATTTCAAATGACTTTGTCTTAGAGAAACTAAAGAGTGCACTTAAGGATGCTACTGAGGTGTAAGGTAAATTTGCTACCTGCCCCTGGTGATTATAGCCACTGAGCATTAAACTTATTATAGCATACTCCCACCTCTTTTATCACGTTGAATTATGTTTCTTGATTACACGTGATAGCACTGAGGCAATTTACTTATAAGGAACTTAGAAAGTTATTTTAGCATGCATTCAGCATTAATACTGATTATTTGTAATATTAAATACAGATGGTACATGGAAAGGAGAATTCACAGATCACCAGCTTCACCACACTTCTTCACATAACAGTGGAAATGAGTACGAATTAGATTGTGCCCCTGCAACAGGACACAATTCAGCTATTAATGTACCAGACTTCCTTCCTGCAATGCAGAAGGCCCTTTTCGTTAGGCTCAGTCAAAAACAACAAGATGATGGAGAACAAATGAGCAATCGTTGTCAAAGGTCATTGAGTAGAGAAGAAGGTATTGTCAGACTCTGCATTTTAAAAATAAAATGTTGTGTAACATTCTGTCCATATGTAAAAATTGTCTTTTCAAGTAGTTGTCAATGTTCTGTGTCACACTGCAAAATCAGCTCCAAATTGGTCCTGTTAATTTTATTATAGTGATTAGGCAGCAGCATCATTCCACCTCACTACTAAAGTACGTATTTCTCCAAAGTAATCCATATGCCCTATATTATTTTATTATTATGTATGACCTATATTATTTTATTATTACAGCCTGTCTAATCCTGATACTAATTCAGAGATTTTAAAAAACAATGAATTATTCTTTTTATTTAACCTGCATTTATACAAGTCAGCAGAAGGGATATCTTCCTAGGAAGAAGGGTTGTGATGGCAAATACACTGACAGAATAGCGTTCTTTTGACCATTGGATACATTTAAAGAGAGATTCTTCATGGATCTAATACAAAAAAATGAAGTGGCTTCCTTCTCTCACAGCAGCATAATGCTGAGCTAGAGTGTCTAGTTTTATCCTTTCTTCCTGTCCAGGCATTGCAAGTAATACCTAACTTTGAAAAACAAGTTCTTTTTAGCATTTTGTTACATTGAACTTCTAGAGAGTGACGGTTGGATGTGCAACTACATCTAAAAACAAAACCAATTAAGCAATTACTGAAATCATCAAAAAAAATGTTGAAAGTAATGTTTATAAAAACAAGAGAAATATTGAATATTGTAGTGATAGTGATGATGATAATGATTGAATAACGGTTGAGTCAGAATCCATGTGAGAAATATTAAAGACAATAATAAAATATTAAAGCTTAATTATATTACTTAATGAAGTCATAGTAAATATTGAATTGTATGGAATTAAATATTGAGATCCCACTGAGTCTAACATTATGTGAAAACGTACAAAACTTCTTGGATGTCTCCTTATTAATAGTGATCTATATAAACAAAAGATTTCAATAAAGTAGCAGCCATGTTACTTAAATCCGTCATCCAGCTTTTCCCAAGAAGAGAACACAGATATGCTTGCTTTTAAACACAAGGTGAAACAAAATATCAGAAAAGACTTGATTGACATGAAGAAAGAAAGGAAATTAAAAATATTATTCCCACTTTGTGGTCTAGTTGTAATACTTTGTGTAAAAAAAAAGCCACAAAACAATAAAATGAAAATGTAGTTGTAGTGTTTTAAACAAACAAAAAATGCCTGGTATCATGTTAAGAATTAAGGTCCTTTTAAACATGGATATTTTCAGTATTGCCCTTACAGATTGGTCATCAAGAGTTGTGTATTTGTAGTTGCTCTGTATTCAATAACACTGCATAGTTTTACTATAAGATTATGTAACTCTGTACCTTAACAGCCAGGTGATGGATCAGATAAGGGAGCTCTGTCCAGGTGTTAACTGAGGCACAAAGTGGATATTTTCCAGCCCACTCCCACCAGCAAGCAGGGCTAGGCAAACAGAAGTAGGACCCCATCACAACTCCTCGCCTCAGCCCCGTTTGCTGGTGGGAGCAGATTGGAAATGTCAATTTCCTTGTGCTCCGATTGGCAACTGAACAGATATCTGATCCAGCTAGTGGTTCACAAGGTGGGCTGCAGGACGTTGGACCAGGAGCTACTTAATTACACATATGTATCGAAGTAGCTGTTGGAGAATTTTAATGCAATGAGCTTTCTTTAAAGCATAATAATCACATCACAGTGTTGTCTTATCTTCAAAGGACTTCATTAGCCCTGTAGAAAGTGTTTTATGATTTCTTGGCATTTTGCAGTTGAACTGTCCTGATGTCATACACTGCATGGACAGTATGCAAACAGAATTTTGAACTAGGGAGAACTTTAGTATTTATCCATCATAGTTCTTCATGTGTTCTTATGGGTACAAAATAGAACCTCTGGGTCAGGAAGATCCAGAGTGACTATATCTCAACTTCGGACCCATGGACATTCATTCTTGTAGTTTGGAAGACAGTTGAAGACAATTCCACAAATCAAATCTGACCTTTGTCAGCATCATCCTTCCAAACAGATAAAAAGAAAACACACATGAAGCCAGTTAACGTTCTTGTGAATTATCTGTTTTTCATCTCCCTGAAATATTTACCTTGTTTATATAGTGCCTTTTTCAGTTTGGACAGTGATTCATTCATACTCCAGCAGTTGCTACTTACAGACACTTATACTCAGATTTGTTGATTGTGATAAAAAATATGTCCACTAAAATCTGCAGATGTAATCTGGCTAATTACGTTAATTCATGTGTTTTCACCTCTATCTGGCATTTAACATTTGGTTTTATGGTTGATTTTTGCTGATCTAAGATATTACAGCCAATTTGCATTTGGAGACATCTCTTCCAATATTCAAATAGGAAATCAAGAAATGTCCTCTTTCATGTAATTTAGTTTTATTTAAAGATACCCAGATATCACTGAGAAATTCCATTTTGGGATTCTTGGGTTAGGAAAAACATGGCTATTGAAATATGCATGATGTTGTTTTTTATCTTTCTAGATGATAATGTGAATTGGTACTCAAGTAGTGAAGAGGAAGAAGGAAGCAGTGTTAAATCAATACTGAAGACCTTAAAGAAACAAAGTGAGACATTCAGAAATCAACAGCATTTGGCAGACCAGCAGCTGAGTGTTGTGCCAACTGACCCAAGACTTGCTAAGGAGCGAGTCCCAGGAATTCAGGCCGCTGATCCCAGGCTTAGGTCCACCTCAAGATCCAATGCTCGAAAAGCATCCGATTCAGCAGTTTTGGACCCAAGGCTCTCCCGAGATCCTAGGACGTTAAAAGTTAATGAAAGTAGTCATGTGAGCTCATCAGCAAGTGGAGCTAAGATGGACTTGCATCATACGCATCCTAGTGTCAAAATCATGCAGAAAGGAGTGGATGAAGATGATGAGGAAACAGAACGAGAACTGAGAGAGAGACCTTTTTTGATACCATTAGACCCTCTTCCTGGAGTAACATTGCGGGATCCAAGGTCTCAACTTCGGCAGTTTAGCCATATTAAAATGGACATCGTTCTGAACAAACCCAACTTTGCGAAACATATTGTTTGGGCTCCTGAAGATTTACTTCCAGTACCTTTGCCCAAACAAGACCCAGTATCTTCCATCAATTTACCTCTTCCTCCACTCATAGCTGACCAGAGATTTAATCAATTAAGGAATATCAAAAATGATTCCATTCCGATTGCAGTTCCAGCTGACCCACGATTAGTGGCGAAAGCAAAAAATACAAATTTGGCAAGCAGGAGTATTTCCCTGGACCAACCTGGAGATTCACATCCTGGTAAATTAGGAGATCCTCGCTTGCAGAAGACCATTGATCCCAGAATCCATAGATCTTCCAGTACAGACACCCACCACGGGACACCAAAAGACCTTTTGCCTCCTAAACCTGATCCTAGGTTGGCTAAATCCAGCGGTGGGACATCACAGTCCTCAGAAGCGGCAACCTCTCAGACTGATCCAGACATGTTGCCTCCATACGCACCCAAGTTATCCTCTGGCACACGTCTGGGCACTCCTAGCTCAATACTGAGTGGCATCAGTTTGTATGATCCAAGAAATCAAACGTCATTAGACCCCCCTCTAATTAATTCAGGGGAAAATGGAGAGAACCAGAAAAAGGGTATTTTGAAAAACTCTAGCCAAAGTGAAACTACTGTATCAGAAGAACAGTTGCTTCCAAAACCATCTCCACAGGTGGAAAAGAATCTGGAAGGATTTGGAGAAGCCAGTCTGGATAAAGTGGGTTGCGCCAGGAAGTCCCCAGCTAAACGCTCCAGTTCTGCACCCGCCGTGCACAACCTTCCCATCCAGGCTCTGTCAGGGTTGATCAGACCACAGTACAGTGATCAGAAGCAGGCAAGGCAGCCTGGGCAGACCAGCCAAGCCCCAGAGAACGACCCCAGTGGGGATTCGGATGACAAATCCCTGAAAGAGGTCTTCAAGACTTTCGACCCCACTGCTTCACCTTTTTGTTAGATACTTGTTTACTAAGACTTTCCCCATTATGGATAATGCAGGTTTCTGCCGTTTTGTAACTGGTTTACCTCTGTGCTTTATTTATTTTTAAATTATAAACAGAAACACTTTCGGGCTGCTATTTTCGGAACCACATGCAGTAATCCAGTATGCTATAGTGTTTGCCAAGTTGGTATTTTCCGCATAATTTTCCCATTTTGAGGGAGATTAATCATTTTGTAAGACGTATATCATGTTAGATCTGAAAGAAGCACTTTCATTGTAAATAGACATCACTGAGGACTGACTTCGACGACTTGTATATGTGTAATGTGTCTTTTCAAAATTACCATTTAGCGAATGTTTGCCACTTTTGTATGATTGTACAGGTTTAAGCAATATAATGTACAGTACTGTGAGAGACAGTATTTAAGATGACCGTTATTAAGTGTATGAAATCCTACTAAATAAGCAGATTTAAAAATTGATCCTTTCAGAGCAGTTGAAACGAAGTATCATTTTTATTCAGTAGTCTGATTCTGTTAGGCTAAAAGATATTGTATTGCATATTAAGGAGAAGAAACAACTTTTTAAAGTATTTTATTCTATGCTGTATATAGAAGATATTGCAAAGGAAATAACTAAAACATTACTGTTAGAGTAGAAATCACATACACATTACATGTAAAAATGCATTTACTTTTTTCATGTATACACTGTTCTCAATTAGTGTCGTGTCCCATTGTGGTGTTCATGTATTCAGTGTATTTTTGTATCCAGCTGCTTAATTTGTATTGCTTTTTGTATTGATGTAATGATGGTAACATGTATTCATGTGTCTGACATTTTTAACAAATTAAAGAGTGAAAATCTCTTGACTTTTTTTATAGACTCGAGTAGAACGTTGGACTACTTAGCTGGAAAATTTGCATTGCGGAGTGTAGCTGGAGTCTCTTGGTTTAGTCTCATCCTCATCTAGAGTAGCTCCACTAAATCAAGTGTTGCATGGCAAGTCAACAGATAGGGAAAGCCCATTGATTCAAGTTGAGAGTAACAACAGGCCTATGTGTTGCAGTTTTGTAAATAGAAAGGAAAAGAGAAGTAGCTTTTTTTAAAAAAATAATAATTGCATTGCAAATTCCCTTTTTCTCCTGTTGTAGACCTTTCCAATTTCCACAATATCACAGAATGCCTATCAACCTTGAGAGCACAATAGCTGTTTTAAAAAAAAGGAATAATGAAAATTTATTCCCCTTTCCTTTAATGGAAGGGTAGTGCTGGATACCTTATATATGCATTTTCCCTTGTTTGTTTCTTCCCAGAAGTACTTGGTCATTTCTTCCAGTTCTGTCCAACAGTCCTATTGAAGCATGAACAATATCCTGGTGTGCTTCTAGATTTAAATCTGCAGTATTTACAGACTTCCATATATCTCCTCACAACCTCTGAGGATGCCTGCCGTAGATGCAGGCAAACTGTCAGGAGAAAATGCTTCTGGAACATGGCCATACAGCCTAGAAAACACACAAAAACCCACTATCTTTCTCTTGACTTATAAATAATCAAAATTGAAAAGCTTTAAAGCCGCAAAGTACTATAGAATTTGTTCTAATCTATAGTTGAAAATGTGGAAAGAAGGATGTGCAGCCAGTCAGAGGTATTAGGCAAAAGAAACAATTATCACTTTAGGATTAAGCCAGAGGTAGAGGGAATTACTTGACTCTTCCCAATGTGTATCTCCAAAGTCACTTGGCGTAGTTGGAGGCCAGAGCAACCTCTTTCTGAATGCCAAAACTCTCCATCTATAGGGATGTTATTTCAGGTAAAAGGGCAACATGCTCAGGCCTTCCCAAATGTGGTCTTGTTTTGGGTTACTTTTAAGTTTAACTAACAGGCCACTAGATGGCACTAAAGAGGGGTTTCAAAGAGCAAAATTAAACATGCATTCCCCAAAAGTATCTATCAAATAAACCATCCAGTTTACTCCTGGAAATCCCTATTTAATCCTAGGGAAAGGTGAAGTAAGGGTTGGATTTTTGAGGAAGAATGGGTTCCATTTATCACAATTCTCTGCCATAACAGCCTCGTTATAAAAAAAGGTAAGAATAATGATCTTTTCTTAGACGGGACATCCATTAGAACTATGAGCTCTACTATCATACATTTGCTCAAGGTGCCATTGGAGACTTTGGTGAATTGGGTGATCCTACACTGCCATATAATCCAGGCTATCAAAGCAGATAACCATTTTATCTGCTTTGAACTGGATTATATGAGTCTACACTGCCATATAATCCAGTTTAAAGGAGATAATTGGATTTTATATAGCAGTGTAGATCCAGCCTATGGCCTCTTCTAAATTGCCCCTTATCCCAGGATCTGATCCCAGATTATCTGGTAGTGGAGACTCATATAATCCAGTTTAGAGCAGATAATCTGGGATCAGATCCTGGGATATAGAGCACTGTTGAAGGGGCCTAATTCAGTGAACATCATCCCTTAAGGGCTACCACATGTTTTAATTCGACACTAACACAAGGTGTTCTCAGCCGTTCAGTCGATTATTGCTCACTCTGCTCTTTGTATTTTATTCTTTAATTCAGTTTGCTTTGGTGCCTCAAGTCTGGCAGTATAAAGCACAAGGAAGAGCAATGAATGAAAAGCTACGTGCAGAACTCCACTTGGAACCATAGATTTGGGGGAGACCCCAAGGGCCATCCAATCCCATTCAACCGTAAAGGAGTACTCAACCAAAGCATTTCTAACAGATGGCATTCCAGCCTGTGACTGAAAACCTCCAAATGAGACTCCACCACACTCCCAGGCAAAATAGCTCTTGCCAACACAAAATTCTTCCAAGTATTCGAATAGACTCTTTTCCTGTAGTTGGAATCCTTTGCTCGATGCCCTAGTTTGTAGACCAGCAGAAAACAAGCCTGCTCCATCTTCAACATGCCATCCCTCCAAATATTTAAACATGGCCATCATGTCTTCTCTTAACCTTTCTTCTCCATGTGAAAAACATGCCCAGCTCACTAAACTGCTCCTCATAGTGCTTGCCTTCCGGATTTGTATAATTTTGAACTCGGCATTGAAATTGCACATTGGAGAGCAACAACAATATCCATCCATTTCCAGTATGTTACACATCAAGGGAAAATACACCTGCACAAGATACCAAAAGGCTTCTGGCCTGTGGGCATAAACATTGGTGATCATGAGGGGGTTTTTCTGGGTGTGTGTCAGGAGTGACTTGAGAAACCACAAGTTGCTTCTGGTGTGAGAAACTTGACCATCTGCAAGGACGTTGCCCAGGGAATGCCTGGATGTCTTTCCATCCTTGTGTGAGACTTCTCTCATGTCCCTGCATGAGAAGCTGGAGCTGACGGGTGGAAGCTCACCCCACTCCCTGGACTCAGCAGTCCTGCCAGCACAAAGGTTTAACCACCAGGAGCCCCTATCATGAAAAGTCAAAAAGGTTTAGGAAAGAAGTAACTCCAGAGAGATACAAGCAGAGCAAAGACAGAAGCAAAGAGTATTGGAGCCTCCACCACACTCCGGGGCAGAGAGTTCCACTGCTGAACAGCTCTCACAGTCAGGACATTTAGTCCTACATCTGTAGGCTTTCTTTGGAAACTATATTTTCATAACTCACAGTTAAATAGTCCAATTTAATCTAGATATATATATATTTCCCACTAGTCTTATCCAGCCCTGGCCAATGGATTATGGAGTCCTGTAATCTAAAACATCTGGAAAGTATTAGGTTGCCTAGCCCAATTTGGTGACCATTTTGCTTAAGGGTTTATTTCCTATCTATCTCCAATAGTTGTCAATAGTTCTTTAAGCAGGACTGGAATATGACTATGGAGCAGAGAGCTCTTGGGCCATGGATGTGAAGGTAGGCTCAGGCCAAGATGCAGTTTTGCGCAGTCCCAATTCATCTCTTTCGGAGTTCAAGGATTCCTTGAATCTGTGCCACCAAAGGCATTTCCTCCATTGGCTGCAAAATGCAGCCACATCAGCTTCTTCTGAGTCTGGGGGTGCCTGTTGCGAACCCTGCAAGGGGGGAAGCAAAAGAAGAGTGACAGCGCTCCAGTATAGCAGTTTGTGACAAATGGATTTATGAATATGCTCAGCATAGTATGCAAAAGAAAACAATATTTCTTTGTGCCAAAATAATGCACCAAGAATGAAGCATCAAGGAAATAAATGAGATTTATCATGTTTCTAAGCACCTATATTTTTATATTCAAAGTAAATTAACCTGAAAGGGACGAAATACCCTAAAGGTAACATTCTTTCTGATCTTGGAAGTTAAACAAGATCAATCCACTTAAAATCTGTTTTCTGCCTCCTGCAGAATTCTGGGGTTTATAGTTTAGTGAGGCTGTTAAAGGCTCCTCCCTAAACTACAACGCCGAGAACTCTGCCCAGAATTCTGCAGAATTCCGATTTGAATGCATACATACAAGCTAACTTGGAAGAAAACTGTGATTGGCAATTTCAGGAAGCAATTTTCCCATCCACAGGAATTTCTGAGGATATGCCACCCTCTTCATGTGAATTCAGGTATGACTTTCCAGACTGGAGGAGGATGAACACTCCCAGTATTCCTTTCACTGCCCCCCCCCCCAAATCTGCAAGGAAAGGATGGAATCATGGAATCCTAGAGTTGGAAGAGACCACAAGGGTCATCCAGTCCAACCTCCTGCCATGCAGAAACAAACAAACAAAGCACTCTTGACAGATGACCATTCAGTTTCTGTTTAAAAACTTTCAAAGAAGGAGAATCCATCGCCCTCCAATGTAGCATATTCCACTATCAAACAGCTTCCAAAAAAGGAGCCTCTACCACACTCTGGGGCAGAGAGTTCCACTGCTGAACGGCTCTCACAGTCAGGAAGTTCTTCCTAATGTTCAGGTGGAATTTTCTTTCCTGTAGTTTGAAGCCATTGCTCTGAATCATAGTCTCCAGGGCAGCAGAAAACAAGCTTGCTCCCTCCTCCCTATGACTTCCCCTCACATATTTATACATGGCCCTCATTATATCTCCTCTCAGCCTTCTCTTCTGCAGACTAAATATGCCCAACTCTTTAAGCCTCTCCTCATAGGGCTTGTTCTCCAGACCCTTGATCATTTTAGTCGCCCTCCTCTGGACACATTTCAGCTTGTCAATATCTCTCTTCAATTGTGGTGCCCAAAATTGGACACAGTGTGGTGTGACTAAGGCAGAATAGAGGGGTAGCATGACTTCCCTGGCTCTAGACACTAAACTCCTATTGATGCAGGCAAAAACCCCATTGGCCAATTATAGAGTTGGAAGAGACCACAAGGGTCATCCAGTCCAACCTCCTGCCATGCAGAAACAGTCAATCACAGCACTCTTGAGATGTCTATGCGCAAGGACTATGGCCACCATGCTGGATGCCGCCTCCAGCGCAAAGCCAAGGAAAACCTCATCATACTACCCACTGAAATGTGCTTTATAATACAACTTGGGGATGCTCTTTGTGACTTACTTTGACACAAGCTACTTCTGCCATCTTTAACATCTGAAGAGCCACATGGATTAGGTTCTGCGCATTGCTCACAAGGTGTTCTGATGATGACCTGCTCCTGCCAGTTGACGCATTAACCCTGGGGACACAGAGACAAAACATCATAATCCTCCCAAAATGACACAGAATTCTATAATCAGTGGAATAGAGACATGGTTCAGTTCTATCTCTTTGACCCAGCAGATGATATTCTGTGAGTAGAAAAATTCGGTTATGTGGGTTCTCTTCGTTTCCCTTTATTCAATAGCTTAAGGATTCAAATACATTGTAGAATGAATGTTTGACACCACTTTAACTGCCATGGCTCAATGGTATGGAATGGGTATAGGCAAACTTGGGCCCTCCAGGTGTTTTGGACTTCAACTCCCACCATTCCTAACAGCCTCAAGCCCTTTCCTTTTCCCCCTCAGCCGCTTAAGCAGGTTTTGTGTTTTGTGCCCCCAACGTCTGCAAAAGTGGAGGACTTACTGCATATGGAAGGTGTCAGTGAAGTTACAGAAGAATGGCAAATTCAATTAAAAAAATAGATATAAATCACACACAGATCCCATTTGGCTCAATGCTATGAATTCATGGGAGGTGTAGTTTTGCAAGAACTTTAGCCTTCTCTGCCAAAAAGTGCTGGTTGCCTCACCAAACTACAAATCCCAGCATTCAATAACATTAAACCATGGCAATTTGGTATCAAACGGCATTAATTCGATAGTGTAGATACACCGCTAATTCAACACTGAAATGACATCGCACTGGCTCTCTTACTTTCCATTTAAATCAATGAGACAAATAGTCACTTTTATAATATCATTGGGAACAAAGTGCAACACAGGCAGAATACAAGCTAAAAATGCTGATGGTAATGCAAGAATGAGAAGAAAAAAAGTTAAATTCCTCTGATTGATGAATAAGACAACATCAACTTATTCAATGCTTCTGGGTTTTTTATTTAAAAGACAGTAGTTCATTCCTCCTAGAAGTAAACATCCAAGATCTGGAAGTTAATTACCTGGAAACAATGCTGAGTTGATAGCTGATTGTCCTGGTTTGTTCCACCGCATGCAGCAGTTCACTTGCACATCTTTCATCTCGGCAGTTCTTTGCAACAATGCTGGCAAACTTCACCAGAACTTGTCCTCCAGAAATTATTTCTGCAGCAGAAGCAAGGAGCTGTTCCTTGGTCTAAAAATCCATAAGCATTTCCAAAAAGAAGGACAGACAAACACACAGTCAGCCACCTTCTCCACTCATGTATTTCCTCCCTACTCATTGTCCAAAGAATTCAAGAGCATGATGAGGGCCATGTATAAATATGTGAGTGGAAGTCATAGGGAGGAGGGCGCAGGCTTGTTTTCTGCTGCCCTGGAGACAACAGGAAACTTCATAATAAGTAACATGGGAATAAGGTTCCACTTGTTAGCAATGGGAGCAAGGCTCAAATACATTTCCTGATGGTGAGAGCTGTTCAGCAGTGGAGCTCGCTGCCCCGGAATGTGGTGGAGGCTCCTTCTTTGGAGGCTTTTAAGCAGATGCTGGATGGCCATCTGTCAGGGGTGCTTTGAATGCATTTTTCCTGCTTCTTGGCAGGGGGTTGGACTAGGGGGCCCATGAGGTCTCTTCCAACTCTATGATTCTATTATTCTAAACTGCTCAATTTATTTATTTATTTATTTATTTATTTATTTATTTATTTATTTATTTACCACACTTTTATCCCACCCTTTTCAGCCCAAAGGCAACTCAAGGCGGCGTACAGACTGGCAACAATTAGATGCCGAACACACATAAATACATCGTTTGAAACCTGTTAAATCACATAATAAAACTGATATAACAAGCAATTTAAAACTATAAAAATCAATGACTTCCAGGTTTAAATCCATGTCCATTTGTATCATTAAGCCGTTCCATATTCGTTCACAATACTGAGTGTATCTGATTACAATGAGGTTCCAAAAGCTTGCTTGAAGAGCTAGGTTTTTACTTTTTTCCTAAATGTCAGGAGGGAGGGGGGCGATCTAATATCCCCAGGAACAGAGTTCCACAACCGAGGGGCCACCACTGAGAAGTCCCCGTCCCTTGTCCCCGCCAAGCACACCTGTGAGGCAGGTGGGATCTAGAGCAGGGCCTCCCCAGATGATCTTAAATTCCTGGAAGGTTCGTAAAGGGAGACACATTTGGATTGGTAAGGTGGGCCTGAACCATTTAGGGCTTTATAGGCTAAAGCCAGCACTTTGAATTGTGCCCGATAGCAAATTGGGAGCCAGTGAAGCTGGCGCAATAGCGGAGTTGTAAGCTCCCTGAGCGCTACTCCCATTAGTAGCCTGGCTGCTGACCACTGGACCATTTGAAGCTTCCGGACAGTCTTCAAAGGCAACCCCATGTAGAACGCATTGCAGTAGTCTATACAGGATGTAACCAGAGCGTGGACTATTATATAGCAGTGTAAATGGAGTCTGAATGTTGCCACCCAAAACATCAAATTGGCAAAAAGCTTCCCCGAACCCCCGAAATTGTTTTTTCTTTCTTTCTTTCTTCCTCTTAATCCCTTTTTCTTTTCTACTAGAACTTTTGGATTGTGTAGAGCTGAAAACAGAGACTATCGTCCACCAACAAGTAAACTGCCCACATTGGCCTAATCAGTCTCCATATTCTCAAAGTACATTAATCAGAAACAGAATGAAATGACATGGACATATTGTAGCCAACCCTTGTTAGACGAAAGAGGCAGAGGGGAATTACCGTAACTGGTCCTCTCCTTTTCAGAAACTGAGCCATGTAGGACATCTGAGTTGTCATTTGCTTCACGACTTGTGAAATTGGACAGCCATTGTGTTGCCACTTTTTGGAATCTCCCAGCAAGGAGGAAGGACTGGTGCTTGAGTTTTCCATTGTGTGACTGGGCTGAAACCCACTTTGAGGATCTCCTACGTGCTGGAAAGATAATAAGAGAAGATCACCTTCTCAGTTTTCCCACCTTTCATATGGTGATAGAACAGGGTCAGAAATGGCCTGCTCAAAAATCTAGTTCAATCTCAGAAGTTTCAGACAAAGGCAAATGGGCAAGACTAAAATACCAGCATATTTTAGTTTTAAAGCTAAATATGATAAATTATTGTTTTTATGTATATTCAAGTTGACTCCTCCTTATGACAATCTTTCATTGTGTTTTTGTGTACTTTCTCATTTCTGACCCTAAGGCAAAAGGGTTTTCTTTGCATGAGAGAATGTGACTTGCCTAAGGTTGCCCAGTGGCTTTCCATTGATCAATGGGGATTTGGACCCTATGCCTCACTGGGTAGCTAGTGCAAACGTATCACAGGGTTTTCTTTGCAAATGTTTTATTTAGAGGTTTGCCACTGACTTCCTGAGAAAGTATGACCTGCCCAAAGTTGTCAATTGGGTTTGGATGGCTGAGTAGGGATTCAAAACCTGGTTTTCCCAAGGTCTTAGTCCAATGTTCAAACAACACAACACCAATTCTCTGATTCATCAAGAGCAATTTAAAGTAGGCCAAACCCTTATCATCTTTTGAAGTTCAGAAAGATCTTCCCTAAAACCCTTACAATAATTAATATTTAGAGGAGGCAGTGCAAGCCTTTGGGATGGAGTAAAAACCCACACATAAACTGGAAAGCCATGGAGTCAAAAAGGTGTCATGAGAAAGGTGCCATCTGGAAAAAATCCCAAGGGCTAGAATTGGCTTCCTGGAGAGCCAGAGATTTCCCAGCCCATTTTAGCAGATCATGACATGTTTCTGATAAGGCTGTGGTTCTCAACCTTCCTAGTGCCACAGCCCCTTAATACAGTTTCTCATGTTGTGGTGACCTCCAACCATGAAATTATTTTAGTTGCTATTTCATAACTATAATTTTGCTACGTTACGAATTGTAACGAAAACATCTGATATGCAGGATGTATTTTCATTCACTGGACCAAATTTAGCACAAAATACCTGATTTCCCCAAATTTGAATACTAGTGGGGTTAGGGAGGATTGATTTTGTCATTTGGGAGTTGTACTTGCTGGAATTCCTAATTCACTTACAATCAAAGAGTATTTGGAACTCCACCAACAATGAAATTGAATCAAACTTGGCACACAGAACTCCCATGACCAAAAGAAAATACTGGAAGGGTTGGTGGGCATTGGCCTTGAGTTTTGGAGTTGTGGTTCATTTACATCCAGAGAGCACTGTGGACTCAAACAATGATGGATCTGGACCAAACTTGGCAAGAATACTCAATATTCCCAAATGAGAACACTGCTGGAGTTTGGGGGAAATAGACCTTGACATTTGGGAGTTGTAGTTGCTGGGATTTATAATTCACCTGCAATCAAAGAGCATTCTGAACCCCACCAGCAATAGAATTGGGCTAAACTTCCCACACACAACCCCCATGCCTTGAAGGGATTTGCTGGCGCAAGCCTCCCTCCAGCCTCTCATGCCCGCCCAAATATGCGGACCACACTGCCATGCGTGGAGCACACCTGCTCTCCCCTCTGCACTTGGAGTTTCAGAAACAGCCTTCCCGTTGGCTGAGGGGCCAGCCAATCACAGCGGGAGAGGGCTTTTGGTGGGAGGATTTGCAATTGGTTTAAAAAAAAGAAGAGAAGGACAGGCGGAAAGATCTTCAGTCTTCTCTCCCAAAAAGATTCCTAAGACCACCAAAAATAGATGTTTTCTGATGGTCTTTGGAGGTCCCTCTGACACCCCCTCACAATCCTCCAGGGTTCCCGACCCCCAGGTTGAGAAACACTGTGCTAAGTGGAGAATCGTGTTTCTACTAAAAGAAGAAAAGTATGTGTTGGAGTAAAACTTCATCTTTCTGATGAAATGGGCTACAATTTACGAAAGCTCATACTGAAATAAAGGTATTAGTCTTTAAGGTGCCAAATTATACTGTTTCTTATTAAACTCTGGTTTACCACATAATGCAAACTAAAATGATTACCTCTGGAAAAAACAATCAGAGTCTACATACCTGGTCAATGTTTTCTTCCTCAATAGCGCCAATCTGCTCTTTCCTGACAGATGTCCCAGCTGGAGATCCATAACTAATATCCTGATCAGGTTCCTCCAAGGAGAGGAACAGCACCAGAAAGCCAAGAGTAGCATGAACAGATAATAACATTATTGTTCAAAAGATAATAAATTATTGTTATAATATGTTACCTAATATAGTAAACTCTAGATAATCTTCATCAATTATAAATACTAGAATCCCATTATTTTTTGCTAAGTTAGAGTAAATTCATTCACTGAATTGTTATTGGTGACTTTTTTAAAAAAAATCATGTCAGAAGCAACTTGAGAAACTGCAAGTCGCTTCTGGTATGAGAGAATTGGCTGTCTGCAGAGATGTTGCCCAAGGGACACCCAGATGTATTACTACCCTGTGGGAGGCTTCTCTCATGTCCCTGCAGGGTGACTAACATATAGTAAATCCAATCAATTCAATGGGTTCATTTTAGCCGGAGTTAGCAAAAGGATTTATGCAAAAGAGTGTCATGCAATTTGTTCAACTGATTATATAAACTGGAACCGATCAATTAAATCCAGGAGTAGTTAAGTTCAGCATGTCTCAGAGTTCAAATCTGTCAACAATATATGGGAAATAAAGCAATGGCCACAGATTGGAAATGCTTGATCCAGTTTCCAAGAAAGGAAAAACCACAGTAACCATAAGGCCATTGCATTAATTTTCCATGCAAGCAAAGTGATGCTCAGAATTCAACAATGATTCTACCATTTAGTGAGAAAGAGAAAGTTCAGGAAAGAAAGAGGCACTAAAGATCATATTGTTAAAAAAAGATTTCAGGAGTTAAAATGGCCTTTTAACCCTTTATTAATTTTTGGAATGGTATTTCTTTTTTTTTTTCTTTTTTTGGCTCAGTCTCAGTTATTAAACCTTGAAAGTTGGTACTGCCCCCGGTTTATTCTCCATTCAAATATGAGTCAAGATGACTTCCTTGTATTTTCAGTATAGGTTGAGTATCCTTCAACTCAAGTGCTCAGACCAGAAATGTGTGGGATTTCAGATTTTTTTAGAATTTTGGAGACATTTGTAAAGAAGGAGCTATCTTGGAGATGGGGTTCAAAACTAAACATGACAATAGTTCATGTTTCATACACAATGTACACATATAGCTTGAAGATAAATTTGTATAAAATGTTTTAAATTACTGTGTACATGAAATATGTTTGTGTTTAGCACAGCTGATAAATCACCAGCAGCTATAAGATCTGTCAACCAAAAGGTTGCAAGTTCGAAGCCCCGGGTCAGCGTGAGCTGCTGTCAGCCCTGCTCACTGTTTACCTAAGCAGTCAAAAACAGCTTTAGCTGTAATTAGAGAAATTAGGTACTGCTAAAAGCAGGGGAAGATCAAAAAATGCTGGGTGACCAAAAGGAAGGAGGAAGTCCTGACAGCTCTTCGTCATAGAGGATGGAGTGACAGCACCCCCTGTGGCTGGACTCAAGCCCAACCTTCCATGGCACCAAAACAGCTAGATACTCAGTCGAAATAACACACCTACTTTCTGCTCTGTCTTTCTGTGTATTGTCTATACAAAGCGGCATTGAATGTTTGTCGTGTATGTGTACTGTGATCTGCCCTGAGTCTCCTTCAGGGTGAGAAGGGTGGAATATAAATAAAGTGTTGTTGTTATTGTTGTTGTTGTTGTTGTTATTATTATTATTATTATTATTATTATTATTATTATTATTATTATTATTATTATTACTATGACATTGAACCCTCAGAAAGCAAATGTGTTTTTATCTCAGCTACGCATATGGACAGTTTGGGATTTCAGAATTCCAGATACTCAACCCGTATACTAAGAGCAAGTTTGTATACAAATTTGCTTTGCTTATGAAAGAGTAGAATGTCAATCTGTATGCCAGAGTGCAGAATCCAAAGTGAGATTTTATACAAAGGATCTCTTCCTCAATGGCC
This sequence comes from Anolis sagrei ordinatus, assembly GCF_025583915.1. NCBI lineage: Eukaryota > Metazoa > Chordata > Lepidosauria > Squamata > Anolidae > Anolis > Anolis sagrei. The sequence continues at coordinate 330,644,369 of NW_026844366.1, read as the reverse complement.
ATCTAAATATAAACTAACAACAAAGAAATATAAACAAGCCTCATGACCAAAGCACATACTTAAGACAGTAATATCTCCTACTAAACAACTCGAAAAGACAAAGTAATGTTACCATTTCGTCAGTGTCCTTGGCAAACGAAACTTCTTGGTTGCTTTGAGTATCCTTGTGTGTTGAAGTTTCAAGGTCTTGATGCATCCTACTATCCCTGTCCTCTTGGAGGAGAGACTGTGTTTCACAGAAAGCTTGACTTGAATGAATATATTCCTTACTATTTTTCAAGCATCTCCTAACATGTTCAAAGGCCCCTTCGCTGATGCTTTTTGTGGACTGAAGTTGCCTCACAAGATAAGCAGCTTTAGCAGACCACTCATGTAGAATACTGTCCGCCAGGAGATGTTCCTTGTCTACCTGACTTTGAAGTCTCCTAGTCCTTCTTATCACTTCATCAGTGAGGAGCAGGAGATGCTCAACAGTAGAAAGTAAACTCTCTTTCACCTTTGAGGAAGAAGGGTTTTCTGGAGCATCTCTGATTATATCTTTGACCATCTGAATATTTTCCACAAACAGACCTGCATCTTTTTCCAAGTCCTCCTTGTTGATTACACCAGAGTCACTGTCACTGTCACAAGGCACAACTTGGGCTTGTTGGATGAAGTTCTGGATGCTGCTAAGGAATTCTCCATTGACCACATTGAGCTGAAGCAGAAGGACTTTGGTGGCTATGGCCAGTTGCCTTTGGAGAAGCTGAAAACGGACTGACAAATCTGGGGAAGGCAATGGAGAGGCAGAAAGAGCATTTCCAACTTGAAGCAGAGATGCCATCAATGTTTTCATCTGCTCCCTTAGCACTATAATTTCATTCTGATTCTCATGTCCAGCACAAGACAGAAGTGACAATCTGGTGGCTTCTTGTATTCTCAGAGTAGTCTCTGATAGCACTGCCATGGTACTCTGCAAAGAAAGTTGATGTCCCTCACTTAAGGCCAATGCATCTCTTCCGATAAATTGATCCAAATAGTTCAGGAAAGCTTGGATTGTGACAGACCAAAGAATGCAGCTTGTATCAAAGTTTTCCAGCTGATTTATGTCAGAGTGAGCCTTGTTAACCATGGAAGCCTTGTCAAGCAAGTGTTTTGTTCTGGCTTGCAGACAGGTGAATGTATCTTGAAGACGCAGAAAACATTCATGGTTTCTGGGAAACTCTGCGGGCTCGTTTTTACCATCTGTATTGGCAGCTTTGCCAGCCAACTGAACAATATTCCCTAAAGTCTCAATTATCTCATCAAAATGTTGTTTGCTGACCACAAGATCAGATGCAGAGATATTGCAAAATAGCTGCTTAGCAAAAGGGTACCAAGAGCTTGCAACAATCATCAGGCATCGCTTAGCTTCGTCAAATCTCTCTGAGAGCAAAGCTGCTGTTTGCAGAAGTTTCTCTGAGTCAGGAGAATGGTTTGGATCTACGTCTTTGGCTAAGTTGATTAGACTAGGTATTAATGCCACAATTTCTCTGTAATGCAGGAGTTTTTCTGACTCAGGCGACTTGGCAACTTTTAAGGCCTCTTTAGATGCATCAACACAACAGTTGGAAAACTCCAATAAATCACAACAAACACTGTTCAGCCGTGTGGTGTTGTGTGCTTCAAATGTTGTGAGAAGCTCAGTGATCAGAGGATGCAAATCCACTTTTCCAATGGTACTTTCACAGAATGAAATACTGCTTGTAGAGATTCTCTGTGAAGGACAAGAGGCTGGAAGAGATTTGTCTGACAACTCTGCCATGAATTCTGAATTGTTTGAACTATTTTGTTCAATACTGTCATGTTCGTGATCCTCTGCCAGATCCTGTACAGAGGAGCTACAGGGAGAGTCTTTGGAAATGTTATGTTTTCTTACACCTAAACGAAGAGGGCTGAGGATATCTGGCTGGTTGCATTCATCTAGTCCCATTCTGACATTATACGTCGACTCAATCACTTCTTCTGACTTCTTCGAATATTCATTTTTGGCTTCCTGAATACGATTTCTTGTATTACACAGACGTACGGCAGCTTTCAACTGCAATACGGTCCTTTCCAGTTGTTTCACCAAAACAAGCAGCCCATTCCGGAAAATGGGGTCCCTGGCTCTATCCACATGTCTGATAACAAACTCAACTACTTGTGTAGCTTTTTTGGAAAGATGGGAGGCATGGCAAGAGAATTCTCCAGAGTGCTGATTTGCTAAAGCTTTTTCACTTTTCTTTTTGTGTTCCACCATCTCTTGAATTCCTAGGTCGATACATTCACGTAGGTCAATCACTTTCTCAAAACACATCAGTAAACTTTCTGTTGTGCTAGACCACGATCGATGCAAGAAGTCTAACTTTTCAGCCATTCTCTCATGGCCAGGATGCTGGCTCATTTCACTGAGTAGAGTAGGCACTTTGGCAAGAAGTTTGCCCAAAAGACCAACACAATCTTCAATGTCTTGTATGGTTTCTATTTCAGTGCACGTGGCAAGGACAAAATGAGCTCCTCTGAGCATCTGATGGGAATGACTGAAGAATTCAGTAATGAGAGGCTTCAGTTTTCTTAAGAGCCGCCCATTCCCAGAAGAATTTGATTCTAGAGCAGCTTCTATCAACCTCTGCAGTGGCCCATTAGTATCGGCAAAATTGTCCAATATCTGATAAAGAACAGCCGTATGCACGGCTTGATCAAGATTTTCTAGAATAGCTTTCAAGGTAAAATCCTTCTCTTCTGTCTGGTTTTCCATTGGGAACCCATCAGTCTTGCCCACCTCAATGGCCTTTCTGGATTTCAGGAGATGATGGCAGAGTCTGATCAACTTCAGCTTTTGAGCTGCTCTTGATGAATCTGCTAACAGCATGCAGTAGGAAACCAGTGCTTCTATGTGGACATTTCCCTCCTGCAAATCAACAGGCTGTGGGCTGGATAGGAGGCTCAAAAGCTCATGCAAATGCTGGGAAAATAGGCCATTTCTTTTATTTAGCCTTTTGGTCCCCACATTATTCCTCAGCAGGGAGATCAGCTCCTCGACTGTGTTTTTTGCCAAATCAAAAACATAACTTTTGGATAGCTTCACTTGATGATCCCCGGGGTACTTTAGGTTATTGAGTTTTGCTGTGTGTAGCATAGCGGTGCAGTTTTTAAGTATTTGCAGGCACTGAGCCACATGCTCCTGATGAGCAGATTCTTTAAGATCCCAGAGGAATTTTTCTGTCAAATCCGTGAGCAACAAGGAAGCCTCTGAAAAAGTGTGGAAAGCAGCCAGCATTGCCGATGTATCTTCAGCCGACTCAAGCATGACCAAGCAGTCCAAGAACCAAGAGGCAGTTTGGATTATCTTCCTGACTGCCGCATTGTCTTTTGTTTGGAGGACCTGGGGAATTAATCGTTAAAAAAAATAAACATTTCCCAAGGACCATCGTATTAAACCAGGATAACATATTGTACTAATATAAAATGTTAGTATGTTGCTTGCTGGGCAGATTTTGGCAGATTACGATTTGCAGAATTCCCTAGCTGGTCTCTCCAGAAGTCAAGCTGTACTGAAAGCTCTACTAAAAAAATATGTAACTTTTCCATAATCTGACCACATTAGAACATAGTTGAAATTGTGTTGCCTTACCCTTGATTTTTGACAGCAAGTCCCAGTAGCCCTAGACATCATAAATAAAGCTGAGGAATTCTGGGTGTTGTAGTCCCAACATCTGAAGGGGTGAATGATCCCTACCCTCACACAAGAATAAAATAATACAAAAACTATAAATAACCAGCTTTAATAAATTACCAGGAAATATTATATTATGTTGTTTGGGCCCCTGGTGGCCAGGCAGATTAAACTGCTGAGCTGCTGAACTTGCTGTCCGAAAGGTTGGTGGTTTGAATTTGGGGAGCGGGGTGAGCTCTCGCTGTTAGCCCCAGCTTCTGCCAACCTAGCAGTTCGAAAACATGTAAATGTGAGTAGATAAATAGATACTGCTTCTGTGGGAAGGTAACGGCTCTCTATACAGTCATGCTGGCCACATGACCTTGGAGGTGTCTATGGACAATGGCGGCTCTTCAGCTTAGAAATGGAGATGAGCACCAATCCCCAGAGTCAGACACAAGTAGACTTAATGTCAAAGGGAAAGCTTTACCTTTACCTTTTATTATGTTGTTACATATAAAATTTTAGAAAGTTCATTTTTATGTCAGTTTTTCAAAATTAATGTATCAATTATTTTTGCTTTCTATCCTTTCTTTTTTACTTATACTTTGTAGCAAAATGTGCAGCTTCTCTGTTCATGGGGTAACAACAATGCATTCTATTCCAAAGACAGTTTTTTAAAAAATATACTGTATGTATATCCTTGTAAAGCCAAACTCTGTGACAATATTACATTTAGGATCACAATCTACATTAGTTTTAGCAGCCCTTAATGGAGAGGCAAGTATCGTTCACAAATATTTAGAGAAATCAAAAAGTCTCTGGCAAGCTGACAGAGTTCACAGATTTTGCCACCATAACTGTTCATTTTAATGGTAGATATGAGCAAGGAGGTTAGAGTGAACTGGAAATAGTTTATCTGAAGGTGAGAGTGAATTGGATTTACTAGGTTACTGTGAGTTTTCTCGGCTCTGTGGCCATGTTCCAGAAACATTCTCTCCTGCTGTTTCACCCACATCTATGGCAGGCATACTCAGAGGTTGTAAGGTCTGTTGAAACACCTCCCAACAAAGGACCCCCCAGACAGCAATCAGCCAGGCTTTGAAGCTGCAAGGCCATTTAGTGCTAACCAAGGTGGCCAATTGCAACATTCACAGTTGCTTCAAGCAGACAAGAGTTCTTTCTCCCACCCTGGACATTATTCCACAGATATATAAACCTCACTTGCCTAGTTTCTAACAGGCCTCACCACCTCTGAGGATGCCTGCCACAGATGTGCGTGAAACGTCAGGAGAGAAACGTCACAGCAACCCAGCCATTAAAGCTTTTGACAACATACCTTCGACAAATAATTGGATTTAGCTTGTCTTTCAAGAGCCACACAAGGGCCTTACTAAATATACCACAAGAGACTTTCAGATTCACTTGTTACTTCTCTGCAAGTCCCTGATGGGGAAACATACATATTTGTATATAATACATTTACTGTACTTTTATGGTTTCCAAAAGAATCCTTTTCGTGGCTCCAGCCACTTCCCCAATACAGTTATCAGTGGAAGGTTGAATCTGGAGTTTCTGTGCCACTAGAAGGATGTTTTTCCCCGATATCAGGAGAGATTCGGCCGCTGGGATCATTTCCTGCTGAAATAACTCATCTTCTGATTCCTCAGCCATCCTAGAATCCAAGAGAAGATCAATGATATATGTTTTCATGGTGGTATAATGAATGAAACCTGCCCTTGAGATCATCCAGATTGTGTTATTAAGAGTTTGGAAAACTTTCAGATTTCCATAATTTTCCAAAATGGTCTCAATGGATGAAGGAATCTCAGATCTGCAGTCCAAAAAGTTACCTTCTGGAGCTGAGATTATTATGCTCCAGTGGTAAAGTCTGCAATGCAGATACTCAAGACAATTCCACATGGCCATCAAATATGGTTCAAGAATTCAGGCAATTTTATTTTGTATCAACAAAACAAATCCAATGTTCTTCATATCTGCCAGTAACACTTATTTTGCAAAGCTAATGAATCTCAACTGCATGATCAAATTTACGTCAAATACTTCTGCCAACCTAACAGTCTGAAAACATGCAAATGTGAGTAGATCAGTAGGTACTGCTACTGTGGGAAGATAACAGTGCACCATGTAGTCATGCTGGCCACATGACCTTAGAGGTGTCTATGGACAACACCGGCTTTTCGGCTTAGAAATGGAGATGAGCACCACCCTTCAGAGTCGAGCATGACTAAACTTAATGTCAGGGGAAAGCTTTACCTTTTACTTTGCATCAACATATTATATCAGATAATTGTGATGAGAAAATCTATATATACTATAGTTCAGGGGTCCTCAAACTTTTTAAACTGGGGGCCAGTTCACTGTCCCTCAGACCGTTGGAGGGCCGGACTATGTTGTTGTTGTTCATTCGTTCAGTCGTCTCCGACTCTTCGTGACCTCATGGACCAGCCCACGCCAGAGCTCCCTGTCGGTCGTCACCACCCCCAGCTCCTTCAAGGTCAGTCCAGTCACTTCAAGGATGCCATCCATCCATCTTGCCCTTGGTTGGCCCCTCTTCCTTTTACCTTCCACTTTCCCCAGCATAATTGTCTTCTCCAGGCTTTGCTGTCTCCTCATGATGTGGCCAAAGTACATCAACTTTGTCTCTAGTATCCTTCCCTCCAATGAGCAGTCGGGCTTTATTTCCTGGAGGATGGCAATAAAAAATTCCTATGCACATTGCACATATCTTATTTTGCTGTGTGGAAGGGCCCTTAGAGGGGGTTCTTTCTAGCCCTCTTTAGGCAGTAATTCCAGGAGCAGAGAATGGGAAATCTATTTCTAGTCTGAACAAAATCTGGCTACCAGTATTAAAAAAAACTCTAAAATTATAACTGTAAATAAAGAACAACACTCAAACACAAGGGAACTCCAGACAAGAAACAATCAGGGCCAGCTAATCACCTCTCAACAAAGGATTCTCCCTAAAAACTGTCAGGCTATGAAATGGTAATCAAGGTGGCCAATTGAAACATTCATACCTACCTCCAACAGACAAGAGTTCTTTCTCCCACCCTGGATCTTCCACAATTTTCCTAGTGAAAGGTTTTCCTCTGACATGAAGTCCAGTCGTGTCTGACTCTGGGGTGTGGTGCTCATCTGCATTTCTAAGTGAAGAGCCGGCGTTGTCCGTAGACACCTCCAAGGTCATGTGGCCGGCATGACTGCATGGAGCGCCGGGGCAGCCTCCCTTGGTTGGCTCACGCTGCCCATTGGGCTCAATGGGCAGCGTGAGCCTGCCAAAGGAGGAGCAGCCTGAGCGGCCTATTCGCGCGTAAAGCACCTCGCGAAGTGCTTTATGCGCGAGTAGGCCGTGTGGAGCAGCTGCCCTTGGCTGGCTCACGCTGCCCATCGGAGGGAGGGGCACTGTGGGGGGGCTCCTCCTCCGCGGGCCGGATAAGTGCCCTTTGCGGGCCAGAAGTGGCCCGCGGGCCATAGTTTGGGGACCCCTGTTTTAAAGGGTATATAAACCAAGGCAATTCTTTTGTTCAGCAACCTGTTTTCCGGAATACCAGCAGGGTCCATATCCGGTGGGACCAACCGAGAATAAACCGTGCTTTTACAGACCTCAGGAACTCTCTTTTGTCTCTTTTTCCTCGAACCTTCACCCTGCCATTTTATGGCCATCTGCCGAGAGTGCTTTGATTGTGTGCTCCTGAATGGCAGAATGGAGCTGGACTAGATTGTCCTTATGGTCCTTTCCAGAACTGTAATTCTATGCCTTTTCAATAATTGAATAAAGGTATCACCAGAAGATGGATTTTGGATGATTGTGAGGGTTTTGTTGTTGTTGTTGTTGTTGTTGGGGTTTTTATTTATGCTGGAATGTTTTTAAGCAGAATGTATTAGATTCTGATGTTTGAACAGAGGGATTCAAAAATAACCTCTAAAACCCATGTGTTTGTCTCAATAGAAAACCTTTTTAACGAACCATGATAATCTGCAGCTCACTTTTGAAGGGCCAACTAGATTTAGTATAGTATCATTTGCAAAGATCTCCAAAGTCCAGCAAATCTACTTGAGATGTGATATCTTTCCTTGTGCTAATGAACTGGCAGACAAGTAAATAAAAGAGTCCATCGACTGATTAGCTTGAACCCAACTCTCACTATGATGTTTTCCACCTTTTAAAAACCAATGTTACCTCTTTGCAGTACAAGCCAGCTCTTCTGTAGCCCCAGCTAATTCTTCTGCAGTCTTTTCTAAACCAGACAACCTTTCATGGTTCACTTCTCCTAGTTCCGTTGCTAAAATTAAATGGTAAAGTTCAGCAACCATGGGTGAAATAATTCTCTCAGTAGATTTGGTATAAACAACCGCACAGATGTCACAGACGTCGTGGAGAGAAAAGACTTCCATTGTTTCTGCGCTGGAAATAGAAAAGTCACAATTATCTGAGCCATCTCTGCAATGTAAGGGTTTGGATCCAGCAGTCTAAAAGCCCTTTCACATCACACATTTATTGCACAATGGCCATGACAACACCCTAAAAATCATGGAGTCAATGTGATCAGTTCTCTCAGTGTGCCTCTAGATTGTAGAATTAATGCAAATTGACATCACTTAGGTGCCATGGCTCAGTGCTATGAATTCACTGGAGAACCTAGATATTCCTAGAGATAACACTTTCCTAGGAATTGAGAATAATATACTTGTATAAGCCGTTAAGTCAGCGTTTCTCAACCTTACTAATGCCACAACCCCTTAATACAGTTCCTCATGTTGTGGTGAATCCCAACCATAAAATTATTTTGTTGCTACTTTTGCTACTGTTATGGATCATAATGTAAATATCTGATATGCAGGATGTATTTTTATTCGGGCATTTGGCACAAATACCCGATACGCCCAAACTTGAATATTGGTGGGGTTGGGTGAGGGGATTGATTTTTTGTCATTTGGGAGTTGTAGTTGCTGTGATTTATAGTTCACCTACAATCAAAGAGCATTCTGAATGCCACCAACTATGTAATTAAACCAAACTTGGCACACAGAACTCCTATGACCAATACTGGAAGGGTTTGGTGGGCACTGACCTTGAGTTTTGGAGTTGTAGTTCACCTACATCCAGAGAGCACTGTGGACTCAATCAATGATGGATCTGGACCAAACTTGGCATAAATCCTCATTTTGCCCAAATGTGAATACTAGTGGAGTTTGGGGGAAATAGACCTTGACATTTGGGAGTTGTAGTTGCTGGGATTTATAGTTCACCTAGAATCATCGCAGGAGGAGGGCTTTTGGTGGGACATTTTGCCGTCTGTTTCCAAAAAGGAAGAGAAGGACAGGTGGAGATATCTTCAGCTTCCTCTGCCAACGCTGAACTAGATTGTAGAATTCATGCAGTTTGACACTACTTAGGTGCCATCGCTCAATGCTATGGAATCACTCGAGAACCTATATATTCTTAGAGATTCCCTAGGAATTCAGAATCTTACATGATCTGTTAAGTTGTGTAACTTCACATATATGAATTGTAATTTGGTGAAGCACCAAAACTCTTTAGTATAGAAGGCTAAAGACCTTGTAAAACTACAACTCTCGTGATTCCATAACCTTGGGACATGGCAGTTAAAGTAGTGTCAAACTGTATTAATTCTGCGGTGTATCAAGGCAATAAACCAGAGGAGAAATGCCCTGTTGGGGTAAAACAAGGCAAGTCCAATAGAAAATAGACTGATAGAATAGACAGCGAGGAAAGAAATAGCAAATCGCCTTTCAGTACCGTATTTCTACCCTAAGAAAAAACAGTGACATTCATGGTGTTTCTGTAAGTCGACAAGCTGCTTGAAGGCAGATGCACAGAGAATAACTTTAGTATTGCTATTGTTTTAAAAGGCCGAAGTCTCTTTAGTAGCACGTTTCAGTCTTTGGGGAAATGCTGTATAAATAAAGGGATTGATTGACATTGATTCTTTCATAACGTAGTGCAAAAGCAATTAAAATGCTTTTACATTTTGCGTCCAAATTACCACAATTCTTTCTCAGGTTCACCACATCTATTCTAAATATACATTTAAGTAGAAATATCGGGATGCTGTAATAGATTTGGTGGTGAGGAGTTCACATGGTTAAAATGACATTTTTTTTCAGGAATGGAAGGTTAAAAACGATAGGATGGATATTATTAATGCCCTTTTTTCTTGAAAATCATTCAAGTACACATACCTCAAGGGACATGTCTAGAAGACAGAAAAGATGGATGATAACTTACTTTTCTGCCGAGGGAGCCCTTTTTCCATTTCCAGACACTCGCCTCTCATTCATGTAAGAAAGAGATGGCAGCTTTATAAATAATTTATATTGGTTTGTGGGCTTACGGGTAACAGGAGCCCTTGGACAACGGCAAAGGTGTCTCATGGCAACAGACAGTTCGCTGATCGGAAATTTAATGTCGGCAGATGTGTCATGGGGCTAACCATCAGGCAGTGCTCAGGTTAAGAATCAAAACCAAAGTTGATGAATGTCATTTTACAATAGAAAGGTGGGCCTGTTAGTTATTTGGCTTAGTCTATGTATTGTCATAGGCTTTCATGGCTGGAATCACTGGGATTTTGTGTGGTTTTGAGGCTGAATGTGTTGCACTCTGGTCTAGATTCATCTTTGCACCACACAAGAGTCCAATATTAATAACTAAACAGTTTATTGATGAAAACAAATATAAAAAGGCAAAAGGCAAAAAATAACACACAAAAAGCAATAGGAAAAAGGCTAATAAAAGGCAATATTCCAAACATCAGAGTTCTGTTCAAAAGTAACAAGGTACACAGAAAATCTGGAATCAAAACATCAGCATAAATCTATAACCAGAAACATGAGAAATAAGAGGGATCCTCTCACTTTTGCAGGAGTCTACCATATACCATGCAGCTGTGGACAAGTCTACATAGGGACCACCAAACGCAGCGCCCAAACACGAATCAAGGAACATGAAAGGCACTGCAGACTAATTCAACCAGAGAAGTCAGCCATAGCAGAGCACCTGATGAACCAACCTGGACACAGCATATTATTTGAGAACATAGAAATGCTGGACCACTCTCACAACCGCCATTGAAATCCACAAGCATGGGGACAATTTCAACAGAAAGGAGGAAACCATGAAAATGAACAAAATCTGGCTACCAGTATTAAAAAACTCTAAAATTAAAACAGTAGAGGGAAAACAATCAGGAACATCTAATCACCTCTCAACAAAAGATTGCTCCATGTACTTCCAGGCTATCAAATGCTAATCAAGGTGGTCAGTTGAAACATTCACACCTAGCACCAGTAGACAAGAGTCCTTTGTCCCACCCTGGTCATTCCACAGATATATAAACCCGATTTTCCTAGTTCCAACAGACCTCACTACCTCTGAGGATGCTTGCCATAGATGCAGGCGAAACGTCAGGAGAGAATGCCTCTAGAACATGGCCATATAGCAAAAAACCTACAACAACCCAGAAACATGAGAACTTCTTTCAAAACATGAATCCATTAACATGAGCACAAAACCTTCCCAAGGAACTTAAACATAGAACTGAACATTGAACAAGACCAAGGTGTATACAGTAATGCAGTGTTGCCTGCTCTGACCCTTTCAATAAACAACCCTTTAATTTAAGGACCACAAAGCCATGAAGTCATGTCTTTGACAACTGCTCTGTTGTTTCAAGGATTTCTCTCATACAATGAGAAAAGATACACATCTTGGAAATATAGGTTATTATCTTACAAATCATGTATTTTAAAAAATAAAAATTAAAGGTTTCCATGAAATATGTTGTGTCTCCATATATTTCATTATCACAATTTATGTATGTATTTGTATCTCTTATAAGGGGTTTGTTTAACCTCCGGTTCGCTAGAAAAACTGAATTACTGTGTCACAAAATGATACATGTTTAAAAAGTGTATCAATCAACAGCATGAAATGTTTTAACATCTCTCTTCTGTGGTATTGCAATTACCACAGCGTAAGAGGAAAGGAATTTCTTTGCAAGCAACTATTACTCATGCTTTACATCAGGCATTGGCAAACTTTGGCCATCCAGTTGTCTTGAACTTCAACTCCTACCGGCTGTTAGGAATTGTAGGAGTTGAAGTCCAAAACACCTGGAGGGCCAAAGTTTGTCCATGCCTGGTCTACACACCTTTCTCGTAAGCCAAAAATCTATTACCTTATCTATTTGAGCTCTTAAAGAGATGTGCTCCCCACCTTTTTATTTTTAATTTTCATGAGGTTGTTGCACCAGAGCAAAGCCAGGAATCAGTATTTTTGTTCTCCCTCTACTCTGCTTTTTGGAGTAGTAACATCCTTGCTTTCTTATAGGCTGTGTCTTTACCTGCTAAAAGATCCAGGACTTGAATATGGAGGAGATACAGGGGATAGGACTGGCAGAATCAGCTGAACAAAAGCACTTGCTCTTTACTCATAGGAGTAGAATCGATGGGCTTTACCAGCAAATTAAAATGAAACCAGAGAGTGTCAGAATGAGAAACACACAAGATTAATTTATCCTTTCCTCTATAAAGCTGGGGAGAGAAGGGCATGGATGTGTGGCTGCACTATTTTTTTTTTTTAATCTTACCAGTTCTGTAGAATTAATGCAGATTGATACCACTTTCACTGCCCTGGTTCAAAGCCATGGAATCCTGGGATTTATAGTTTGTGGGACATCAGCACTCTGTGGCAGAAAAGGCTAAATATTCATTTACTTCAATAAATACTTTGTCGAACTTCAACTCCCAGGATTCTGCAGTATCGAGACAGGGAAAGTAAAGTGGTGTCAAAACTGCTGAGACACCCTTAGTTATCGCCCTGTTAATTGTTCCCAAACTTAACAGGAAGTTTTCTACGGAGGAAAGGAATGCCTATTTGTTAATATCCAAAGAAACTTCTTCCAAGGCTGTGCTGCAGTTGAGTCCTGCCAAAACTTCTATCACTGCAACAGAGAAGCAGTTTGTGGGCCAAAATGATTTCACTATCAATGAAGAACTATCAAGACATTGTCTCAAGACTGGACTGTTAGACTGTTGTTGACACTCAATATATCATGGGGAAATGCATATTTTAAAACTGAAAATAGAATTAGGGAAACAAAAGAAATAATGTATGATTAAATGGGAACAAAATATTGGATATATATATATATAACCTTGGGTCCCTGGCATTGCTTGGGTTATTTGAAAAAGTAAATGTTTTAATTGTACAAAGTGCCTAAGGTTGTGGGTGAACTACAACTCACATCATAACAGGTTAACCCCAAAAAAACTCCATTGGTACATAATGTTTGTTATGTTGGGCAAGTTTGCTCTGGATGCATCATCGGTGGAGTTCCATGTGCTCTCTGACTGTAGTGTAAACTACAGCTCCCACTATGGTAAGTCAGTCCCCTCAAACCCCTCCAGTAAGTGGAGTAAGTCATGAGGGTTTGGTGTGCCAAGTCTGGTCACAGTTTCTTTGGTTGTGGGTGAACTAGAACTCCCAGAAAAGAAGGTCAGTTCTCCCTCAACCCCTCTAGTAATCAAATTTCGGCATGTCAGGCATGTGTGCCTAGTTTGGTCCAGATCCATCGGTGTTTGGGTTCACAGTGCTCTGTGGATGGTGGGATTGCAGATGAACTATAAATCCCAGCAACTACAGCTCCCAAATTACAAAATCAATCCCCCACCCCAACAGCATTCAAATTTGGGCATATTGGGTATTTGTGCCAAATGTGGTCTAGTGAATGAAAATACATCCTGCATATCAGATATTTACATTACGATTCAGAACAGTAGCAGAATTACAATTATGAAGTGACAACTAAAATAATTTTTGGTTTGGGGAGTCACCACAACATGAGGAACTGTATTGAGGGGTCACGGCATTAGGAAGGTGGAGAAACATTGGTCTACAATCTGACTTCTCCAAACTAAACCAAATCTACTAAGGATGTAAACCCAGAACATATTATTCTCATTCTTCTGTGGCCAAAGGTTCCCAATCATTCAAAACTGGCACCAAGGATGTTTCTCTAATCAAAACAGATCATGTGTCCGTTTCAGCAGGACCTTTCCTGACAGCAGTGCCTGATCTGTCTCCAAGGGTGCCGGAGAATTAATGCAGTCTGACACCACTTCAACTGTTAGCACTCTTTGGCAGACACGGCTATAGACCAGGCATAGGCAAACTTGGGCCCTCCATGGTTAAGGTTTAAGTGGCTGAGGGGGGAAAGAAAAGGGCCTGAGGTGATTAGGAATAGTGGGAGTTGACGTCCAAAACACCAGGAGGGCCCAAGTTTGCCCATGGCTGCTAAAGACCCTAGTATAGTGATTCTCAACCTGGGGGTCAGAACTCCTGAGGATGTTGTCAAGTGTGCAGCCGGAGGGTTTGTTTCTTGGGGTGCAAAGGGGGTAGAGGAAGGGAAATGGCCCCAAATAAGCTATGCACCAGACATGGGCCAACTTGGGCCCTCCAGGTGTTTTGGACCCCAACTCCCACCATTCCTAACAGCCTCAGGCCCCTTCCCTTACAGAGGGGTCACCAAAGACCACCAGAAAACACATATGTCTGGTGGTCTTAGGAACCCCTTTGGGAGAGAAGGCTGAAGATCTCCCTGCCTGTCCTTCTCTTCTTTTTTGGTGTTAGTGAACTACAACTCCCAGAATTAAAAAACAGATCCCCCCCACACAACCCCACCAATTCAATGTTGACCAAGTACATAGTGTGCCAAGTTCAATGCAGATCCATTGTGGGCTGAGTTCAGAATGCTCTTTGATTGTAGGTGAACTATGAATCCCAGAAACTACAACTCCCAAATATCAAGGTCTATTTCCCCCAAAATCCACCAGTCTTCCCATCTGAGCATATTGAGTATCCATGCCAAGTTTGGTCCAGATCTATCATTGTTTGAGTCCACAGTGCTCTCTGGATGTAGGTTAACTATGACTCCAAAACTCAAGGTCAATGTCCACCAAACCCTTCCAGTATTTTCAGTTGGTTATGAGAGTCCTGTGTGCCAAGTTTGGTTGAATTACATAGCTGGTGGAGTTTAGAATGCTCTTTGATTGTAGGTGAACTATAAATCCTTGCAACTTCACCTCCCAAATAAATAAATCAATGGACCAAATTTGGCACAAATACCCAATATACCCAACCTCACCAATATTCAAATTTGGGCATATTGGGTATTTGTGCCAAATTTGGTCCAGTGAATGAAAATGCATCCTGCCTATCAGATATTTTCATGACGATTCATAACAGTAGCAAAATTACAGTTATGAAGTAGCAATGAAAATTATGTTATGTTTGGGAGTCACCACAACATGAGGAATTGTATTAAGGGATCGCAGCATTAGGAAACTTGAGAAACACGGGTCTAGAATCTGACTTCTCCAAACTAAAGCATATTCATACACATCTCCTCAACCAAACCTACTAAGGATTCTTCTGCAGCCAGAGGTTCCCAATCCTTCAAAAATGTCACCAAGGATTTTTATCTAACCAAAAGAGATCATGTATCTGTATAGATGAGGCTATAGACCAGGCATGGGACAACTTGGGCCCTCCAGGTGTTTTGGACTCCAACTCCCACCATTCCTAACAGCCTCAGGCCCTTTCCTTTTC
>NW_026844366.1:330558185-330626882 GCF_025583915.1 Anolis sagrei ordinatus | reverse complement strand
ACAATTCCTAACAGCCTCAGGAAGGGGCCTGAGGCTGTTAGGAATGGTGGGAGTTGGAGTCCAAAACACCTGGAGGGCTGAGGGGCAAAAGGGAGGGGCCTGAGGCTGTTAGGAATGGTGGGAGTTGCAGTCCAAACCTCTGGAGGGCTGAAGGGCCAAAGGGAGGGGCCTGGGGCTGTTAGGAATTGTGGGAGTTGCAGTCCAATCAGAGGCGACCCTAGGTAATTTTCAACGGTAAGCAAACAGTATTTTGGTGCCCCCCCCCCGCCCCAACCAATCATTGATATATATTTTCTGTTCGTCGTGGGAGTTCTGTGTGCCATATTTGGTTCAATTCCATCATTGGTGGAGTTCAGAATGCTCTTTGATTGTAGGTGAACTATACATCCCAGTAACTACACTTGCCGCACTTGCTCCCTTGCCTGGCCCGCTTTGGGTCCGGAGGCATGCCTGAAGACCCCGGCGTGTGCACCAAAAGTCACCTCTTCTCCTGACTTTCTCCTCAGCCATTGGAACCAAGAACGATTGAGTGCCGGCTCTGCTCGTGCACCCAGTGGCGGGGTGGAGCAGGAACGGGAGGGGGTAGGTGAGGCTCAAGGGCCCGGCCCCTTTGGGAAGAGGATCGCCCGGCAGCGCGGCAAGAAAGCCGAGGCTCCCCCCGGACTGCCAGGGCTGTTGTGAGCTGAGGGGGCTCCTCAAGTGGCGGTCGAGGGGCATTTACAGAGGTGCCTCTGCGCCCCTGGCAAAAAAAGTGTTCTGCGACCGCTTACTTTGCGTAATGGACGAGCCGCCCCTGAGTCCAATACATCTGGAGGGCTGAGGGGCAAAGAGAGGGTCCTGGGGCTGTTAGGGATTGTGGGAGTTGCAGTCCACAATTTGCAGTCCCAAGTTTGCCTATGTCTGCTAAAGATCTTAGTAAGACCACAACTCCTATAATTCCCAAGCTTTGAGCCAGACTGCATCCATTCTGCAGTGTAGGTGCCCCCCATTTCCTTGCTAGTCAGAAACTCCGACGGTCGCTGGCGGTGTGGGCAGGGGATTCTGGGAGTTGGAGTCCACAAACAGCCCCCCCCCCCCCCAGGCTCTTGAAGCCCGCCTCTTGCTCCATGACCTGCGCGAAAGCAGATGACGGCGGGCTGGGGAGGAGGAGCCACCGGGGAAGGAGAAGGAGAAGAAGAAGAAACTCGCTTCCCACGCGGGTTGTGGGCGGAAAAGGGGGTCCCTTCTCCGGGCAGAGGAAGGCGACCCTCCCCGGGACTTGAGGCCGAGGGAGGACCCCCGTCTTTCCGCCTTGGAAGGGAGATTCCCAGGCAGGGTTGGGCAAGAGTCCCCGCTAAGCCAGGCGCGCACGCCTTCCTCCTCCATCCCAGAAGAGGCAGGAGGAGGTGGGACCCTTTTCAACTGGTGCTTCCCCACCTCTCGGGATCCAGACCTTGCTCTCCTCCCAAGGGAGAGGTCCCTCCCTGCTCTTGGGATGCTTTGACTCAACCTTCCTGGTTTGGTGTTGGTTTGTTTTGGATTTGGGGAGCTGCCGGAGAGACTCCTGCTCTTGGAGAGGGCGCTCCCTGCCTCCACTGGCCCTGATCCGGCTCGGGTCCGCTTTGCGCATTCCTGAAACCCGGATTTTCCAAGAGAGATGTATACCTTTGTGGTCCGAGACGAAAACAGCAGCGTCTACGCCGAAGTCTCCAAGATCCTCCTCTCCACCGGACAATGGAAAAGGCTGAAGAGAGACAACCCCCGGTTTAACCTCATGTTGGGAGAGAGGAACAGGCTGCCTTTCGGGAGGCTGGGTAAGCAGCACCAAAGGGGCCTCTCCACTGCAGAATTGATGCGGTTTGAGAGCGCTTTAACTGCCATGGCTGGATGCTCTGGCATCCTAGTCTGCCAAACTACACATTCCAAGATCCCATGGCAGTTGAGGCAGAATCAAACTATGTTGTGGAAGGCTTTCATGGTTGTGAGTTTTCAGGGCTGTCTGGCTGAATTCCAGAAGCATTCTCTCCTGACATTTCACCCAGGCATCCTCAGAGGTTGTGAGATCAGTTGGAAGCTAGGCAAGTGAGGTGGCATGTCCAGGGTGGGAGAAAAAACTCTTGTCTTCTCCTAACTCCAACAGACCTCACTACCTCTGAGGATGCTTGCCATAGATGCAGGCGAAACGTCAGGAGAAAATGCCTCTAAAACATGGCCATATAGCCCGAAAAAAACTCACAAGAACCTAGTGATTCCAGCCATGAAAGCCTTTGACAATACATTAAAACTCTTGTCTGTTGCCTTGAATGCAGTTTTTCTGTTTTTTAGCAGGAGGTTGGGCTGAATTGCTCACCAGGTCTCTTACAACTCTATGATTCTATGAATGTTGCAATTGGCCACCTTGATTAGCATTGAATGGCCTTGCAGCTTCAAAGCCTGGCTGCTTCCTGCCTGGAGGGATACTTTGGAGGGGGGGTTATATGGCCGTGATTGTTGGAATTGGCCACCTTGATTAGCATTGAATGGCCTTGCAGCTTCAAAGCCTGGCTGCTTCCTGCCTGGAGGGATACTTTGGAGGGGGGGATTATATGGCCCTGATTGTTGGAATTGGCCACCTTGATTAGCATTGAATGGCCTTGCAGCTTCGAAGCCTGGCTGCTTCCTGCCTGGAGGGATACTTGGGGGGGCGTTATATGGCCCATACTTTGGGGGGGGGGGGTTCTATGACCCTGATTGTTTCCTGTCTGGAATTCCCCTGCTTTTTAAGTGTTGCTCTTCATTCCCTGTCCTGATTTTTGAGTTTTTTAAATACTGGTAGCCAGATTTTGTTCATTTTCATGGTTTCCCCCTTTCTGTTGACATTGTCCACATGCTTATAGATTTCTGTGTAGTCTGACGTGGTGGTTGTGAGAGTGGTATTTCAATGGCTTCTCTGTGTAGCATGACATAGAAGTTGTTAGAGTGGTCCAGCATTTCTGTGTTCTCAAATAATATGCTGTGTCCAGGTTGATTCATCAGGTGTTCTGCTATAGCTGAATTATCTGGTTCAATAAATCTGCAGTGCCTTTCATGTGCCTTGATTTGTGGCGCTTGGTGGTCCCTATGTGGATTCATGGTATACGGTAGGTTTTAAAATCAGGACAGTAAATAAAGAGCAAAACAAAAAAAACCCCAAAAAACCCGGGAATTCCAGACAGGAAACAATCAGGGCCAGCTAACACCTCCCAACAAAGGATTCCCCCAGGCAGGACGCAGCCATGATTTCAAGCTGCAAGACCATTCAGTGCTAACCAAGGCCATTCAATGCATACTCAGAGGTTGTAAGGTCTGTTGGAACATCTCCGAATAAAGGACCCCCCCAGGCAGCAACCAGCCAGGCTTTGAAGCTGCAAGGCCATTTAGTGCTAACCAAGGTGGCCAGTTGCAACATTCACACTTGCCTCAATCAGACAAGAGTTCTTTCTCCCACACTGGACATTATTCCACGGACATATAAACCTCACTTGCCTAGTTTCCAGAAGACCTCACAACCTCTGAGGATGCCTGCCATAGATGTGGGTGAAATTTTGGGAGAGAATGCTTCTGGAACATGGCCAGACAGCCCGGAAAACTCACAGCAATCTAGAAGCATACTGCATTGATTCTACAGTGTGGATTCACCTAGAAACACGCCCTCTTAGCTGCTTGTGTGAATGAGCGCAGGGTTTGCGTATCTCATTGAGCGCGGATACCAACCTGTAGGGAGGCTTCTTATCTTGATAGATGTGGCTGTTGAAGTGTATTTATCTGTGTGTGTGTGTGTGTGTGTGTGTGTGGATTGGGAAGGTGAGCAATTTGGGTGTAAAGCAGAGCGAACTGCCCAATCCTTGCTGCAGATACCAGATCTGGGTGTTGTCTGCTGCGACAAGGGAGTGACTCGGCTGTTGGCAAGTGAGCAGCCGGAGGGTTTGTTTCTTGGGGTGCAAAGGAGGTGGAGGAGGGGAAATGGCCCCAAATAAGCTATAAACTAGACATGGGCCAACTTGGCCCCTCCAGGTGTGTTGGACTCCAACTCCCACCATTCCTAACAGCCTCAGGCCCTTTGCAACTTATGGTGACTTTAAAGCAAACCTAAGAGAGGATTTTCTTGGCAATATTAGTTCAGAAGAGGTTTGCTGTTGCCTTCCTCCAAGGAAGCTTGTTTTCTGCTGCCCTGGAGACTAGGACACAGAACAATGGCTTCAAACTACAAGAAAGGAGATACAAGAAAGGAGATAAACATTAGGAATAACTTCCTGACTGTGAGAGCTGTTCAGCAGTGGAACTATCTGCCTTGGAATGTGGTGGAGGCTCCTTCTTTGGAGGCTTTTAAACAGAGGCTGGATGGCCATCTGTCAGGGGTGCTTTGAATGTGATTTTCCTGTTTCTTGGCAGGGGGTTGGACTGGATGGCCCATGATGTCTCTTCCAACTCTATGATTCTAAGGCTGAGAATGTGACTTGCCCAACATCACTTAGGGACTTTCAATGGCTGACCAGGGAATTTAATGTTGGTGTCTAGATCCAAAGTCCAACAGTCCATAAGGAAGAGGGATCAGGTTTGTTTTCTGCTGTCCTGGAAACTAGGACTTGGAGCAATGGGTTCAAACTACAGGAAAGGAGATTCCACCTGAACATTAGTAAGAGCTGTTCAGCAGTGGAACTCTCTGCCTCAGAGTGTAGTGGCATCTCCTTCCTTAGAAGCTTTTAAGCATAGGCACTTTGATTGTGCTTTTCTTGCATGGCAGGGAGTTGGACTAGATCAGGGGTCCTCAAACTTTTTAAACAGAGGGCCAGGTCACAGTCCCTCAAAGTGTTGGAGGGCCGGATTATAATTTGAAAACAACAAGAACACATAATTTGAATTCCTATGCACACTGTACATATCTTATTTGTAGTGCAAAAACACTTAAAAACAATACAATAATTAAAATGATGAATAATTTTAACAAATACAAACTTACTAGTATTTCAGTAGGAAGTGTGGGCCTGCTTTTGGCTGATGAGATAGGATTGTTGTTGTTGTTGTTATTGTTGTTGTGTGCTTTCAAATCATTTCAGACTTACGTTGACCCTAAGCGAGGGGCGAGTAAATGACCTTGGAGGGCCGTATCAGGCCCCCGGGCCTTGGTTTGAGGACCTCTGGACTAGATGGTCCACGTGGTCTCTTCCAACTCTATTATTCTAATTGTGGGAAGGAATAAAAATTAACCTGGAGTGTGACCCACAAAAACAGTTCTTGGGGTTCCAGGTGGTCCACAATCTGCTCATGGCAGTGTAACCTGTTTGCACATGGAAAGGACTGCATTGAGAGGTATGGAGTTTCCATTTTTGGATGACTTCAAGCACCTCTGACTTGCCATTATCCAGGTTGCTGCAGTAGTAAATTTTCTATATTGGCAATGAGTTCGGTTACTAGTCTCTTCCACTTACTTTTTCTGGGAGGATAGAGCATGACTGAGATAAGCCCATGTAAATGCATTGTGTGGACTGGGATCACTGGTAGCTTGCAACAGTAATGGAAAGAATCTCAAACGTTTCAAGCTGCTGAGAAAACTTAGCTAGTCAATGCTAGGCATTCCCATCTGCTTTCCTAAGAAGTAGAAATAACAAGAGAATGAACATAAGAAATCATACTCTGACCAAGCCATATGTTTCTTTCTGAGATGAGTGAACAACTGTGATAACATGCAGAATCCTAGCTTGAGTCACTTGGCATATTCTAAGGTAAAGGTAAAGGTTTTTCCCTGACATTATGTCCTGTCGTGTCCGATTCTGGGGTTGGTGCTCATCTCCACTTCTAAGCTGAAGAGCTGGTGTTGTCCATAAACACCTCCAATGTCCATGTGGCCAGCATGACTGCATGGAGCGCTATTACCTTTTTCTAACAGATAGAAAATTGATTAGGAGGGCAATCTTGTAAATTCAGCATGTTCTCATGCTGAATTTACAGCATGGAGCCCCCGATGGCGCAGTGGGTTAAACCCCTGTGCTGGCAGGACTGAAGACCGACAGGTCGTAGGTTTGAATCTGGGGAGAGGCGGATGAGCTCCCTCTACCAGCCCCAGCTCCTCATGCGGGGACATGAGAGAAGCCTCCCACAAGGATGATAAAACATCAGATCATCCGGGCGTCCCCTGGGCAACGTCCTTGCAGACAGCCAATTCTCTCACACCAGAAGTGACTTGCAGATTCTCAAGTCTCTCTTGACACGACAAAAAAAAAGTATTTTCTCAGAAGGGACTTAATCAGTGTTGAGTGAATGCAAAACTGTAGCTTTAAATTTATAGGTCAATATAACCATGATTAGGCGAACAAAGTAAGTCCACGTGTTCCATCCACTAAGAGGGCTAATAATGTCATGGAAATTAGCCTCTGGGCATTGTGACCATGTGCAAGGTCTATGTGTTGCTCTGATCCTCGCATGCAGAAGTCCTTTCCCCCCAAGGTTATGTTGTTCTGTGCTTTTCCAGCTCAACTGTTACACTCCACATAAGTCTCAGCTGTTGGTTTTAAGTATGCAGACATTTCAGTAGCTCATGCTTTTAAGTTAAGCTGAGTAGTACGTTACAAACATCTTGTATTGCTGGATGATGTTGCCAGAAATCTTGATTAGATACATTATGACTGCACTACATACTGTGGAATACAGTCAGTCCTCCACATTTACTGAGGTTAGAACTGGCAGCCCCCAGTAGCGCAGCGGGTTAAACTGCTGAGCTGGTGAACTTGCTGACCGAAAGGTCGGGTATTTGAATCCGGGGAGCAGGGTGCACTCCCACTGTTAGGCCCAGCTTCTGCCAACCTAGTAGTTTGAAAACATGGAAATGTGAGTAGATCAACAGGGTACGCGTCTGTGGGAAGATAACAGTGCTTCATGCAGTCATGCTGGCCATATGACCTTGGAGGTGTCTATGGACAAAGCCAGCTCTTCGGTTTAGAAGTGGAGATGAGCAGCATCCCCCAGAGTCAGACACAACTAGACTTAATGTCAAGAGGAAACCTTTACCTTAGGGCTGGCAGGGGCAAACTTTGGCCCTCCAGATGTTTTGGACTTCTGAATTAGTCAGATAGAACTTGTAGCTCAGCAAAACAGAAAAGCCACACATTTCCCAAAGCAAGATAGTTTCCCAATAAAGTAGATTCAAGCCTCTGGGCTTCTAAATGAATGGTAGTCTCAACAAGGACTTTGAAGGTATCTTGTCTTATTTATTTATTTATTTATTAGTACGCTTGTATACCGCTAATATCTCAGCCTAAAACGGCGACTCATTGCGGTTTACAACACTTAAAAACAACAATATTCAATTTAAAAACATAACACATATACAATACACAGTATCGGGCCACCAATACAGACCAATGCATCTCTCAACTAAAATCATAATCCAATTTCATCGTCTATAATTACCAGTCCTTGATCATCAACTTCATTGCACCGGATTAGCCGAATGCTTGTTCAAACATCCACATTGTCTTGTGTTGAAAGCTATAGAATCATTGAGTTGGAAGAGACCTTGTGGGCCATCCAGTCCAATCCCCTGCCAAGAAGCATCGTATTGTACTTTAAGAGTTTGCATCTTTGGTTCCTTAGCATCGAACTATGTATTTTGCACCCAGAACAGATGTGTAGTATGCTGAAGGTCTTAGGTTCATGCGAGTCCCTGCTTTGCAACTCGATCTATAAAAGCCAGATAACAAGGATGAGAAAGACCTCTGGCATAGTGTCTATAGAGCCAACCAATCAGACTAATGCCTAAGATTTTTTTTCTTTGTGTCAGGAGCGACTTGAGAAACTGCAAGTCACTTCTGGTATGAGAGGATGTCCGAATGTTTTACCATCCTGTGGGAGGCTTCCCTCATGTCCTTGCATAAGAAGCTGGAACTGACAGACGGGAGCTCACCCTGTTCCTGGATTTGAATCACTGACCTTGCGGTCAGCAGTCCTTCTAGCACAAGGGTTTAACCCATTGCACTACCAGGGGCTCCTATGACTAAGCTAAAACACTGATTCTTGAACACTGGTCTGCCACAGGCTTGGGATTTCATTTCTTGTAAACCTAGACTATCAACCATCCTGGATGGGACTTCTGGAAATTAAAATGCAAAATACCCGAAAGATCAAAGACTGAGAAATACTCAGCTGGAATCTTATCCAAGCCAATGGGTTGACTCCACATAAGCAGCTTCATTTTTATTTTATTGTTTGCTGTTTTCTGTCTTCAAGTTGTTTCCACCCTGAAGGCAACTCTATTGTGAGGTTTTTTTGGGGGTGAGATTTGTTCAAAGAGAGGTTGTTTTTGCCACCTGGGGCTGAGAGAATGTGACTTGCCCTAGGTTTCCCAATGGGTTTCTATTACTGGATGTGGATTCAAGCCCTCGTCTTCAGAGCTCCAATCCAATGTTCAAACCACTACACAACACTGACTGTCAACTTCATATATTCTATGCAATGTTATGGTCAGGCTGAATCTCTCCATAAGTCCCAAACTGCCCAATTTAATAACTGAGATAAATGAAATGTTTCCTGGATTGCTGTGAGGTTTTTGGGCTGAATGGCCATGTTCCAGTAGCATTTTCTCCTCCCGTTTCACCTGCATCTGTGGCCGGCATCTTCAGAAGTTCTGTTGGCAGTGAAGTAGGTGGAGTGTGTCTGTCGATCTATCTATCTATCTATCTATCTATCTATCTATCTATATATATATCTATATATCTATCTATAGAATGTCGAAGGTGGGAGAAAGAACCCTTGTCTGTTTAAAGCAGTGGTCCCCAACCTTTTTTTGACCAGGGACCACTTCGACCACTCTCCAACATTACTACCAAGATGGTTACAAATCAGTTTCTGGTTCACTTTAGATTCAGTTTGAGGTGCTAATTTATAAAATTGCATTGGATAGACAATATCAGCTCTAGTTTCTGGTACAGACCATATGCCATGGTCAGTGAAAGGAAAGGAGGGGCAGGCAGAATGAAAGGAGTACAAATAAAATAAATAAACAAAGAGGAAGGAGGCTCGAGGACCAGATTTTTGTCATCACGGCCCACTGGTGGTCCGTGGCCCACAGTTTAAGAACCACTGGTTTAAAGCAAGTGTGAATGTTGCAATTATCAAGTTTGAATAACATTGATAAATGCTTCCTGATCTTAATTTTTAGGAAGGTATCATTAAAAAAAAACCTCAGTGACATCTGGTTTCTCCTCCTGCTGTCTTCCATCTGCCTCACAATATTCGTTTTCCGTACACTTCCCAGCTGATCTGCCATCTACAATTTCCATTAACTCCTTTCCTAAACATGATCTTGGGGAGGAAATCCCTTTAGCTACTGTGACAAAGCATAGCAGAGTACTTAAAGGAGTAAATAGGTTCACTTAAGTGAAGTGCTTATTTACAGACCATATTATTTTCAAATGAGCACCAGTAGAGCTTTGAAGTTTTGGACTATAATACTCAGAAACTCCTTTCACTTGCTAGCATGGCCAGGTGAGCATTCTGATAGAGTACTATGGAAGTTATGGTCCAAAACAAATAACATTTCCAAGCACTGGGTAAACGTATATGACTTTAAAAGTTAGTTTCTTGATTTTTAAGTGAACAGTTCCTATTTGCATGAGGTTTACGAGACTGGGATTTATTTTGGCTCTCCATGGGTGCATCTATAGTATAGAATTAATGCATTTCACACTACTTTAACTGCCATGGCTCAGTGCTTTGGAATCCTGGTAGTTGTAGTTTGGTGAGGCACCAGCACTTTTTGGGAAGAGAAGGCTAAAGACCTTGTAAAATTACAACTCTTACGATTCTATAGCATTATGCCATAGCAATGAAAGTGGTGTCAAACTGCATTCATACTACAGTAAAGATGAAAGTGGGGGTGCTCATGAGTGTGAGTTGGAATGGAAAATGCGATCAGTATTTATCAACTTTTTTTTTGCATTTTTCAATCCATTTGACCTCACAGTTCTGTACATATACACTATTCCATCCCAAATAGAGTCTGTTGGCTGAATTATCATTTCTGTGCATCTGGTGAAATGATTTCTGACCCATGAAAGTTTATGCCACAAGCAATTTGTCAGTTTTAAGGTCACCACAAGACTCTTTATTTTTGGTGCAGTGTACTAATGCATCTGCCCTTCTGGAAATCATATTGTATATAATGCATTATGCGTCACAGTGAAGACACAGTTCCAGTCTTTAAGGAACATCCTTTCTAAAATACATCTGAAGTGAAAGAGCCCAGAGAGAAAAGTTAGAGGCAAACAATTCTTGGGTTGCCTCCAACTCAGTTGTTGCTGTTGTTGTTGTGTGCCTTCTGTTGCAGCCCAGTGGCCTGCTTGCTCCCCTTTTCACCCAAACACCATACAGATCAACACTAACAATAAGTTTATTAAGAAAAGAGTACAGTATTTCCTCACTAATCGCAGCTGTTACATTCCAGTACCACCCGCGAAAAGTGAAAATCCATGAAGAAGGGTCGATATATATGTACATCAAGTTCTGAGGGTGAGGCAGAAGCAAGAAGAGATTTAAAGGCACTCTGGGCGATGGCAACCATTCATAAGCTGGGAGGCCAAAACCCGCAAAACAGTGATTTTGCAAAAAGCAAACCACGGAGTAGCGAGGGAACACTGTATCTAATATAAAAAGAGTTTCAAAATAGTGTTCCAAAATAAGCAGAATAAGCATTCACGATGTACCAGCAAAACTCAATAAGCAAAAGCAGTTTCAAAGTTACATCAGTGAACTAGAGTTCCAGGATCTTACAAAAAGCAATGACCAACTCTGAATATGAATTCCAAAAATCACCAAAGGCAAAACAAGAAACTGTAATACAAGGGTTGTTGCACTTAAACTAAAATTATATCTAAAAGCTTGAAAACATGAACATGACCATAATCCAAAGATTGGGAACAATGAATTTGTCTCTGTTTCGCACTATCCCTTCTGAGCTGTAAACACTGGGTTATTTGTAACCCTCCTTTCTCCTCCACATTCCTTTCAGAGTCAATCCCTGGCCGATTCTTATGAAATCAGGACCTGTTTCCCCAACAACTGATCTATCCAAAACATTCCCACCTTCTCAAAAAACTTGCTTTCCTCCACAGAAACACCAGGCTCAAACAGAAAATCCTCATCCTCAGAGGCTTCACAGGCCTCAATACCTTTGAGTCTTTTCTGACTTATGGCAACCCTAATGTGACCCTATCAAAGAGTCTGCTTGACCAGATTTGTTCAAAAGAGATTTGCCACTGAAATCATGACATCTTTGTTTTCTGAATGGCTCAACACACATAATAATAATATTGCGCAGACAGACTATAAGCAGAAGCATAATCCTCTTACTCAGATGTTTCATTGGAACTTGTGCCACAAATTCTATCTGCCTGTGACAAAAAACTGGTAGGATCACAAGTCGAAAAAAGTTACAGAAAATGAACACATCAAACTACTCTGGGACTTCCGAATACAGACTTGCAAAATTTTTGGAGCACAATACTCCTGACCTTACGATCATGGGGAAAAAAAACAAGCATGGGTCATTGATGTTGCAAATCCAGGTGACAGCAGAATTGACGAGAAGAAACTGGAAAAGCTGAGACGATAAAAGGATTTAAAGATCGAACTGCAAAGACACTGGCACAGGCCAGTCAAGATGGTCCCAATAGTGATCGGCACACTGGGTACAGTGCCTAAAGACCTTGGTCTGCACTTAAACACAATTGGCACTGACAACATTACCATCTGTCAGCTGCAAAAGGCCACCCTACTGGGATCTGCACATATTATTCGCTGATATCACATAGTCCTAGACACTTGGGAAGTGTCCGACGTGTGATCCAATACAACAGCCAGCATAGTGATCTTGTTTGCTGTGCACTAATCTTGTTGTGTATATAATAATAATAATAATAATAATAATAATAATAATAATAATTATTTCCCACCACCATCTCCTCGAAGGGACTCGGTGCAGCTCACAAAAGCACTCAATAGTCCATCAACACAGATAATACAACAAGGTATATGAGCATGTGAAACTATAACAATGTAAGTTTGCATAACAAATTTCCATAAAACAACATATAAAACCCCTACTGATTTAAAAGATTCACAATTATAGAATATATTGTGAATAAAATTACCCTCAGGCTATGTATATATAAAGTATATATGAAACACAAATGAATTTCATGACTAAGCATGGACATCATCTCCAAGATCTCCCTTCCTTCCTTTCCCCTGTAATATAGATATAGATATAGATATATATCTATAACGGCGCTCCATGCAGTCATGCCGGCCACATGACCTTGGAGGTGTCTACGGACAACGCTGGCTCTTCAGCTTAGAAATGGAGATGAGCACCACACCCCAGAGTCAGACATGACTGGACTTAATGTCAGGGGACTACCTTTACCTTATAGATATATAAACAGGAATTCAAGAACTTGAAAAAAATCCCAAATCTATAGCACTCTTGGTCTGGGTAATGAATATTTCACCTGTAATATAGCTAAATTAATTAAAAGGGGCCTGGACCAGTGCTAGACTGTGGCAAATTTCCAGGAAAGAATAAACAGTTGTTTTCAATGTCCACAAATATGATGGCAGTTCCTGGCACGTCAGGAAAAATAATGGCCAATCCCACCTATTAGATAGCTTAAGAAGCAGTGGCATAGGATGATGGTGATGACGAAAGCTATAAAGGAAGAAAGAACATTTAATCCCCAGTGGTCTGATAACTTGTTAATGTTTTTGTGTCAAGATTCAAAAGTAATCTTGGTAAACTAAATGAAGGAGCTGCAGAGAAATAAGATAAAATCTAATAAACAAAAATGTGGAGTCAGGGTTCCTGGCTGGGCCATAGGGCTGGATGGGAGATATGGAGACCAAAGCAATTAGGGCTGAAGATAATGGGATATGAGTCAGCACTGAGGCATGGCGTCCTTGCACAAAGGGCTAATGGACTGCATTACCAGAAGCTTGATGTCTACATTTTGGGAACGAATTCTCATTGGCTTTGATTAGGTCCTAAGCAGAAGATTATTATTAGGCTTGGGAGATTTCTGAACAGTTGTCCATCTTTTCCCACTGAGACACCAGGGTTCAAGCCCCTTTCAGCCATGGAAACCTCCTGGGTGACTTTGGGCAAGCAACACTTTTTCGGCTTCAGAAAAATGCAACAGTACCCCCTCTGAACAAATTCTGCCAATACAATGTCATGATAGGTTCAAATTAGGCTTAGCCTAAACCAGAAATGAATTGAAGGCAAACAATGACAATTGTGTTTCCAACAGAACTCACAACCTCTGAGGATGCCTGCCATAGATGTGGGTGAAACATCAGGAGAGAATGCTTCTGGAACATGGCCAGACAGCCCGGAAAACTCACCAGCAACCCAGTGATTCTGCCATGAAAGCCTTTGAAAGCACGACAATTGCTTCCAGGCCCATTCTTGTGCTAGTCATAGCCTTGTGTTCAGAATGGATAGGAAAGAAGAGAAAGGGACAGAATTATGCAGGATGGGCAAGTCAGTGTTGGTGAAGTATAGACGTCGCAAGATTAAAGCTAGGAAAATAAACACACTTAAAAAGGAGTGGTACCCCTTGAAGACAGCCTTCCCCAGTCTGTTGACCTCTTGGGTCAGCTTACTTGGTATAATTGGAATTTGACTACATATGGGTGGTTTCAGTTTGGGAAGAGTTGAATGCTAGGCCAAATGTATAGTTTGTAACAATCCATTTCCTTTTGTACAATCCAAAAATGGAAAGAGATCTGTATGCGTGTGTGTGTGTTGGGGGGGAGGGGGAGGGGAGTGATGTGGCATTGTCTCTATTAGGTAATGGTAAAAATTTCCCCTGACATTAAGTCTAGTTGTGTCCAACTCGGGGTGGAGGGGGTGGGGTGGGGGGGGTTGGAATGTCATTACCTTCCCTGAGATGCGCACAATGTGACCTATACTAACATTTGCATGTTTTGAACTGCTAGGTTAGCAGAAGCTGGGATTAACAGCAGGAGCTCACCCCACTCCCCAGATTCGAACTACCAACCTTTTGGTCAGCAAGTTCAGCAGCTCAGCAGTTTAACCTGCTGCATCACCAGGGGCCCCCATTGCCTTTATTAATTGTATTAATAATCATAGTCATAATAATTTTTATTTTTTGCCCGCCTCTCCTCACAGCTCGAGGCAGGTTACAACATTGGTAAAACACACATTCCTCTAAAACCAATCTTTAAAATACACATATTAAAACATATTTCCGCAAAATACATATTAAAATACACAAAATAGAGAAACATAAGATGCAAGTTTAAGGACCCTTTGAAATTAATGAAGCAAGTTAGTTCTGACCGAAGTCTTGTGCATGGATCCCACATTATGAATCCCACATCTTCTATATATATAAAAACGCTCTGTGCATAATGAGTACCTTAAAAACAAAAGAACCAATGAACAAAATCACACCAAATTTGGCAACAAAACGTCTCACAACACAAGGAGTGACCATCACTCAAAAATATGATTTTGTCATTTGGGAGTTGTAGTTGCTGGGATTTATAGTTCACCTACAATCAAAGAGCATTCTGAACTCCATCAATGATGGAATTGAACCAAACTTGGCACACAGAACTCCCATGACCAACAGAAAATACTGGAAGGGTTGGTGGGCATTGACCTTGAGTTTGGGAGTTGTAGTTCACCTACATCCAGAGAGCACTGTGGACTCAAACAATGATGGATCTGGACCAAACTCTACACGAATACTCAATATGCCCAAATGTGAACACTGGTGGAGTTTGGGGAAAATAGAATCTTGACATTTGGGAGTTGTAGTTGCTGGGATTTATAGTTCACATACAATCACAGAGCATTCTGAACCCCACAACAATAGAATTGGGCCAAACCTCCTACACAGAACCCCCATGTGGGCCACAGCAACGCGTGGCAGGGGACGGCTAGTTATTTATATAATTTGAAATGATTGTTCAAAAGTTAATATGACTTGAAATTTTAAGGAATCCTATATTTACATTACATTACTTCATAAAAGGGGTGTTGTTATATTGTTATAACACCTAAAAGTAGCATCTTACTTCCAATCTCTTTGAAACTCTTTCCAATATGAGACATGTATCATAAGTGCAATCTACAAAGTATTTCCAACAAGGATAGATTATACTGATCGATACAACAGCATCAGAGATGCCGAACTCCTCTTCCCTTTAGTGTTTTATACTTAGCTATGTATTATGCAAAAGGGGCTTTTGTTCTGCGTCCTTCCTTTATTTGCTAATGGTTTGGTTCTTTCTCGAGCTGATGCGTCTGAGGCTTATTTATGCAATTTCATCTTGCAGAGGATGGCTCAGACCGTATTTTATCACCGATTGAGACTCTGAGTGTATTTTGAAGAATGAGATGGGGGGGACTACTTGCCAATGGACTCTGCCTAAAGAATCATGACTTCTTGTGATACACAGTTCGTTTCGTTAATTCGTAATTCGTTAATAATTCGTTAATTTTTTCAATTACAAAACGATAACGAACCATTCTGGAGCAATTTTTTTAAAAAACGAATTTTTAAAAAGTTTTGTAAATGCTTCGTATTTCGTTATTGTATTCGTTTCGTTATTGTTCTGAGGTCGTTTCGTTATTATTTCCGCATGTCTGGGGCAAGTTTTTTGTTTAATTAGTGAAAAAAAATTATAATATCACACCAACAGTCAACAACAGAGGGAGAGGGAAGCTTCAGAAGGTTTTGGAGGTTTTTTAGCGTATTTCGCGGTCGCGTCCGCCATTAACGAATCGATTCGTTATTGTTTCGGAAATCGATTCGTGAATTTTTTACCATTTACGAAATTTCGTAAATATCGAACTTTTTAAAAGGAAAATTTTGTAATTATTTTAAATATCGAAACAAAAAAAAAAACCCAATACAAATCGATTTTAGAAACAAATTTTTCCGTTGTTACACAGGCCTAATATACAGTACTCTACGATCCCTTATCCACAAATTTAAAATCTAGTTTCACTTACCCACACTTCAAAAAATATTCCCTCAAATTACTTCTGGATGTCTCTAGCTCTTCAGATGTGATTCTAGCAAAGGCATGGGCAAGCTTGGGCCCTCTAAGTGTTTTGGACTTCAACTCCCACAATTCCTAACAGCTTTTTCATTTCCCCCCTCAGCTGCTTAAGCAGAAGGGGCCTGAGGCTGTTAGGAATTGTGGAAGTTGAAGTCCAAAACACCAGGAAGGCCTAAGTTTGTCCATGCCTGTGCTAGCACATGCTTCTGACCAAAGTACAGCCAACACTCCTCCATATTTACTGGATTTAGGTACACAGGACTCCAGTGAAAGTGAAAAATCATGAATTAATAAAGCTGACCAATTGCAACATCCACACATGCCTCAAACAGACAAGAGTTCTTTCTCCCACCCTGCACATTCCACAGATATATAAACTCCACTTGCCTAGTTTCCAACAGACCTGACAACCTCTGCCATAGATGTGGGTAAAATGCCAGGAGAGAATTTATTTATTTATTTACAGTATTTATATTCCACGCTTCTCACCCCACAGGGGACTCAGGGTGGATCACAATGCACATATACATGGCAAACATTCAATGCCACAGACACACAACATATATAGACAGACACATGGAGGCTTTCCAGCTTCATGAAAGTATGCTTTTGAATTCCGGCCACCAGGGGAGCTGTCGCTTCACCATCTACTTCTGACACCGATAGAGTACTTCCTCATTCTTTTTCACATTGCTGGAGAGTTTTATGGCATCGTAAATTAGTCAAATTAGTCTCCCCGCATAAGCGGTACCTAAATTTCCTACTTGACAAATGCAACTGTCTTTTGGGCTGCGAAAGTCGGCAGCAAGCTAGACAAATGGTCAGGAACTTACTCTGACCCAGACTGACTTCGAACTCATGATTTTTTGGTCATTAGTGATTTTAAGGCAGCTGACTCCCAACCATGGAACATGGCCATGCAGCCTGGAAAACTCAAAGCAACCCTTAGATTCAATTTCTCATCCTAATGGGAAGACTGCTAGGCAGGGGATGCCCTGGAAGAGGAAAAGTTAATGGAGTTGTTTTCTCAGGAGGGCTGACAATGGTGATTATAATTCCCAACAATTGGGTTCTGTCCTCAAATTCTTTCTCATTTACCTCCTGCTGTAGCAGAGTAACTCTTAACTATATTAATAATTACTTTCCTTTCTTTCTAATCTGTTTCCATTTTAATTACACCTAGCTTGAACTCTGTGAACCACAGAGAACCCCCTCCTATGTAACTTGAGAGATTCCCTTGAAAGTCTGAAGCATTGCCTTTGGATTTGATTATTCCAAATTGCTTGCAGCAGCATCTGCAGCGATTTGCTCCTTTGTGAATTGGTGAAGTTTAGGTTATACTTAGAATTTTAATCACCTCTCTTAACATTTGATTTCATACAGAGCTAAATTCAAAGGCATAACAGTGGCATCCCTTATATTTAATCTCCTTCAGTGATTAAAAGCACTTGGCTAAATACTGTCTGACCTAGTGCCATATTAATTCTGTTCTGCATGTTTGAGCACCAACTCTTCAGTTTCATCAATGCCCCATTGTGGCCATTTTGTAAAAAGAGACCTCTTTGTTCTCCCCTTTCTGCAATATCTTCACAGAAGAAGAGTGAGCATCTTTAAAACTATGTTATTAAGACTGGTTGGATATACACTGCTTTTTTCCCCTCGTGTCAGGAGCAACTTGAAAAAATGCAAGTCGCTTCTGGTATGAGAGAATTGGCCGTCTGCAAGGACATTGCCCAGGGGACACCCTAAGGGTGTCTGATGTTTTACCATTCTTTTGGGAGGCTTATCTCATGTCCCTGCATGGGGAGCTGGAGCTAACAGAGGGAGCTCAACCCACTCTCCCACTAACCTGAGTTTTGGAATACCAGTGGTATGCATAGGTTTGTAAAAAGCATGCATAATAAATATTGCAGGAATTTTAAATTTGATCTTGTGAACATTTTATTTTTTATATCTAGACAAACATGTTAATATCTGTGTTATCAGTATAAACATTAATCCGTTTTCCTCCTTCGTTTTGTTTTACAGAGATTTTCAACATCCAAATAATTTAAGTATAATAAACAAGCTTTTTTGTCTTTTGTAGGGCATGAACCTGGCCTTGTACAGCTGGTGAACTACTACAGAGGAGCTGATAAACTCTGTCGGAAAGCTTCTTTAGTGAAGTAAGATGTGTGTGTGTGTGTGTGTGTTTGTATGCATGTGTGCACTTGGATGCTTAATGTCAAAGCCCCTCGAGTTACATCCTCCTTTCCTTCTGTTATTTAAATGCTGTGATTGTTTTGATCAAGTACAAGAAAATGTAACATTCGAAACCTTTTATTCTGAAAATAAACAAACAACAACATCCTGTGTTTTGGTTGTAATAACTGGTCCATATTGTATAGAGTAGACCACTGGTATCCATTGGGGTTTGGTTCCAAGACTCCCCATGGATATCAATATCAAAATCTGTAGATGCTCAAGTCCTATTAGATTCAATGATGCAGCAAAATGATATTCCTTATAAAAAGGTAAAGGTTTCCCCTGGTTGTGTCTGACTCTGGGGGTTGGTGTTCATTTCCATTTCTAAGCCAAATAGTTGGTGTTGTCTATAGACACCTCCAAGGTCATGTGGCCGGCATGACTGCATGGAGTGCCATTACCTTCCTGGTGAAGTGGTACCTATTAATCTACTCACACTTGCATGTTTTCAAACTGTTAGGTTGGCAGAAACTGGGCCTAACAGCGGGAGCTCACCCTGCTCACCAGATTTGAACCACTGACCTTTCAGTCAGCAAGTTCAGCAGCTCAGCAGTTTAACCCGCTGTGCCACCGGGAACCCCAAGATATCCCTTATATAAAATGGCGAAATCAAGATTTGCTTTTTAGATTTTCTTAAAAAAATATTCCAAGCTGTGGATGGCTAAATCCATGAATGCTGAATCCATGGATACAGGGGGTCAATTATATAATATATTTTATCTAGAAATCTAATTCTGAGACATGAGAAAATAGACTTGGGAGTGGTATGAGACAGATTTGGCACACACCCTGCTGACATGGTGAGCAATGATCTGTTTTCCTCTCTGACCATTTAGAATTGTCAATGAGAAATCCATAATAAAATAACAGTGCCTTCCTGCCCTTGAGTTCCAGCATTTATCAATGTCATTGTATATAATGGGACTTGAATATCCATTCTTTTTGGGTATCCTCAGAAGGTCCTCTAGAAAGCATGTATAATTTATAGAGAAGGCTTCCACAAACTTTGCTAAAGTTTGCCCAAACCTGGTATAGAAGATCAGTGATTGGGGCCTCTGGAGAACATGTCTATTGTTGGGTAGACTAGGCAATATGGAACCAATAGCTTGAACTCATGACATTGTATGCTAATGAGTGAGGTCCTTTCTCCTCCCAATTTTGTCTGCTGATGTGACTGGGGTAATAACAAATGCAGGAATCAATTTTCTTGCTCAAGGACAGTTCAGGGGCCAGTGAGATTGTCAAGAAAACAAACAAAAACACCCACAGAAGTTATCAAAAATCCACTTTTGATTTGAAAGGCAGGGTAATTTTTTTTAATTTGGAAAAAAGTCAAGACTTGGCTGTTTGAGCAAGCATTTGAAAATGGAACGACTGGATGATGAGATTGGACAATGTTTTAAATAGGAGATGCAAATTATTTATGTTTTATTGATCTCGTTATGGTTTTATATTATAAGTTAATGTTTTTAAATGTTTTAAATGTTTTATGGTATTGTTGGGCATTGAATTGTTGCCTCAGCCTGTGGGCTGAGAAGGGCGGTATACAAATATAGTAAATAAATAAATAATACCTAGCAGATTGAAAACAGTGAGTAGATGAATAGGAACCACATTAAGCAGGGAGGTATTTTAGGCACTGTGTTTTACAAAGAAAGCTCTTTGGCAAGGAGATGGAGCGACAGCACCCCCTGTGGCTGGAACCAAGCATAGCCTCCAAAAATGCTGAATGATGAGAAAAAGCCTAAATATACCTCTATCTGTTTTCTGTCCTGTCATTATGTAATCAGCATTGAATGTCTGCCATATATGTGTTCTGTGATCTGCCCTGAGTCTCCTTCTCCTGAGATGATATAATTACTGTAAATAAATAAATGAGTCTACTTCCAGACAAAGCTGGGCTAAGTGAAATAATACCATACATTACTTTTGCTGCATGTCTGCTGCCAAAAGTAAGTTTCCTTATAGTTATAAGTTGTACGTGTATGTGCCATGTTCAATAGGGCAGTTGCAGTCCATGCTTTCATACCCACTTGCACAAATGCAAAGTGATCCAAGGAATTAGTACTTTTTAGCAATGCAGCGGAGAATATGGAAGGGGACATAAAGCTACAACTTACAAGTTGAGGAAACCACACAAAATCTCTCTTTCTGTTTAGGCTCATCAAGACGAGCCCGGAATTGGTGGAGTCTTGCACATGGTTCCCGGAATCCTATGTGATTTATCCAACTGACCTGAAGACTCCAGTGGCCCCAGCACAAAATGGGATTCAGCACCTGGTAAACAACACAAGAACGGATGAGAGGGAGGTTTTCCTGGCGTCCTATCAGAAGAGGAAAGAAAGCGGAGAAGGAACTGTGTGGATAGCCAAATCTTCGGCAGGTGCCAAAGGTTAGCATCAGGCAAGACTAAATGGACTGCTTGTGTACTCATGCAGATATTCAAAATAAACCATTTACTAGTGTGTATTCCTGGCAATCAGTGGGTATGCCTTCTTCTGTCCCTCAGATGCTGCCACCTCTCTTCTCCTGTCCCCTCCCCTAGAACTAAGGAGGAAGGACCACCACCCTCCTCCTTTCTCCAGCTTGCTTCCATCTTTGCCTGGCTCTCTGAGAGTGTCTCCCTACTGATGCTCTAGCCCTCTTCTATTTGTCATCTCTTCCTCAAATACAGCCTATTTATCTATATTCTGCCCTCTTGTGGTTGCATCTGAGTACTGCAGCATGAGGCTGCCGATAGAGGTTGCTTTAAAAATAAGACAACAATCAAAAGGGGTGGAATTTTAAAAACCCCACCAGCGTTTTAATTTGGATAATGAAAGTTAAGTGTACCAAGTTTGGTCCAGATCCGTCAAGCTGTGTAGAAGCCTTTAAGATACATACATACATACATAGATTTGTGTATCAATATAAATAAAAATGTAATGTTCATTTGTGGGATTAACATAACTCAAAAACCATTGGACGAATTGACACCAAATTTGGACACTAGACACCTACTAACCCAAGAAGTGATCATCACTCAAAAAAATTGATTTTGTCATTTGCGAGTTGTAGTTGCTGGGACTTATAGTTCACCTACAATCAGAGCATTCTGAATTCCACCAATGCTGGAACTGAACCAAACGTGGCACACAG
Organism: Anolis sagrei ordinatus; assembly: GCF_025583915.1. Classification (NCBI taxonomy): domain Eukaryota; kingdom Metazoa; phylum Chordata; class Lepidosauria; order Squamata; family Anolidae; genus Anolis; species Anolis sagrei. The sequence continues at coordinate 330,605,417 of NW_026844366.1, read as the reverse complement.
GACTCCCATGACCAACATAGGCATTGATGGGCATTGACCTTGAGTTTGGGAGTTGAAGTTCACCTACATCCAGAGAGCGCTGTGGACTCAAACAATGATGGATCTGGACCACACTTGGCACGAATATTCCATATGCCCAAATATGCAGACAAATTGAGATTGGGAGAAATAGACCTTGACATTAGGGAATTGTAGTTACTGGGATTTATAGTTCACCTACAATTAAAGAGCATTTTGAACCCCACCAATGACAGAATTGGGGCAAACTTCCCACACAGAACCCCCATGACCAACAGAAAATACTTAAGGCCACTCAGTCCCACTCCCTTCAGCAGAGCAAGAAAACATAATCAAAGCCCTCCTGACAAAGAGCCGTCCAGCCATAGATATAGATAGATATATATGATTCACACACAGAGAGAGATATAGTGAAAGTGACTTGAAAGAGACACCTAAAGAAGGACAATTATATGTTGCATGTTCCAGAGTAGGCAAACCAGACAATCTCGACATCAACACTGACAAAGAAACAGCAAGAAATACCGTTTACCCACAAGCATAAATAAATTACATATATTAGAAACCAACACTTTCTCATTACTTCATTTTCCAGATCACCAGACTGGGCCACAGCAACACGTGGCAGGGGACGGCTAGAATATATATAAATAGAAAAACATAGCCAGGAAACATAGTATTGAGCTTCTGGCCAAAGTATATCATAGAATTGCATTGCAGGACCTATAGATACCTGGAGAAGTGTTCTCTATAGGCCTCCCAATACAACTTCAAGACTTAGAATTGAACTGAAGGATTAGAGAAAGCATCATTCTAGAAATCTGTAGTCTTCTGATGCAATTCTATGGTATTCAAGTTCTTTGCAAACCCACATGCAATGGGATTGCATAACAAGGCCTATCATATATACAAACTGTATTTTAATCTAAGAACTCTTAAGTTTACTTTTGTTGTAGAAATATAAAAGTTGCTCTTTTGTTTTCATTTGTTTAGGTGAAGGAATTCTTATCTCTTCAGAGGCCTCTGAACTTCTGGAGTTCATAGATAATCAAGGACAAGTACATGTGATTCAGAAATACCTTGAGAAGCCTTTGCTCTTAGAACCAGGTCATCGCAAATTTGATATTCGGTAACTTTACTGCATCGATATCTTTAAAGGTTGAATCACAGTTAAGTTTGATTTTCCTGCATTGGTATATATATATTTTCAAAAACAACAACGCAATCTCTATTTCGTTTTGACTTTTAGAAGCTGGGTGCTAGTGGATCACCTTTATAATATCTACCTCTACCGAGAAGGCGTTCTACGGACCTCTTCCGAAGCTTACAACAGTGCTAATTTCCTGGACAAAACCTGCCATTTGACCAATCACTGCATACAGAAGGAATATTCTAAAAACTATGGGAGATATGAAGAAGGGAATGAAATGTTCTTTGAGGAGTTTGATCAGTATCTCATGAGTGCTTTGAACACTAATCTGGAAAATGCAATCTTATTACAAGTCAAAAACATAATAAGGTAATGCAGCATGAGAACTACAGTGAGGCAAAGCGTGCTGTTATTCGTTTCATATTTACTTCACCCTATTCATTTTTATTCCAATTTTAATTAAACTGAAAGATACTCCACTTAGGCAGAAAAAATGAAATGCAAAGATACAGAATGGGGAACACCTGGCTCGACAGCGGTACGTGTGAAAAAGATCTTGTTTAACAACAAGTTAAATATGAGCCAACAATGTAATGCATTGGCTAAAAAAGCCAATGGGATTTGGCCTGCATCAATAGGAGTCTAGTGTCTAGATCCAGGGAAGTCATGCTACCCCTCTATTCTGCCTTGGTCACACCACACCTGGAATCACACTGTGTCCAGTTCTGGGCACTGCAATTGAAAAGTGATGTTAACAAGCTGGAATGTGTCCAGAGGAGGGTGATTAAAATAATCAAGGGTCTGGAGAACAAGTCCTATGAGGAGCGGCATGTTTAACCTGCAGAAGAGAAGGCAGAGAGGAGACATAATGAGGGTCATATATAAAGATGTGAGGGGAAGTCATAGGGAGGAGGGAGCAGGCTTGTTTTCTGCTGTTCTGGAGACTGCATTTCCTTATGGGTTAAATACCTCCCCCTTATAAAGCAGTATCTATTTATCTACTCACATTTGCTTTCAAACTGCTAGGTAGGCAGAAGCTAGGCTAAAGGTCAGGAGCTTACCCCAACCTGTGCTTCAAACTGTCAACTACACATCCTAATTCATCCGTGTTCCGTGCTTTTTCACAGAAGTTGCCTTATGTGTATAGAACCTGCAATCAGCACCAAACACCTCCATTACCAGAGTTTCCAGCTCTTTGGCTTTGACTTCATGGTGGATGAAGACTTGAAGGTCTGGCTAATTGAAGTCAATGGTGCCCCTGCCTGTGCCCAGTAAGCACCCTTTTCTTGTCGCATATTGTTACATGTTAATAAAATTTCCTAGGGATGCCACAATATATTTATTTAAATGTTGGACAACAAACATGTAATTCTGAAGGTTGCCATTGGCTTTATTTGAAAGGAGACTATACACATGCAGAAGTTCCTTTCCTCCCTGGGTGTGGTCATTACCCCTGCATTGGGGAACAAGAAATGAAATTAAAGGCTATGCCTGCAATAGGGTAATTTCCATATTTTACTTGGGGCTAGCCTTGTGGATATCACACTAAAACCATGTAACACAGGCATGGGCAAACTTTGGCCTTCTAGGTGTTTTGGACTTCCAACTCCCACAATTCCTAACAGCCGGCATGCCAGTATGCTTCTGATCTAAATTCAAAGTGCAATAATGACATTTAAAGCACTAACCAGCATGGGACCTGAATACTAGCCAACTTGGGTCTCAATCAAGAGAGAACAGAAGATAATAATAATAATAATAATTATTATTATTATTATTATTATTATTATTTAAAAATCAAACTGCAAAGACTCTGGCACAAACCAGTAAAGATGATCCCAGCAGTGATTGGCACACTGGATGCAGTGCCTAAAGACCTTGGCCTGCACTTAAAAACAATCAGTTCTGACAAAATTACCATCTGTCAGCGGCAAAAGGTCACCCTACTTGGATCTGTATGCATTATTCACCAATACTTCACACAGTCCTAGACACTTGGGAAGTGTCCTACGTGTGATCCAATACAAAAGCCAGCATAGTTGGACAACGTGATTGGACAATGACTGGTAATGAAATGCGGAGGACTTATGGTTTTTATTGTGTTAATTGTAATGAATTTTTACCTGTGTTAAATGTTTACAATGTTTAATTTTTAATGTTGTGGGCATCAAATTGTGCTGTTTTGTAAACCGCCGTGAGTCGCCCTCAGGCTGAGAATGACAGTTTAGAAGCATAGTAAATAAATACATAAATAGTGGTTTTGTTTTGCTGTGTACTAATCTTGTTATGGATCGGATAATAATAATAATAATAATAATAATAATAATAATAATAATAATAATAATAATAATAGAAGACATGTGTCTCTATACTTCTGCTCAAGAGCTGAGATTGTGGGACACCATATTCCCTTCAAACAAGATGATACAGTCTACTACAGGCATGGGCTAATTTGGGTCCTCAATGACCTAAGTGCCTGGGGGGAGGACAGGAAGGAAGGGGCCTGAGACTGTTAGGAATTGTGGGAGTTGAAGTTCAAAACACCTGGAGGGCTGAAGTTTACCCATGCCTGGTCTATTATCATATAATTTCCTCTTAGAGCAGCTGGAAGTACCAACAACCTTGTTCCGAAATAAAACGTAGGTTTCAGCAGAAAGTTGCATGTTCTGGAATTAGAGCATGTGTCTTTTGTACAACTGATACGGTTATTATGCTTGTGCATGAAATTTTTTTCAATCTGTGCTTTATTTATCATTTTAATCCTTCTCTTCTTGGTTTTGATTTTTAGGAAACTGTATCCAGAGCTTTGCCAAGGCATAGTGGATGTAGCTATCTCTAGTGTCTTTCCCCTTAGCGAGATCGTGCAAAAGCAGAGCCAGCAACCGATATTTATTAAATTGTGATGCTACTTTTTAAGAAAAAGACACGTGTGCAACAGACAGGGGAGAACTTCCTCCTGTTGATTCTTGAGACAACGAAGAGATATGGATTTGATTGCTTCACCTGCAGATCATGCCTGGAAAAGAGAGATAAAGACTAGCATCATCTTAGGATTTCAGAAGAGAAAGAGGAAAGTCCAAGATGAGCCAAAGCTGTCCCCTCAATTCTGTAGAAATGTTTACTATAGAAACAGTTTCCGTAACCGAAGCAGCACTCTCTGGGAGAACAGCGTAATGTTGTTTTTTTAATTGAAGGAACAGAAAGGATTTGACTTTTCCCCACCATCCCTCTCCCTCATCTAATAATTTATTCTAGCAAATGGGTGATAGTACCAATGCCCTTCCATGGACATAATAGCTTGAAGGTTTTGTCAACTCGGTGTGCAAGGTTGTTTTGATTTCTTTATCCGCTGCAGTTCTAGTGCCTTAGCTTTTTTCCTAATGACTAACCTAATTCTGTTCTTGGTTGGTTCTTTAGAGAGTTAAAAAAACAGTCCTGTGGGGTATTAACTGTTCCTTGCAAAACTTTGTTTTTATATGTGTGTGTGTTTGTTCTCTGAAAGTCAGTATCTAACAGTTCTAAACGTAGAAGATTAACTTGAAGGATGAAATACCGCTGTCTTCGTTTACCTTCTAATACGTGCTGCTATGGCTTATGACGTAACAATTCAAACATAACCTCTCACAATATCCTATGCAGACCTTAGATATACTACTTTTGGGTTGAACGCCCACAACCAGTACAAGCCAATGGCCCTATTTGCTGGGCAATACTGGGAGCTGTAGTCCACAAAGCAACTACTCGTGATCTTCCGTCTTGGCAAACGGTTGACAATCTCTGTGCATCCGCACACCTGAGCAAGTTGTTTAAAACAGAAAATTTATTAATGTTGCAATCTTTTTGGGTACTTAATTCCGAGTAAGACCCATTTAATATAAGTGGGACTAATTTCAGAGTGAGCATGCGTAAGACAGGTCTGTAAGTATTCAATGGGCTTAAAAAGTTCAGCTTGAATCCAGTAATTCATTTTAATACTATTTGCATTCATTCTTCTTCAGCATTTGCTGTTGCAGAAAAAGCATGTCTGTCCATTGGGACTGAATGCAACTTTCTGTTGAAACATGAACATCATTTGGACTTCACAGCTTTGTATGTTGTTAGCTACAGATCTTACTTCACTGGTTTTTGTTTGTTTGTTTGTTTTGCATGTGGGCATTTTGCTTTCTGCTTTGATTTAATTCCTTCCCTTGCTCTTTATTCTTAATTCGTAAAACAGGAGGTTAAGTGAAACAAATCATTGACAGATATAATTGACATTTTAAAAAACTCAATTTCTCCCTTGACATATCTCTTAATTGTACTGTTTCTAAAACAATAACAATAACAACAATAGGTTTTTATATGTTTTCCGGGCTGTTTGGCCATGTTCCAGAAGCATTCTCTCCTGACATTTTGCCTGCATCAATGACAGGCATCCTCAGAGGTTGTGAGGTCTGTTGGAAACTAGGAAATTGGGTTTATATATCTGTAGAATGTCCAGGGTGGGAGAAAGAACTTTTGTCTGTTTGAGATAGGTGTGAATGTAGCAATTGGCCACCTTGATGAGCATTGAATGGCCTAGCAGTTGTCAAGGTCTTGCTGCTTCCTTCCTGGGGCAATTCTTTGTGATTAGCTGGCCATGATTGTTTCTTGTCTGGAATTCCCCTGTTCTTGAGTGTTGTTCTTTATCTACTGTTATGATGTTAGAGTTTTTTTAATACTGGTATCCAGATTTAGTTCATTTTCATGGTTTCTTCCTTTCTGTTGAAATTGTCCACATGTTTGTGGATTTCATGGGTTCTCTGTGTAGCCTGGGGAGAATGCTTCTGGAACATGGCCATACAGCCCGGAAACCACACAACAACCCAGTGATTCAGGCCACAAAAGCCTTCGACAATACAACAACAACAACAGGACACACTCAATAGTGCAACATAATACAAATATAGCAAAATATACAAAGGTAATATTAATAACAATAAAATTAACCACATTACTCATAAAAAATCAATAAAACCCCAATCAATTAAAGATCCTAAAAAACCCGACAACTGTAAAATAGTGGCTATGTACAATAGCAAAGAGTTCAACAATGACCACTCACTGTCCACAAATATCCCTAAACATGGTCAAAAGCTTGTGTAAAAAAAACCATGTTTTCAGTAGGCTCCCAAATCTCCCTATTTGGGGGGGGCCACTACCAAGAAGCCCTCTCTCTCGTCCCGACGAACCGCACATGAGACGGAGGTGGGATCAAGAGAAGGTCCTCCCTGGCAGATCTTAGGGGCCGCGTCAGTACATAGAAAAAGGCTACAATAAATGCTTTTAAGAGGTAACTGATCCGTTGTGCATTTGACAAACACTATGGATTGATTTAGATGTCATAGCCAAACTATGGTTTTGCCATTGTGAATACGGTTCTTTCATTTCAATTCCTCTCTTTCAAACACTGTTATAATAACAATAATAAATCTTTATTTGTACCCCACCACCATCTCCCCATAGGGACTCAGGGCAGCTCACAGAAACACTCCAAGTGCCACATGCAAACAACAATACATAACCATAAATACAATTATATAACTGCTTGGAGTCCCCCTAGGAGTGAGAAAAGCGGTATATAAATACTATAAATAAATAAATAAATAAATAAATAAATAAATAAGTATAATCAACAGCACATAAAAATCTCACTGATAAAATTATAAAAGTATGAAAATTATAAAATTTTAAGAAGTCCAGATTGCCATTATGTACAAATGGATCAGACGGCCATTGTTGGATTCCAAGTCACCATTGGTCTCACAGTTCAGATCATGGTTGGGAGGTAACCATAGTCTACGCAATGTAAACATTAGAGTAAATTTTGGAGGAAACTAAGATCCTTTATAATGACTCATTCATGGTTTGACCATGACATTAAATATAGGCCTGTGTTTCTCTTCCATTGTTTACTAATGCCAAGGGAGAATAAATGTTGGCACCTACTAGAAATCCCAGCTCAACTTGAGAATATAGGTTACTCCTCACTCCTTGTTACTAACCTAGATACAAAATGTTTATACAGAAAGTTACTTTGAGGAGACTTGCTGATAATCTACTTTGGGAGTGAGTGGAGTCTCTGGGTTGTTGTAGGTTTTTCGGGCTGGTTGGCCATGTTCTAAAAGCATTCTCTCCTGACGTTTTGCCTGCATCTGTGGCAGGCATCCTCAGAAGTTGTGAGGTCTTCTACAATACATTGAGTGGAGTCTGTCCCAATGTTATATCCATTCTTTAATGATGTTGTAAAGTAGAGGATAATATTTCACCCTAAAAATCGAGGTCCTCTCGTCTCCGCAATGTCTGGGATTGTAATAATACCACTTTTGACATTTTTGTAAAATAAGTAGGATGTCAATCACTTGTCTTTCAAACATTTTTTAATATTTTCATAAATGGCTATAAAATGGGAAATTCCCATCAAAAATTAATTTTATTTTAGTATTCAACTTAAAGTACAAAGAGTTTGGTGTGCTACCTTTATGAACTCTAGATGAAATGATAACTATATTTATTTGCAAGGAAGGCAGAGTGCAATAGGAGAATAAATCATTAGAAGTTGTTTAAGGGAGGATTGTTGGTACTCCAAGTGGTAGGCTAGATCATTTTGAACTCAAGAGTAGTCTATGTTGCAATTGTGGTATGGCTAGATAGTTGACTAGGTACTTCTACACTGATCCTATAAGTATTTACTTAGAAAAAGATTCAGCTGGTTACACAGAACATGTTATGAGCATAAAAGAACTGGTGGGCATTCTAGAATCAATTTTGCATTATGGAGACATGGTCATTTCTAGATATTGCATGCTGCATGTCCAAATAGTTCAGTTCAAAGGTTTTTTTGTGTCAGGAAAAAGTAACTTCTGCTGTGATAGAATTGGCTGTCGGCAAGGACATTGCCCGGGGGACGAATGGAAGTTTTGCCATCCTGTGGGAGGCTTCTCTCATGTCCCCCGGATGGGAAGCTGGAGCTGACAGATGGGAGCTCACTTCATTCCCCAGATTCAAACCGCTTTCGGTCAGCAGTCCTGCTGGCACAAGGGTTTTATCCATTGCGTCACTGGGGCTCCTTCAAAGGTATTGGATGATCATTCAAATCATGAAAAGGGAATGATCTTACAAATAAAACAGTAGATAAAAGCGGGTTGTTGTGAGTTTTCCGAGCTGTATGGCCATGTTCCAGAAGCATTCTCTACTGAGTAGACAAAACATTGCGTAGAGCAGTGGTTCTCAACCTGGGGTCCCCAGATGTTTTTGGCCTTCAACTCTCAGAAATCCTAACAGCTGGTAAACTGGCTGGGATTTCTGGGAGTTGTAGGCCAAAAACATCTGGGGACCCCAGGTTGAGAACCACTGGCTTAGAGATTGTGCATCACAGGAAATCTGGCCAATAAAAGCTCTGAGTTACAGCCTGAAAAAATTATTTAGCAATCTCCAGTGATAGAAGAATTAACTGAGATGACCAAGAGCACTCTAAATTCAACACAACATGGTACAAAGTTACTAATTTGCGAATGAAAATGGCATTCCTTTCTCCTGCCCATGTTGATTTTTGGAAATATGCTTTATGGTACTTCATCTTGTGTTAATTGGTAATTTTATCAACTGGATAGTTCTGGATAAAAAATTGTGATCTGCTTCAAACTGCGGTGCATGTTCATTGTTTGCTGATTATGTTTGCTACTGTAATATGAGGTGGGGGGGAGAGAAAACAGTTGTTCAGCTGACCAGGATCCAGCTCTAGTGTTAGCCCAGTTGCACAACCCCTCACATTCTTTACACAACCCCAAAACAGCTCTGGAGGAGTTCCCAGCCCTCTAAGGCAATTTTGGGGTAGTGCGTACTGCAGATTATCTCCTTTCATTCCACCAATGGAAGGATCTCTAATTGCGACTGTTTACTGTAGGATTTAGTCTAATATCTGAGACTCCCTAGTGGCACAGCAGATTAAAGTGCTGAGCTGCTGAACTTGCTGGCTGAAAGCTCAGTGGTTTGAATCCGGGGAGCAGGGGGAGCTCCCGCTGTTAGCCCCAGCTTCTGCCAACCTAGCAGTTTGAAAACATGCAAATGTGAGTAGAATAATAGGTACTGCTCCGGTGGGAAGGTAATGACGCTCTATGCAGTCATGCCAGCCACATGACTTAGGAGGCATCTATCGACAATGCCGGCTCTTTGATTTAGTAACGGAGATGAGCACCACCACCCCCAGAGTTGGACACGATTAGACTTAATGTCAAGGAAAACCTTTACCTTTACTGGGACTCCAGGAGAGTATTCCCAAATACATTCACCCAGGATTAAGCACTGTTGTCCTCAGACTGACTTCTGAATAAACTTGCATCTGGTTATGTCTTACTGCTACTCTCCTGTCCATATTTGCATGACACAAAGTCCCACAGAACTCAGAAAAAGGACCCCTCATGATGATAAAAGTGTGATTATCCACAATAATGATGGGGAATAATTTGCATGCAATGATTTGTTTTAAGTACTTAGTACATCAAATACATTATTTGAGTTCTGGCTGCCAAGTTTTAATGCTCGCACTAAACATGCCTCCATTGCTATTGGCCTAATAGAAATTGGACAGACATGTTTGCAGATCATTGCAGATGATGTCTATTTGGGCATCGGGCCCTTTAACCTTTGGATTTGGCAGTGATGCTATTCTTTGAGCAAATGTTAACTAGTTCTTGCTTTGGCAGACTGTATTCAGTGCAGATGTAACTTTTAACACTTGGCTCCCATAAAAAAAAAAGAGTGCAAAAGCATGCCTTTGATATCTTATGACAGGCATTCAGTTGCCTGATGGGCTTCAGTAAAAGTCTTTATTGAGGACAACAGGTGCAAATTCCCTACTGGCAAAAGGATGCAGCCAGGGTGTTCAGTTTAACAGGGCATTTCTGATTGGAATTCAGTGCAAATGCTTAACTGGGATTAAGGTTGCCAGCTCTTACTCAGCTGTGAGGGGAAGTCATAGGAAGGAGGGAGCAAACTTGTTTTCCGTTGCCCTGGCTTCAAACTACAGGAAAGAAGATTCCACCTGAACATGAGGAAGAACTTCATGACTGTGAGAGCTGTTCAGCTGTGGAACTCTCTGCCCTGTAGTGTGGTGGAGGCTCTTTCTTTGGAGGCTTTGATGGCCATCTGCTGGGGGTGCTTTGAATGAGATTTTCCTGCTTCTTGGCAGGAGGTTGGACTGGATGGCCCACAAGGCCTCTTCCGTTATTCTATGATTCTTAAGTCATCCCTTGATCAAATTTATCTCATACCCTTCCAACTGTCCCAGTTTGGCAGAGGCAGTCCTGATTAATCCATCACCATCCCACTTTTGCAGCTGCCTTTAAGATGACCCAATTTCTCTCCTTTTCTCCCTCTATGTCCTCATCTTACTTCTGCTGCAAAGCACACAAAGGAGTTTGCCCTCTACTCTAACAGGAGAGGAGGACTCTTGTCCTCCCCAAAAGGTTCAAGTAAAAGGGAAACACTTGTGTTAATAAACAATTAATAACTTTCACCATCTTGACTGTATTCTGAGGTTGATCAGCCACGTGCGTCCCAGCTTCAGACTACAAATGGCTGGTTTCTGCAAGTCAGCATATGGCTAAAGGTGGAGAAATGGGTTAAAGGTTTCCCACTTCCACCCCTATTTTGCATCCAACAATTGGAAATCCCTGAGGGACCCCGCAGGCCAATGGCCAAGCACTAAAACAGAGTTTAAGATAGGTATGAGCCCCCGGTGGCGCAGTGAGTTAAAGTGCTGAGCTGCTGAGCTTGTTGACCGAAACATTGCAGGTTCGAATCCGGGGAGTGGCGTGAGCTTTCGCTATCAGCTCCAGCTTCTGCCAACCTAGCAGTTTGAAAACATGCAAATGTGAGTAGATCACTAGGTACCGCTCCGGCAGGAAGGTAACAGCGCTCCATGCAGTCATGCTGGCCACATGACCTTGGAGGTGTCTATGTACAACGCCGGCTCTTCGGCTTAGAAATTGAGATGAGCACCACACCCCAGAGTTGGACACAATTGGACTTAATGTCAGGGGGAAACCTTTACCTTTACCCAAACTTCAGCTCTCCAGATGTTTTGGACTTCAACTCCACACTTCCTAACAGCCTCAGGCCCCTTCCTTTTCCCTCTCGGCCACTTAAGCGGCTGAGGGGGAAAAGTGAAAGGTCTGAGGCTGTTAGGAATTGTGGGAGTTGAAGTCCAAAACATCTGGCGGGCTGAAGTTTGCTCATACCTGCCTTAGTGCTACTAAAGGGCAGCTTTATAGTCTTTTCAGTCATCTAAAGTTGGTTTTTTGTTTGTTTGTTTTGCTGCAGCAGAGACCACTGGGGCTATAATGATTGTGGAATTCTAGAAATTATAAAAAGTAACTTTTCATAGCATCATCTAATAATAGAGTTGGAAGAGACCACATGGACCATTTAGTTCAACCCCCTGCCATGCAAGGAAAGCACACTATTTGAAAAGTGTTGCTGTGAACAAGATTGGGGAACCTTTAGATGTCCAAATATTTTAATCTACTATTTCCATTAGCCGCACCCACATTCTGCTGGCTCGTTTGTCGGATAACCGAGACTCTACTGTACAAGCTAATTTATTCAATGTAATTTTAAAACTCCCAGTCCATTATAATAATCTGCCATTGAGAAGACTTGGATGGGTGGATGTTACATCATTGCATTTACACTATGTTTGCATATGTATGTATGAAAGTAAGAGAAGTAGATTAAGATGATGGAAGATGGACCAGTCTTTGAATAGCTCTCTGAAATGTCCTTGACATTCATACATTATATGAGAAAAACTAGGAAAACAAGAGTAAACTTTAGGAAAGAACTTGATAAGGGCAGAATAGAAAGAGATTCCTTGAAAATGTTAATTTTGTTTAATTTGAATTTATCTCTATTACAAATATGTTCAGGGGCCCCCTCATGGCACAGCGGGTTAAACCACTGAGCTGCTGAACTTGCTGACCGAAAGGTTGGTGGTTTAAATCCAGGGAGCAGGGTGGTCCCAGCTTCTACCAACCTAGCAGTTCAAAAACATGCAAATGTGAATAGATCAATAGGTACTGCTCAGGCAGGAAGGTAACAGCACTCCATGCAGTCATGCTGGCCACATGACCTTGGAGGTGTCTATGGACAACGCTGGCTCTTCGGCTTAGAAATGGAGATGAGCACCACCGCCTGGAGTCAGACACAACTAAACTTAATGTCAGGGGAAAGCTTTACCTTTACCTTACAAGTCCGTTCTCTCCTTTATGGGTTTTTTTAATGAATGCTCATGCTTTTTTTTTTCAGTGCTGCAAGAAAGCTGTTATTTAAGATAATATAGCACATGCACATTTTTTTAAGATGTCAAAAGGGCTGTATTCCACTATGAAACAAATGTATGACCTCTTCTGATATTGGAATACATATTTTCTATACTGTGTTATCTTTATAATGTGATGGAATCACAGATACTGGGAATTATTGTGATGTCAAAATCAACTGGTTAGCAGATCTATCTAACAACACTGAGGAATCGCTTATGTACTGGACAAACCTTCAAAGCAATAACTGTAGAATGGATTCGAGTGCTGCTGTGTAAATATACCCATCTGTTCCACTCAGACTTCAATTACATTTGTTCCATATAATGTTTGAAGTGTTGAGTGGCAGATAACAAGAAAGATGTTCTTTAATACAGAATGAATGAAGGAGTGGATGAATGTGAAATGATAGCATTGTTTCCACCCATGAATGTCAAAATGTGATGTTCCCATGTCCATGTCTTGGTGAAGACGTCCATCCATGTTTTAAAGAAATGATTGAAAATCCCAACGATCTCAAGAAGCAGCCAGTAATGACGCATTAACATTATTAACGTTTGTAAATGGTGGGGAAGTTTTGTACAATATGGCTGATGTAACTTTGTGTTGTCGAAGGCTTTCATGGCCAGAATTACTGGGTTGCTGTGAGTTTTCTGGGCTGTATAGTGATGTTTCAGAAGCATTCTCTCTTGATGTTTCACCCACATCTATGGCAGACATCCTCAGAGATTGTGAGGTCTGTTGGAAACTAGGCAAGTGGGGTCTGTGGAATGTTTAGTAATAATAATAATAATAATAATAATAATAATAATAATAATAATAATATATTCCGCTCTATCTCCCTGAAGGGACTCAGGGCAGATTCCAAACATAAAAGACAATCATTCAATTCCCGAATACAACAACAATACATCCATACTAACACAATTTAAACAACCCTTATCTGCTTAAGGCGGACATTCAATGCTAATCAAGGTGGCCAATTGCAACATTCACACTTGCCTCAATCAGACGAGAGTTCTTTCTCACATTCCACAGACATATAAACTTGTCTTCGTTTCCAACAGACTTTACAACCTCTGAGGATGCCTGCCATAGTTGTGGGCGAAACGTCAGGAGAGACATTGGCATTGAATTGTTGCCAACACTGTGAACCACCCTGAGTCTCCTTCGAGGTTGAAAAGGGTGGTATATAAATATCATAAATAATAAATAATAAAATAGAGAATGCTTCTGGAACATGGCCATACAGCACGGAAAACTCACAGCAACCCAATATAACTTTGGTTTGCCAAGTTTTAGGCTGGAGTTCATTGTTCCTTCCAGAGGAGACCTGTTTTGAAAGTTTTAAAACTCACTCAGGTGGGATCTGACCACAGTTCAATGCTTTTCTTATTGAGCACACACTATTTTGACCTGAGACCAACCAGAGGTCCTGCGTAATTGTCTAGATACAGTTCTCCTTACTGAATGATGTTTGAGCACAGTGATGTTTTTTGACCTCAGGGAACTCTTTCTGAATCAGTGACCCAAATAACCCCAGGAATATGCCTAAAAACTAAGACACAAAGAATTTGTTTTATTGGGCTATGTTATGCTTAATGCCTAGATTCCCTATAAAAAAACTGATCTAGCAGCATAATAACATTTGAAGTTGAATTTTGAGTTTGAAAAAAATCCAGCTGTTGTCCTGTTGTGTAACTCTGTGTGATGGAATATCCTATAGTGTGTTTTTGTGTGATTTTCCATTTTGGAGGAAAGGGCCTCAGTCCATTGTTCCATGAACAGATCTCTCTCTGGGAGGTTGTAGGTTTTTTCGGGCTATATGGCCATGTTCTAGAGCAGTGGTTCTCAACCTGCGGGTCCCCGGGTGTTTTGGCCTTCAACTCCCAGAAATCCTAACAGCTGGTGAACTTGTCAGGATTTTTGGGAGTTGTAGGTCAAAACATCTGGGAACCCACAGGTTGAGAACCACTGTTCTAGAGGTATTATCTCCTGATGTTTCGCCTGCATCTATGGCAAGCATCCTCAGAGGTAGTGAGATCTCTCATCCTATCTGCTCTGAAGTAGATCAGTGGAGGGATCGAGTCCACCAACAAAGAGTCTTCTTTGTGCTGATGGAGTGACATCATTGGAAACCGCCCAAGGAAGTCACATCCCTGCAATGTGAGATCTGGAAGCTATTGGCACTGAAATGGCTCTTCTTTTTAAACAGAAGCACTGTTCAAAATTAAGTATGGCAGTAGGTTAAAAATATTCTTAGCAATAGATAAATAAAATAAAGCATTGATGTTGCAGTCATAAGATCATGTCGTAATATCTCTGGGCAGATTGTAATAAAATCATTTGGGGAGAAAACAAGAGATAAGACAAAAATATATTTAAAATAATGTAAATGTTCTAAAAACATATTAAACATTTGCATAATTTAAATACAAGCATTAAAACAGTATATCCAGTCATCCCTTCTGCAATGGAAATGGTCCTTTTGTTGTCACACAATGGCCTCTCCAGCAAAAATTGGTCCTTGAGAAGCATAATATAGCGACTTTACACATTCAGGAGATCCATAATAGGAAAACAAGAATGTGTTGCTTTTTCCAGAATGTTTGAATTCCTGCCCATTGTGGAACTAATGAAAAATCATAGCCAGAATAACCAGCTGTGGGGGATCATAGGGGCTGTAGTCAAATATAGACAAGGTATTGGGTGAAGCAGAAACTCCTCTTCCATAATTTTCACACCATCTCTTTCCATGAAGTCTTTTCTTCATATTAAAAATGGGACTCAGAAGATGCAGTAGTGCTTTTTGGTGTTTCTGACAGGCATGAATTTAGAAGGTTAAAGGAACAAGTGAATATACATGTTTGGTAGTTATTGGGCAAGGGGATAACTGGTGATGAGACACATTTTTTATCTTTATTGCATCTTTTTCAGGTAGATTAGTGTTTCAAGTCGTAGGATATGTTTGAACTCATATCCTGTTCCAAGTTTATGACCATTGTGCTTAAAAACAGCAAAATGTCATCCTATCTATAGTTTTTGCAGCTGCCCTGCAAACCATTACAAATACATAAATATTGTTCCTGGCAGTCAAATCATGTCAATTATGTCTTGGATATTGCACAATATTTGAGGGATGTCAAAGCTGAGTGCATACAAATGGCTTACACATGTTTCCTTCTCTGAGTGTTATTTATTAAAATAAAAATAGTGCATACGATACCTCAGAAACTGCATTGTTGTTGTTGTTGGCTAAAGTGGGCTGTAGACTGCAAAATCTGAAACCATCACAACATTATACATGTCTCATTTGGGTCATACGACCTTTGGTTTGTCTCCAGAAAAATTGTAGTGTGATTCTGTATGTTTGTGTCCGATGGAATATGTGGCTGTAAGCTGTGCATGGTTTTTTGCTGACCTTTGTATTCCAACCTCTCTTAAACAAATAAAAAAATACAAAAGCTGCTTTTATATGTTGGCTGTGTGTACGTGAATGCATCTAACAGAAAGACATTGGTGAATATATGTTTTTAATGGTTAATGAACTTGACAAACTGGCCTCCAGTGGTATTGTTGAAGTCACCCAGAAACAAAACCTCCGAGAGCAGTTCTGTGAGCTCAGCCAGGGAGTCTGTTAGGCAGCAGGGTGGCCGATACACAAACAGAATCCTCAGCCTATCCCTGATTTTCCGACTCAGGTACACACACTCAATGTGATTCAGCTCCCTAATAGGCACTCTGGTCAGGTTAAGATGGTATTTGTAGACCACAGCTACCCCCACCCACCCTCTTTCTCTCATCTGCTCACGGACACAGTACCCAGCTGGGAAGGCCTGAGCCCAGGTTGGAGCACTATCGTCTCCCAGCCAAGTTTAAATTAAGCATACCAGGCCAGCCCCTTCATCCTCAAGGAGATCATAAATGATATGTCTTTTATTCTTGACTGACCTGGCATTATTTAAGAACAAGGTGATGTTTGGTGGGTTGGCTAGCTGACTCTCTTAAGTTCTGCCAGGCTGGCAGGTGACTGGAAGGTGGGAGAGGTATTAAACATCTTTCTCTCCTTCCTCTATGACAGTGATTCCCAACCTTTGGGCCTCCGTGTGTTTTGGACTTCAACTCCCAGAAATTCCAGCCAGTTTACCAGCTGTTAGGAACTGTGGAAGATACAATTCAAAACACCTAGAAGCCCAAGAGTTGGGAACCACTGCCCTATGAGGACGTGTGACCCTGTCATAACCTCTGCCCTGCACAACTTCTATCACTGCCCCAGTCTCCAGCCGCATTGAATTAAAAACAAAAATACAGGGACAAATGAAAGACAAATTATAAGATTAATATTACAACACTTAACACACAGTCAATGGGTGCATTCCCAGTCAATCAGGCCAATTAGTCCAACAGCCCCCCACACCCATTAGGGAACTGCTTTGTAGCCATCTAGATGGTTCTGGGTAGCCCTCTCACTATTACTCACTCATTCATCTGGTTCTCTCACCGCCAGCTGTTAGGAATTGTGGGAGTTGAAATCCAAAAACACCTGAAGGGCCCAAGTTGGCCCATGTATAGTGCAGATGCACCCTAAGTGAGGCCATTGAGGAGAACTCTCCAGGGTGCTGAATTCTTGGACCCTTACAATGGCACAGGCTGCAGACTCTGGAAACATTGTGCATTAAGCATCCATTAAGTCCCCTTGGGGAGATAGAGCGGTATATAAATAAAGTTTTTTTTATTATTATTAAGCTCTGGCCTGATCCATGAGGTCATGAAGAATTGGAAGCAACTGCACGAATTGTAGGGGCAAAAAAAAAAAATATGGGGAGGATGAGGAAGGACTTCACAAAAGCTGAATCTTTAAACTGAAAAAAACAAACTATTTATTGCTTGGCTATAGCAATAATGACAAAACATGCATTCAGGAATGCAATCAAAGGGTTTGTTCCAACCCCCAATGGGGCTGTAGAGCTTTTATCATTTTTAGCATACATATTCTAATTGGTTCCCAAAGACAAATAATGTCATGGGTCTAAGCTAGCTATACAGTTGCTCATTGGTGGTTTATGATTTTGATTGACATTATAGCACACGTGGGATCCTAACAATGGCCCAACTATAGTCTATTGTTCTCAGAACATGACTGTCTTAATAAATCAGTCTTATCTGTTAGTCTGTTGCAAACATGGCTCCAGAGCGACTGGGAAACTTGGGGGTTCAAACTAGCCACCAGCTAGTCGGTTTTGTCCGGATGTACTGTTATCCTTGAAAAGTAACTTCCTCTTTGCAGCACTGATTTCTCAAACAATCAGCATTTCTGTAAACAGATCCCAGTAAGGTGGTCTTCTGCAGCTGGCAGATGGTAATTTTGTCAGCGCTGATTGTGTTTAAGTACAGGCCAATAGGCACTGCACCCAGTGTGCCAAGGTCTTTAGATACTGCACCCAGTGTGCCGATCACCACTGGGACCACCTTGACTGCCTTGTGCCAGAGTCTTTGCAGTTCGATTTTTAAATCCTCATATTGTGTCAGCTTTTCCAGTTGTTTCTCTTCAATCCGGCTGTCACCTGGGATTGCAACATCAACAATCCATACTTTGTGTTTTAACACGATCGTAATTATTATTATTATTATTAAGAGCACGTTGGTTTTCTTGATGTTCAATGATCACTGTCTCCTAAAGCAGTTACTCTACTCCCAACTCAAGAAGGGAAACATAATGTTGGTGAACAGGAAAAGAGATTTAAAGATGGGCTTAAAGCCAACCTTAAAAACTGTGGCATAGACACAGAGAACTGGGAAGCCCTGGCTCTTGAGCGCTCTAACTGGAGGTCAGCTGTGACCATCAGTGCTGCGGAATTCAAAGAGGCAGAAATGGAGGGCAAAAGGGAGAAACATGCCAAGAGGAAGGTGCTTCAAATCAATGCCTTCACTCGAAACCAATGTCCTCACTGTGGGAGAACATGTGGATCAAGAATAGGGCTCCATAGCTACCTACGGACCCACCACCAGATACGACACTTGGAGGACCATCATCCTCGGGCTACAAGGGATCACCTAAGTAAATAAGTAAGCAAGTTCAAACGTCAAGAAAGGAGATTCCATCTGAACATGAGGAAGAACTTCCTGACTGTGAGAGCTGTTCAGCAGTGGAACTCTCTGCTTCAGAGTGTGGTAGAGGCTCCTTCTTTGGAAGCTTTTAAACAGAGGCTGGATGGCCATCTGTTGGGAGGTGTTTTGAATGCAATTTTCACAATGCACTTGGAAGTCCATCATCCTCGGGCTATGAGGGATCGCCTAAGTAAGTAAGTTCAAACTTCAAGAAAGGAGATTCCATCTGAACATTAGGAAGAACTTCCTGACTGTGAGAGCCGTTCAGCAGTAGAACTCTGCCTCAGAGTGTGGTAGAGGCTCCTTCTTTGGAAGCTTAAACAGATGCTGGATGGCCATCTGTTGGGGCTGCTTTGAATGCGATTTTCACAGTACACTTGGATGACCATCATCCTCGGGCTACGAGGGATCGCCTAAGTAAGCAAGTTCAAACTTCAAGAAAGGAGATTCCATCTGAACATGAGGAAGAACTTCCTGACTGTGAGAGCTGTTCAGCAGTGGAACTCTCTGCCCCGGAGTGTGGTGGAGGCTCCTTCTTTGGAGGCTTTTAAACTGAGGCTGGATGGCCATCTGTCAAGGGTGCTTTGAATGTAATTTTCCTGGTTCTTGGCAAGGGGTTGGATTGGATGGCCCATGAGGTTTCTTCCAACTCTATATTTCTATATGTTATGTTCCTTCACACACCTCCCTCTCTTGTGAGGGAAGCATCTGGTGCCTACAGAGCCCTCAATACAGAAAAGAGATTTCAGGAAGTGATCAGCGCACGGCATGCCGGGAGTGGGCGGTTCTGTTTATGCACCGGGGAAGGAGGAAACTGCGGAGGCTGATTGGCTGTTAAGAGTTCGGAGCCTGGACTCAGAGTTTCTGATTGGCTGTTACAGTTCCTGGTTGGCTGTTCCGGTTCCTGATTGGCTCTTGGAGTTCTTGGCTTGGCTCTGAGAGTCCGAAGCATGGAGGCCGCGTGCAAGTGGCAAGGACTGCCCGGCGCCCCGAGTTTGAAGCCCTTGACGGCGCCGGAGCGCGGCCTTCCTCGGGAGAAGCAGCGGCGGGCCCTGCAGGATGTCACTCGGGCCCACGTGGAGTCCTTCGACTTCGCCACCGGGGATGGGCTGCTCCGGGCCGTGCAGGTGAAAGGAAGGAAGGGGGAAAAAAAGGGAGGCCTGGCCTGGCCTGTGGGTGCAGGTTGCTGCCAACCCCACTGAGGCTGGGCCTACACTGGCCTATATCCCGGATTATCTGCTTATCCCAGATAATCTGGCGGTGTAGAGCAGGCCTAGGCAAACTTGGGCCTTCCAGGTGTTTTGCACTTCAAATGATTTTCTTACAAGGTTCTTGTGGGTTTTTTCGGGCTATAGGGCCATGTTCTAGAGGCATTTCTCCTGACGTTTCGCCTGCATCTATGGCAAGCATCCTCAGAGGTAGTGAGGTCTGTTGGAATTAGGACAATGGGTTATATATCTGTGGAATGGCTGGGGTGGGGCAAAGAGCTCTTCTCTGCTGGAGCTAGGTGTGAATGTTTCAACTGACCACCTTCATTAGCATTTGAAGGCCTGGCTGAGCCTGGGAAAATCTTTGGTTGAGAGGTGTTAAGATGTGCCTGGTTGTTTCCTCTCTGCTGTTTTGCTGTTGTAATTTTAGAGTTTTTTAATACTGGTAGCCAGATTTTGTTCATTTTCATAGAATCATAGAATCGAAGAGTTGGAAGAGACCTCATGGGCCATCCTTTCTGTTGAAACTGCCCCACCCCAGCCATTCCACAGATATATAAACCCATTGTCCTAATCCCAACAGACCTCAGTACCTCTGAGGATGCTTGCCATAGATGCAGGCGAAACGTCAGGAGAAATGCCTCTAGAACATGGCCCTACAGCCCGAAAAAACCCACAAGAACCTAGTGATTCCAGCCATGAAAGCCTTCGACAATACAATTTTCTTACAATCTGTCCAGAGATATGATGACATGTCCTTAGAACTGCAACATAAATGTCTTATTTTATTTATCTACTAGCGCTTCCCTGCCACGCGTTGCTGTGGCCCAGTCTGTGTATATGTGTTTTGTGTGTGTATATATTTGTGCATATGTGTATATATGTGTGTTTGTCTATATATGTGGTTCTGCGCATGTGTGCTGTGACCCAGTCTGTGTGTTTTGTGTGTGTATATATTTGCATTTATTTATTTATTTATTTACAGCTTTTATATTTATGAACCCACGCGTGCACTTCGTTCATCTGGTGAGGCCCTGCTCGTGATTCCGCCTGCGTCACAAGCGCGGCTGGTGGGGACATGAGACAGGGCCTTTTCTGTGGTGGCCCCCCGACTCTGGAACACCCTCCCAAAAGATCTTAGACAGGCCCCTACATTGGCAGTCTTTAGAAAGAACTTGAAGACCTGGTTGTTCCGATGTGCCTTTCCAGAATAGGAAATCTCCAATAACAAGTCCTCGAAGCACTTTTAGTAGAATTAAGATTATTGCACACCGCACACTGCACCTGCCCTATAATCCTCGTATACCACCTGCCACATCAGCACTTTTAATCTTGTACCCATTACTCTGGCCCGGCCCAGTTTTTATTGTGTCTCGATATACTGTCCATTGCATGTCGTTAGTATTGCTTTAACTGTTTTTAATTTTGCTTTTGGTGTTATATTGTTTGTGTTGTGTTTTGTGGCCTTGGCCTTTGTAAGCCGCATTGAGTCCTTCGGGAGATGCTAGTAGGGTACAAATAAAGTTAAAAATAATATCCCGGATTATCTGCTTATCCCAGGTTATCTGTCGGTGTAGAGCAGGCCTGGGCAAACTTGGGCCTTCCAGATTTCTTACAATCTACCCAGAGATGTGATGACCTGTTCTTATGACTGCAACATCAATGTCTTACTTTATTTATCTACTGATTAGAATATTAGAATCATAGAGTTGGAAGGGACCTCGTGGGCCATCCAGTCCAACCCCCTGCCAAGAAGCAGGAAAATCGCTTTCAAAGCACCCCCAACAGTTCAAAGCACCCCCAACAGATGGCCATTGTACTATACTAATAATTTAATATATTGTATGTATATTATATCTTGTAAGCCGCTCTGAGTCCCCTTCGAGGTGAGAAGGGTGGCATAGAAATGTCATAAATAAATAAATACATACACTATAGGAAATTCCATCACACAGGATTACACAATTTATTATTTCGGTTTCTTCTACCCCGCCCTTCTTACCCCGAAGGGGACTCAGGGCGGCTTACAAAGGCACAATTCAATGCCAACATCACATAACAGTAGTAAAACAAAATAACATAAATTAAACAGTTGAAACAGTCAAACAACAATTCCTGCATTACAGCCCTAAAACCAATAAAACGATACAAACCTAATTACTCCTCATAGACAGTCAGCGTTCGCTATCTCATAGTCCAAATTCCAATTCCACATTGTCAGTCCTGTCAGTCCTAGTCGTTTGATTGTCCTTATCTAGTTGTCAGATTGCCCAAAGGCCTGGTCCCACAACAACGTCTTTACTTTCCTCCTGAAGGAGAGGAGGGATGTTGATGCCCTAATTTCTCCCGGGAGTGAGTTCCACAGGTGAGGGGCCACCACTGAGAAGGCCCTGCTCCTCATCCCCACCAGCCTCACTTGTGATAGAGGCGGGGTCGAGAGCAGGGCCTCCCCAGATGATCTCAGACTCTGGGGTGGGACGTAGAGGGAGATACGTTCGGACAGATACACTGGACTGGAACCGTACAGAACATTCTCTGCAGGTTTTTTTTTCAAACTTCCAACTTCAAAACATATGTTGGTATATTCCTGGAGTTATTTGGGGCACTGATTCAGAAAGTTGAATTGGATAGCTCTAGTTTCTTACATATGGTCATCATTATTTTCTGTTGGCAAGTGGATGAAGAGTGGCAGATGGCATGTTCTGTATCACAAAAGCTAGAGCTAATAGGGGGAAATTGGTGCCATTTTTAGAATCAACAGGACAGATATACCCAGAAACTGGTCTAACATTTGAGGCATCAAAATGTATGTTGAGCAATGTATGTTGAGTCGTCTGAGGGCTGAGAAAAGCGGTATATAAATGAAATAAATAAATAAATAAAATTATATCTGGAGTTCTTGCTTGCTCAGCCACACCAAGATCCCTCTGCAATGCATTCCTGCAGGGGAATTTTGGGTAGATGTTCCAGCATACCCTACATTTTTATTTAAAGCAGGTATGGGCAAACTTCGACCCTCCGTGTGTTTTAAGCACTCAGGGGGAAAAGGAAAAGGCCTGAGGCTGTTAGGAATTGTGGGAGTTGAAGTCCAAAACATTTAGAGGGCCCAAATTGGCCTAGGGCTGTTCTAAATGAATTGGATCTCATCCTATGACAAGGAAATGAGCCCTTCCAGCTTATTGTTTCGACTGCTGCTAGATTTCTAAATCATTCTCTTCATCCAGTGAACCTTCCTTCCTTCCTTCTAGGCCATTCCGCCTTTGGAGTTTGCTTGCAAGAACACACGGATCACTTTGGCCATTACCAGCGCCGTTATCAGCCCTCCAATGGTTCCCAAGGGGACGATATGCAAAGAGCTGAAGGTTTACCCAGCCGAATGCAGAGGGCGTAGATGCACCTATCGTGGGAAATTGACGGTAAGTAGCCAAGGTCAAGGAATCAAATGTTCTTAGGTTTTAGGTCATATTCCCTTTAGAAATGTAAAAGGTGTAGGCATCTGGTGTTCGGATACTTTGGAGATGTTTATATATATTCAGACACAGAACAACTCAATAGTAATAGTAACTTTGCAATCAAATAATAATAACAATATGCTTTATTTGTATCCCATTCCCTCTCCCTGAAGGGACTCGAGGTGGCTTACAGCAAGAAACAAATACAGTCAATAATATAACCCAGACACATATTACTTAATGCTACAAAATAACACATTGGTATAAACATTAATAATGAGTTTAAAAAACTATTTTGCCCTCTAAAAGCAATAAAAATATAAACTCCATTTAAATGCAGTCAATTCCCTTGATCAGTGCCATATGCGACCGGGCTGGGCCTCTTGTTGAAAACTTTTTGTATTTGGGCTTTTCTGGTCTGCGCCAGCCCAATGACCTCATTTGACCACATAACCAACCCAAACTGTTTTGTGATCCCTTGCTGGCTGTTGTACAAGAATGTGGGTGTTTTGTTTAGATTTATGTTATTAGAGAATTTTGTCTAATTACGTGTAATTTAATTTATTGATGTCAGGTTTAATTTCTGATGTTAGGTCTTAATTTGATATTAGGCTTTAAGGTTACTTATAAGGTTACTTTTCTGGGATTTTATGTTAGTATCATGTGTTTTATGTAGAGTTGTCCTTCCATTTTTTCAGTGATTACTTTGATAAATCTATTTCTTTCTCCACTCTCCATAGGTTGATGTCAGTTGGAGTGTGAATGGCATTCCTAAAGGGGTTATTAAACAATCCCTGGGCCATGTTCCAATCATGGTGAAGTCCAAACTCTGCAATCTCCATGGCCTTTCTCCCAAAGAACTCATCAAACATCACGAAGAACAAGAGGTATTGCTGAATTTTGCTGGTTTGGCTTTCTGCTTCTGTGAGACTGACTTAATGTTACATAACATAAATGCATTTGGCATATTATGAGAGCCAATTTAGTTAAAGGTCAGGATATAGATCTATTCTAAATAAATAAATGTTGCTCTGAAAAAATTAATCACAGCAATGATTTTTCTTCCCACTCGGACAAGAGACTCTGTTGACTCCTGTTCTGGTATTTTAAATTGATTTTATGATGATTGAGTTTTGATTTTATGATGAGCAGATTATTATTATGCATACTCTGTTTTCATTAAAGGGTTTAAAAACGAATAGATGTGCCTTTTGCTTCCACTTGCAGTAAAATTTACTTCCATTGATTAATCATCTGAAGGTTGTGTTGATTGTTCTGTCAGTTTAACCTTAATGCTATTTGCTGCTAATTTCTTTTCTTTTTTCTTTTTGGCAGGAAATGGGTGGATATTTCATAATAAATGGTATAGAAAAAGTGATGAGACTGATAATTATGCCTAGACGTAACTTTCCTCTTGCAGTGATAAAGCCAAAATGGAAATCTAGGGGGCATGGCTACACAGAATATGGTAATTCATTTTTTAAACGTTTATTTGGTTGTGCGCTTTCAATATATTATCAAAAGGAAGTTAGATTTTTAAAGACTTCAGTTTCTGTAGTTTTATTGTTTTGTGTTATTCAGTTTGTTCCATGTTGTATGTATTATTTTGTTACAGTTAGGTACAGATATTTTCACTCCGTAAATGTTTTGGAGGTGGCGATGTGACATCAATTTATTGTTCTTGTATCTTTGTGCTTCAAAATATTTTTAGAATTTCTATGGCACTGTATGTGGCCATAATGTCAAGTTGCTGGACCTAGGCCCATAATATTGCATTTCTAGCTAAACACAAATGACACCTCCACAGACAGTATAGGCCATTGGAATATGTTAGCATACAATTGAATATTTTTATTCTTATTTTATGTCAACATTGTAATTGTCTCTGCCTTTGGTAACCACCAAAAATAGATCAGGATAAGTAATAGATAAGTAATTCCCTGTTTACTTATTTATTTGGCTATGATTGTCTTTTACACAATTATATAATATCCCGTTACTTAGACATTTTCTTTTGTGTGGTGTTTAGGCATCTCAATGCGTTGCGTGAGAGAGGAACACACAGCAGTTAACATGACGCTCCATTATCTTGAAAATGGCACAGTGATGGTGAACTTTGTCCATCAGAAAGAGTTGTTCTTTCTTCCATTGGGGTTTGTCCTAAAGGTATTAATTGCTGTTGTGCTGTTTATTAAGACACTGGTTATATTTATGGGCTATATTTTACAGGAGAGTGAAATGTACAGCGTGAAATGTACAGCGTGAATTTGGTCTTCAGTAGGCATTAAGTCAGAGTAAGTCATTTGTGGCGAATCAGCAGCTTGAAAGGAAGTAATCAAGAAGGAATCCTATCAATTTACAAATACCTTATTGCATTTTTGTCAGAGGAAAGTAGCTGTTCTTAAACCTGTGACTGAACCTGTTCAAATGTCACAACTGATTCATAGTTTGGCTCTAGACTTAATAGGTTTTCTTCTCCACTGTCCCCTCCCACCTTTTCTAGTTAGAGCAAACAGTGGTTTGTGGAGAATCCTAATTGGGCGAATGTAGAACATTGGAGTCTAGTTAAAACAGCCCCTTCCCTGACATCTTTTAAAAAGTAGTTAAAGACCTTACTGTTTGCACAAGTTTTTGATGAAGACACTTAGCTGTAATGACAGGAAGGCTAAATTTTATTGAGTCGTGCTAATGTTTAACGTCTGTCTTAGTTACCTGCAATAATAGTATTAGACAAATGTTTTTAAATATGTTTCTTTATTTCTTATTGTAAATTTGTTTTTATAGTTTATTGTTTTACATATGCATATTGTTTTGTATTGTCTTTTATCTAATGTTGTAAGCCACTTTGGGTCCTGTTTAGGGAGAAAAGCGGGATATAAATAAAGATTTATTGTTGTTGTTGTTTGTCTATGTCACCCAAATACATTAGGCCTCAAAAGATATTACAGTGTTCCCTCGCTACTTCGCAGTTCGGTTTTCGCGGACTCACTGTTTTGCGGGTTTTGGCCTCCCAGTTTATGAATGGTTGCCGTTGCCCAGAGCAGCGTTCTAATCCTGCCTCCTGACAACGATGGAGTGTGGAAGGGGGTTTCACTCTCCTCTTCAGGAGAGAAGCAGCAAAACAGAGATAGCTAGCAAATAAAAAAGGTGTGTGGTACCTTTAAATCTCTCCTTGCTTCTGCCTCACTCTTGGATTTTCACTTTTTGCGGGTGGTCCTGGAACATAACCCGTGATAAGCGAGGGAACACTGTATATGCATGTAAACATTTTGAAAATGCTACTATGTCTTAGATTTCAAACATCTACACATTTTCAGACTTTGTAGTATACTAGTGAAATAAAATTTGAAATATGTTTGTTTTTTATTTAACCTACAAAAATAAATTTTGCCTACCATGATCTTAAAACAGTATTTGTTATTATTCCATTCCTCCTCCTTTAACACACTGCCACCCAACTCTCTTATTTTTCCTTCTCATTTCCAGGGATTAGTTGGTTTCTCTGACTTCCAGATTTTTCAGGAGTTGATCAAAGGGAAAGAAGATGATACGTTCTACAAGAACTGTGTGTCTCAGATGCTGAGGCTGGTGTCGGAAGAGGGCTGCATGACACAAAAGCAGGCCCTGGTCTTCCTGGGGCAGCGCTTCAGAGTGAAAATGAACCTTCCCGAGTGGTATCCCAGCGAGCAAGTTGGAGAGTTCCTTTTTGAGTATGTCTTTATAAAAATGTGATTGCAGTTGTATCTTTATTAAGGTGGATAATGAACTTCATGGCCAACTTCGAACATGAATCAGTAATACAGTACACCTAAAGCAGGCATGGGCAAACTTCAGCCCTCCAGGTGTTTTGGATTTCAACTCCCACAATTCCTAACAGCCTACGGAATTGTGGGAATTCAAGTCTGAAATGCCTGGAGGACCAAAGTTTGACATTCCTAGGCTAAAGAATATGGTGAATGCCCCTCCTTTGGACGCTTTTAGTTGGGCTGACCATCAGAAACAAAAATGTGGCCTACTCCTGGAGTGATGCTTTGAGGCCTTTCCAGCCTGAGCCAGTGTGTTGTTAACATAACCACAACACAAGAGTGTGCTTTATGAGGGACCACAATTACAAACTGTTTTAACCAAAGATTAGTTTCTTCTATATTTGTCAGAAGAACGACTTTACTTACTTAGGCGATCCTTCGTTGTCCGAGTAGGATTGTCTTCCAAGATCAGTGTACTGGCGGTGGGTCCATAGGTGAGTGTGGAGCCCTATTCTTGATCTGCATCTTCTCCCACAGTGAGGGCATTGGTTTCCAGTTGGAAGGTGGTCCCTGTCGGGGTTGGCTTGGCATGCCTTCCTCTTGGCACGTTTCTCTCTTTTGCCCTCCATTTGTGCCTCTTCAAATTATACAGCACTGCTGGTCACAGCTGACCTCCAGCTGGAGCTCTCAAGGGCCAGGGATTCCCAGTTCTCAGTGTCTATGCTAGTGTTTTTAAGGTTGGCTTTGAGCCCATCAGAAGAACAAGTGGGGCCCCTGGTGGCACAGCAGGTTAAACTGCTGAGCTGCTGAACTTGCTGACCAAAAGGTTGGTGTTTCAAATCCGGGGAGTGGGATTAGCTCCTGCTGTTAGGCCCAGTTTCTGCCAACCTAGCAGTTCGAAAACATGCAAATACGAGTCAATCAATATATACCGCCTTGGCGGGAAAGTAGTAACATTAATTCATACCAATCACATGACCTAGGAGGTGTATGGACAACGCTGGCTCTTCAACATAGATATGGAGATGAGCATCAACCCCCAGAGTTGGACATGACTAGACTTAATGTCAGGGGAAACCCTTAACTTTACTTTTTACACTTGTCAGACTCATCTAAACACTTGTCTGTTTCTGGGATCATGCTTTTAAGAATGATTGGAACACATTTGAATGGATTGAGACCAGGGCAACTGATATACATAGGTAGATAGGGAAAACATGATAAAACATTGAAGGAGTTGCATATTTAGAACTTGCTGGAAGACTAAGAATCCCATTCAGGATATCAATAAATAGACGTCTAAAGGGTTTGCACACAGAGCACAAGGAAAAGGCTTGGTCACTGCTAGCCCAGAGGGCAAGGTGAGAATCTTAAGGGTCTTCTAGCAGGGTGATAAAATGCCTCTTCTGGCAGAAATGTGAAGATGATTTGTTTTGTTTGACACACCTTGGATTAAAATTGCTGCTAACTTTGTTTAGAAGTGTCGGGTATTATTTCACTCAAAAAGGCAATTATATCCATTCAGCATGGGGTGATTCTTTTTATTATTGTTCTTTCAGGCAGTGCATATGCATCCACCTGAAAACCAAAGTGGAAAAGTTCTACTTGCTTTGTCTCATGACCCGCAAGCTGTTCACGCTTGCCAAAGAAGGATGCATGGAGGAAAATCCTGACAGCTTAATGAATCAAGAGGTTCTCACCTCAGGACAACTTTACCTCATGTTTTTAAAGGTAATATTTTAAGGCTAATTTTCCTTGAACCTTTCCACCCTCTGTGATCCATGTCCACCCCACCACATTGTAGCAAAATCTCATTGTCTTTTGTCTAAAAGTCATCCATTTAGAGCAGTGGTTCTCAACCTGTGGGTCCCCAGGTGTTTTGGCCTACAACTCCCAGAAATCCCAGCCAGTTTACCAACTGTTAGGATTTTTGGGAGTTGAAGGCCAAAACATCCGGGGACGCACAGGTTGAGAACCACTGATTTAGAGCAAAAAACATATCCCATAATTCTTGATTCCATTTCTAGGAGCCCTCACAACAAAATAAATAAATAGCCCGATTGGTCTTTTCTTCTGTGCTTCAGCCTGTAATGTATATCCTTTTATAATAATTACATTACCATTAAAGCTTTTTTTATGTCAAGGTTGTTCAATTGTTCTATTTTTAACTGTTTATTAATTGTTTGTTTTAATTGCTATTATTTGTTTTGTATCTGGCATTGAATGTTTGCTATTTTTTCTTTTCGGAAGCCACCCTGAGTCCTCCAGAACGAGAGGGTGGGTTAAAAATAAAGTTTATTTATTTATTATTAAAGCTCCATTGCCT
Source organism: Anolis sagrei ordinatus (assembly GCF_025583915.1). NCBI lineage: Eukaryota > Metazoa > Chordata > Lepidosauria > Squamata > Anolidae > Anolis > Anolis sagrei. Next base: position 330,576,070 of record NW_026844366.1, on the reverse strand, counting down.
TTATATGTAGTATGAGCTAAGCTGTCAAAGAAGCTAAGGAAGAGCAGACCTTATGAAGACAGCCTTTTTCCTCCATCTCCCTGTTAGTGCTGAAACGTTGAGGTTTTTTTTTTTGGACAAATAACCTTATTTTTTTAAGTGGCCAAGTGTTATATAGAAATTTTTGCAACTAAAATAAAACTCTTATTGAAATTTGAACAGAGGGAACAAATTAGTAACACATTCTTACCTCACGCCATATTATATATATACACACACACACACACATACATACATACACACGGCATTTATATGCCGCCCTTCTCACCTCGAAGGGGACTCAAAACACACACACACACACACATATATATACATATATGCATACACACACAATATATATATTATTTTATTATTAGCATAGTACAATATCAGTATTAGTTATTACTATATTGTATTATACCATTATATTGTAATATTATTAGTAATCTTACATGTAATATAAATATATAATTATAATATTATTATTATTACATGATCCGGATTCATGTGCAACTTCTGGATTTCTGTTTGTTTTCCAACAAAAACTTCCCTCTTGTCCTTTTTGCATTTTCTCTCACAGGAGAAACTGGAATTCTGGTTGCAGTCTATTAAAATAACTGTAGACAAAAAAGCTCAGAAGTCACATATGACTTTTAATTCAGAAGGCATGATGAAGATTTTAAGCATGGGAGTAGATCTCACAAGGATGCTGGAATATCTCCTTGCTACTGGGAACCTGCGCTCTAGAACTGGTAAGTGAGTCAGAGACCTGAATTCATTTCTAATCATGCCTGTTCCAAGTTGGGTCCTTTGTAAATCACTCAATTTCAAGTACATCTGTGTACGATTGTAACCCCTGGGAGCCCTGAAGTGGTTACTCAATCTCAGTAAGACAAGATGTGCCTTAAAAATTCGGAGTTGTATGCATACATGCTTGTAAATATGGCTGGCCCTTTCTTTAGGCCAAATGATGCAACTGCCAAGTTACTGGCAAAGTCAACAGCAGCAACAACATTCCTCCTAAGTGCACCCCATCAGTTTTTCTCTCTTGAAAGGCCAAACAGTTGTGGCTCATAGTCTGTCCCATTATCTAATCATTCTCTACCCCAATTCCCTGTCCTGTTCCCAGTTATAAACTAAGATTCAATTGCCAGTCCCACTTGGCTTCTATACATGGAACTAGAAGAGGAATGCACTTTTCTTCTTTCCAAGGGGCAAAGTGTCTTGGGCCAGCTGACAATGTTGTTCTTCCTTTTCCCAAGGTCTGGGCATGCTGCAGACTTCCGGTTTCGCTGTTATGGCAGATAAGTTGAACTTTGTCCGTTACCTGTCCCACTTCCGCTGTGTGCACAGAGGTGCCGATTTCATCAAGATGAGGACCACAACAGTGCGCAAACTGTTGCCAGAGTCCTGGGGTTTCCTTTGTCCTGTCCACACTCCAGATGGCGAACCCTGTGGTTTGATGAATCACTTGACGGCACCGTGTGAAATAGTAACACAGTCTTTATACACAACCTCCTTGCCATCTTTGCTTTGCTCTTTAGGTGAGTGTTAACCCATTTGAATTGCATTTTCATGAAGCATGTGTCAAATGGAATGGTTTGCCTTCTGTGAAATTGCGAATTATGACATGTGGACAAACTCAACATTCAGTTTTTTTCAAACTTGGTTTTGGGAATCCTTGTATTCCTAGAAAAATAAATTGGGCTTCCTGATTGAGGAAGTCACTAGCACCAAACAAACCTCCTCGAAGAGCATATTTCCAGGCTATTAATTATTTCTGACAGTACCTAGTCAAATCAATGCTGGTTGTAGTTTAAGGATAATTATCACATGACACTGTTATAATGTAATTGCACTACATTACTCCTGTCTTTGCCTAAACCTTATCACATGATGTTCTGGCTCTCCCAGTGGTCTTCCTCTGATTCAGTGGTTCTCAACCTGTGGGTCCCCGGATGTTTTGGCTTTCAACTCCCAAAAATCCCAACAGCTGATAAACTGGCCGGGATTTCTAGGAGTTGTAGGCCAAAATAGCTGGAGACCCACAGTTTGAGATCTCTGCTCTGATGGGTCATTGTAAACCTACTTTTTCTCTGGCATATTTTAGTTTCTTTAATAAATGGGTTGTGTAACAGTGCAATTCCAATGTGATTCCTATTTAGTCTTTAATCTGGAGAAAAAAGTTTCACAATCAATATAAAGATTAAATAAAGAAAAAATATACCAAAAATTAAAATGTAACATACATAAACAGAACTGAGCAAGTGTTGGGTCAGGAAAATTGGTGGAAGTGGCATGGTGTACTTTCCCAATCTGAGCTCAGGTGGTGGTTCTATAAAAGCATAAATTTGTGCCATATAAAATAATGTATAAGACAAAAGCAGATTTTTAGGCCAAAATTAGGGCTTTTGATAATGACCCATGAATAAGTTGAGGGTCATTCCCTGGAAGACGGAAAGCAATTGTTGTTCCTTGATGCTACTCCCCTCTTAAGGCATTCAGAAAACTGAGAAGTGGTGCCATAGTGAAGAGAGCAAAAGAAGTTTAACTTTTTGCTACTTTCCCCAAAGATGGGAATGGTTCCATAAGTGTATGTGTGTGGCTTAAGGTACAGTTCTTACATTGACCCATCAACCCATGATTTCTCAGTTGATTTTTTGAATAAAATTTCTGGACTTACACATGAATAAGCTAATTGTGCAGTTATGGTTTCCTGTTGTTGTTTCAATCATAGAGGAAATGAGGTGTAAAAAGTATTGTCATATTTGAAATGTGAGAAAGCAAACACAGGAGCTAATGCCAGTGAAGCATAAATCCTATGATGGTGCAAATGAGCAAAATGCTATTCCTCTACCTTTCCAAATACAAAAGAAGCAGCTTTCAAGAAGAATAAACCAAAACAATTGACTAATGTGTTAGGCCTCTGGAGCACACAGTCTTCTGGATGGTTGTGAGGCCTGAAAGATTAAGAATATTGTCCAGGTGTCTTTGGAGCATGCAGAAATTTCATGTCAGAATAGCGAAGATATTTAGAAGACAAGTTGATACTGAATGCATTCCCTAAAGCGGTGGAGGGCATAAGGCTCAAAATGGCCCTCTATAAGCAAACGTAGGGTTGTTTCCATCTACCAAAAGAGAGCGAGAGAGAGAAAGAAGGAGAGAAATAGTAGCTCTCCAGACACAGCAAAGTATTTAAATGTATTTAGGTAGTCTTTATGAAAATGTTAGATCTGGTCTGCACCAATCTGTGCCTTCATCTATTGATGACAAAGTGATAAACTATTGACTTGCATCTTTCTCTAGGTGTCACTCCCATAGATGGTGTTCCCAACCAGCCCTACTCTGAATGTTATCCAGTTACTTTAGATGGTTCTTTGGTAGGCTGGATAGAGAAGGATCTGGCTCCTGGCATTGTGGAGACACTCCGGCACTGTAAGGTTAGCTCTTTTGAGTGAATTGCCATGCAAATCTACTGCATTACAGTGATTCCTTGTTATGTGCTATGATCTGGTTTTTGCATCCCCAGTGGATGCTCAGTCCTATTATATACAATGACATGATAAAATGGTTTCTTTTAAAATGGCAAAATCAGGGTTTGCTTTTGGATTTTTAAAAAATAATATTTTCAAACTGTGGATGATGGAATCCATGGGTGCAGAAACCATGGATATGGAGGGCCTTTTATACTTTTGAGAAGTTATTGTGGCATTTTGATCATACTCTCTCTCACTGTGTTCATCCTGTAGGATTTGGTGCCTGGTTATCTAGCTGCTTGTGCTCCAGCTGCAAACCTAATAGCATTTAATTTCACACCTTTTCATATCCTTCCCTTTACATGTGGCTCAGTTTCTGTTTCTAAATATTATATTTTGCCTCTTCACAAAAGATTTTGAAATCACCACCTTAAGTCCCCTTGGAGAGAGAGGGCGGGTTATAAATAAAGTATTATTATTATTATTATTATTATTATTATTATTATCATCATCATATATACCCTTCACTTTAGTTGAAGGGTTAGTTTGTTTTTCATTCTGTCTTTTTCAAACCAGCTGTTTTTCTTTTGATGTGTAATAGGCAATGCAAGAAAAGAAGGTTCCAGTTTGGACAGAGGTGGTCCTTGTCCCCATGACAGGCAAACCCAGCCTGTACCCGGGGCTCTTCCTTTTCACTACTCCTTGTAGGATGATGCGCCCTGTACGTAACCTGGCCCTGGGAAAAGAGGAATGGATTGGCACAATGGAACAGGTAATCGTGTGTGTATGTGTTGATTACAAATGGATGGCCAATCTTGAGGAGCGAGAAAGCACTATTTCCCATCTGTTTGTGGCTTTAAAAAATCTATTTAATTTTAAATAGCACGTATGTCAAGGAAATAAGTCAGTTGAGAAATTCCAACCTAGATCACATATTTTGCCCTGAACTCCTTCTAGAAATGTAAATTAATATGCAGTGATGGCTCCTCTTAAGTGTTTTTGTATATTATTACAGTTGTATACTTTTTATTACTACTTAGTGTAGTTTGCTGCTTGAGTACATCCAGATGTGTATTAGATTTATGATCTATTCTTCAAGGAGAGCTTCTGAAAGCGACGTGTGTGGGATCTTCTTTGCCCTAGGTCTTCATGAACATTGCTGTGTTGGAGAATGAAATTGAACTTGGGCTGACCACTCACCAGGAGCTTTTTCCCCACAGCATGTTGAGTGTGGTGGCAAATTTCATTCCATATTCTGATCACAATCAAAGTCCTAGAAATATGTACCAGTGTCAGATGGGTAAGTGTCCTTTACACCAATAGTGATGTAACTCACTCATTTTGCATCTTTTATAAGACCAAAACGACACCATCCATTCCTGAAACAAGGAGGCGTAAACAGAATCCTTGTAGCACAGGCGTGGGCAAATTTTGGCCCTCCAGGGGTTTTGGACTTCCACTCCCACAATTCCTAACAGCCGGTAGCTGTTAGGAATTGTGGGAGTTGAAGTCCACAACACCTGGAGGGCCAAAGTTTGCCCATGTCTGTGCATCTTTAGAAAAATCCTAAGAAAGCAATCATGCCAAAACAGCTTGGTGAGAACTGAGCACACAAAATGGTCACAACATGTTGACCAACAGGACATGTGATTGAATGAAAAGGCCACAATTGGCTGCAGTAGTGATGAGAAGCACTGCAAAATGCAACATTTGGTTATAGGCTCAATAAAGACAGCCTCTTTCATCTCAAAGTCTGAATTCATTTTCAAAAATGTTCTCTAGGACCATGTTCCCCAGTGATGAAGGCAGAAATATTGAAATTAAAAATACGAACATATTTAGCCTGATGTGTTTACTTCTAGTAACTAAGCCTTGGGACAAGCCTTCAAAAATAGAGGGGGAAATCCATACAAAACTGAGAAATATGCAGACAATGGTTTCATCATGGGGAAGGAAAGTATTGCTGACTGGAGAAGTTAGGGGACCCCAAGAACACCAGGTCTTTTAAATCTCAGTTAAAAACACACTTGTTTTGTAAGACTTTTGGAGTTGCTGTTTAATATTGTTATATAATCTTGTATATTTTGATTGCTATATTAGTCAGCTGGTTTTAAATTGCACAGTATTTTTCTCTTGTTTTACCTAGTATGATTTGATTTACCATTGTATTTTATAATTTTACACTTTATTATTCTTTCTGGATCCATAGGTGGGTGGATTTGTAGATTGTATGCTTGCATGGAAGTGGACTGAGCACACAAAATGAGGTTCCTCTTGATAGATTTACATGAAATTGAGCTATGCTGGTTATGGAGAGGGTGAAGTATGGCCCCTGTATGTGTGGGACCAGTACCAACAGTTTCATTTCCTGGTGTCTCTAGGACAGGTGTCAGACTTTGTGGCCTTCCAGATGTTTGGGCCTCCAAATCCCAGAAGCCCTTATTTATTATTTATTTACAGCATTTATATTCCGCCCTTCTCACCCTGAAAGAGACTGAGGGTGGATAATAGAACATGTACACGCCAAACATTCAATGCTGTTAAAACAGACAGGACAGACAACATATAAAGGTATTGTGTCAGCAGTTTTCCCAACTCCAGCGACCTGGAGGTTGTGCCCAATTCCGGTCTCAGCGGGTTCTGTCGCTCCATCCTCTATGACAAAGAGCTTTGATCACAGACTTCCTCCTAATTACTCACAGCTCACAGCTGTTTTTGAACTACTTAGGTAAACAGTAAGCTGGGCTGAAGGTCGGGTGCTCACCCCAATCTGGGCTTAGAACTGTCAACCTTCCAATTGGTAAGATCGATTGCTGCTGGTGATCGATCTAATAGCCAGAAGTTCTGGGAGCTGAAGTCCAAAACACCTGGAGGGCCACAAGCTTGTCACCACTGCTCTAGGCATTTTCTAGGTCCTCTTTGTGATTCTATGGTGTGCTTGTTTAATAACTCTGTTTTTTTTATTTTATTTTTGTCTCCTCTGCTCTAGGCAAGCAAACAATGGGTTTTCCGCTTCTAACTTTTCCCTATAGGTCAGATGACAAACTCTACCGGCTTCAAACCCCACAAAGTCCTTTGGTTCGGCCAGCCATGTACGATCATTATGACATGGACTCTTATCCCATTGGCACAAATGCAATTGTTGCTGTCATCTCATATAGTGGTTATGATATGGAAGATGCAATGGTGAGTCCTTTAAGAAACGTGTGGGGAAGAAACAAAGTTAAGCATTTCCCCTCTTTCTTATGTAGCATATATTAAAATAGAAATGGATTCTATCATGAGTAGCTTTAACCTTTCGATTTCATAGTGACATTTAGTAATGGGAAAATTGTACATCAGGAAGAGGTTCAATCAGCCAGGTGTCACCACTTGAGAAATATTTATGTTTATGTTTTCCATCCTGCCTGCTAATAGATTTTCACTCAGTGGTTCCCAACCTTTGGGCCTCCGGGTGTTTTGGACTTCAGCTCCCACAGTTCTTAACAGCCAGTAAGCTGGCTGGGATTTCTTGTAGTTGAAGTCCAAAACACTTGGCGCCCAAAGGCTGGGAGCCACTGGTTTAGACTTTCAACTGATAAGCAATGTACCTGTATGCTGAATACATGAAGTTTGTAAGTAAATCAATTAAGTTACTTTTCTCGAAGACTACTTATTTTTGTCTCCTGAGAGCATGATTTAAAATCAAATATATTTTATGAGAGAGTAGATGTTTTTTGGACCACCGAAACAACACTTTTGAAGATCTGCTATATATTTTGTGCATTGGCATAAATCTTTGTTCCTAACAGTTCAAAGAGATAACCAGGTATATCAGTCTAACAACCGAGAAACCTAATTTGCCTTGCATGAATACTAGTGGGTAAATACCAATAAAGAAAAGATTCACTCAAACTAGTTTTTAACTCTTCTAAGGAAGAGCATACTTTATCAAAAGGTTATGATTACTCCAAATGGTGTGAATGCCAATTACTCTCCAAAAGGTCACACTTCCAAAAGGTTATGTGTCCAAAATGCTATGGAGATTGTGGTTTTCCAAAATTCATTACCACATTTTCATAATCAGAAAACCTAAGTCATGTATAACAATGAAAGCACTGCCTCTCTTAGTTTTTCACTCCACCTTGATACATATGGGACTGTTTCTGTTTAGATCTTGAACAAGTCTTCGTGGGAAAGAGGCTTTGCCCATGGAAGTATCTACAAGACAGAACGTATTGACCTGATGGAAAAGATCAAGCAGGGAGATGACAATCTGGTGTTTGGAATTGGCCCTGACAAAGCAGCAACTTTGCAGAATCTCGATGCTGATGGCCTGCCTCCCATAGGAGCCAGGCTTCAGTATGGGGACCCTTTCTATAGCTACTTGAACCTTAACACAGGGGAAAGCTTTGTTACATACCACAAGTAAGTTCAGAATGTTGCTATAGTGAAAATTGTATAAATAACTGCATGGGTGCTCTCTTAATTCTCTAGGAATCTTGATAGTTGAAAAACATTCTAAGCAAGTCCTCGACCAGAATCAATATGGACGAAATGCCGTTGGCTAGAAGGAGACTCCTCCACTTTGCTAGTGATGTTTTCTGAGTGCCTTTGAGCAAGTTGAAGTGAGGCACTCTATCAAACTCCCAATGCTATAACCCTTTCCCAACCTACCAGTTGCATGATGTAGCTGGGAAAATTGCAATGCCTGCGCAGGTTCTGATACTCCACATGTGTGCATTCGTAGAGTCCATGAAGTGTGTGTGTGTGTGTAAAATCTTGTGTTAATCATGTCTTGTTGCTGCAAGAACATTTTTGCCTCTCAATGATTTTGCTGGAGTTCTAAGTCTTAGAAGTAAATATTGGCTTTCCTTAGAGCCATGACTTTGAAAATTTAAGCACCAAGAATTAGTACTAAGAGGTAGGGTTGTAAAGTTAAGCATATTTGGTTTTCTTTGTCCCTCCACATTTGCGGATTCGGTTTAAAATTTATTCTCTAGGAATCTCTAGATCCTCTAGTGTACATGTGTCAAACTCAAGGCCTGTGGGCTAAATGCAGTCCACCATATCGTAAGACATCAAGGCTAGAATTGATACTGTGAGGTCACAAATTCTGAAGGCCACAGTTTGTTCTGTTTGGACAGGATAGTGGGGTTTGAATTTAGATACAAGACTTATGGATATGATGTCTGATGTTAAAATGGCGTTTAACCTTTCCCCAACCTCAGAGCCACAGGTGCTATTGGGTTGCCGTTCCCATTATCCCCAGTTCGCATTGTGGATAATCAAAAGTGGTGGGAGTTGTCGTTCAATAACATCTGGGGACCCAAACTGGGTAAAAACTAAAGAGGACCAACCACTATATCAAAAAAAGATTTTGACACCCCTGCTCTAGTGTGACATTCTGGTCAGCTTCCTCCAGTCATGCTGAAGGGTGTAGTGATTTCTAGGAATCTCTAGGCCCTGCAATGTGGTTCTATGATCACTTTCCAGCAGAAGTTTTTTGGGTGAGTTGGCTTCTTAACAAAAGACCCTCCTCATAAATGCACAGCAACTTCTCAGCAGCAGTGTGACCCAGCACCAGTAGCCCAAAGTGATAAAAAAAATCACAGGGACCAATGTTATATCTTCCATAGAAGACTTTTCTTTGTAGTAAAATAATATGGTTGCACTATTTACAAGAACAAAGTTTCGATGACACAAATAAAGTTCAACCTTCACACTGGAGCTTCACATATGAGGTCTTCTCATACCGAGGATTACCTCACACACAGAGGCTTCTTTCACAGATTAAGGCCTACCTCACACTGTAAGGCATTCTCTCACAGACTAAGGCCTATCTCACACTGTGAGGCCTTCTCACAGACTGAGAGCGTTCTCTATTGAGGCAAACTAACAGAGAGGCCTACTAAGCTACAGTTATTGCATCTATTTAACCCTTTCAGTGCTTGACTCACATTTTTGTAATTAAAAAATACCTAGTTAATTTTTAATATTTCTGACAAAATTGGCTACAGAACTGTGCAGGAAGACCTAGAAATTCCCAGAGAGATTATCTCTCAGGTTTAAAAAAAAGCAATTTCATTATTCATGGTTTTTCACTTTCACTAAAGCCCTGTGCCCCTAGCCCCATGAATGCAACTGCTGATTGTATTCATAATTCCTGGGATGGTCTGTCTTTCATCTCGTTCTTATTTAACCTCTAAATTATATTAATAGCTAAGATGCCCCCATTCTTTCTTGCATACAAGTAACTTGAAGTAGACTTTCTTGCAGAAGCTAGCAACAATTCAAATCTTTTTTTCTCTCCCCTCTTTTCCAGAAATAAGGAGGTCTGTGTTGTGGATAACATTAAAGTTTGTAGTAATGACGCTGGAACTGGGCAGTTCAAGTGTGTGTGCATCACCCTGAGAGTCCCTCGCAATCCAACCATCGGGGACAAGTTTGCCAGCCGTCACGGACAGAAGGGCATCTTGAGCCGGCTGTGGCCCGCCGAGGACATGCCGTTTACAGAAAGTGGAATGGTGCCAGACATCCTCTTCAACCCTCATGGCTTCCCATCCCGAATGACCATTGGCATGTTAATTGAGAGCATGGCAGGGAAGTCGGCATCTCTGCATGGGCTTTGTCACGATGCCACCCCTTTTACATTCTCTGAAGAGAACCCTGCTGTGGAATACTTTGGCAAGATGCTGAAGGCCGGAGGCTACAATTACTACGGGACAGAGAGAATGTACAGTGGCGTGTCAGGAGTGGAACTCGAAGCCGACATTTTTATTGGTGTGGTCTACTACCAGCGCCTGAGGCACATGGTCTCAGACAAGTTCCAAGTGAGGACAACAGGAGCCAGGGATAAAGTCACCAACCAGCCTGTTGGAGGCAGGAATGTGCAGGGCGGCATCCGCTTTGGAGAGATGGAACGGGACGCTTTGCTGGCTCACGGGACGTCCTTCCTGCTGCACGACCGCCTCTTCAACTGCTCCGATCGCTCAGTGGCCCATGTGTGCGTCCAGTGCGGGAGCCTGCTTTCGCCTCTGTTGAAGCCTCCGCCTGTGTGGTCTACCACACGCATCAGGCAGCACATTTGCACAATTTGTAAACGTAATGATACCGTTGAGACTGTTGCGGTCCCTTATGTCTTCCGTTGTTTTGTGGCAGAATTGGCTGCCATTAATGTCAAAGTGAAACTTGCTGTGAATTAGTTCTGGCCACCCAAACTATCCTTCACTCTTGGAGAGATGGAACAAGTATGTTTCTCCTGTGGAGGCTTTATAAAATAACAGGTGATTCATTCTGAATAGTAAAAATAACTGTCTTGATCTATTAAACAACTCTTTAGGAACAAGGTTGAGTTCAGTAGATTCCAAGGACACATGATATAATTAATGGAATCACTAGGTCAGTAGTTGGGACTTTGTACGAATGATTGAAAGCTGACCTTTTAAAAGCACATCTGCTTTGCCAATTGGAGAGTGATTATTTTTTCAAACTGCAAGCTTTCAGTGGCCGTAATTGATGTTTACAACAGTGGCACCAAAGTGACAAATTATAGGTCATGAGAAGACAATCTGAAATCTTTGCGATAAGGCATGCACCGTTATACTCCGACTACAAAACAGTTGTTTATTATGCATGTGATTCCTAAGCTACATACTAATGTTGGAGTAGGATAGCTTTGCTTTCATTCTCCCATTTGATAGGGGCTCCTTATTTTCTTCCAGTAGCTTCTTTGCAAGGATCTACCAGGAGACCCATCCTCTTTATTCATCTGTTGTCATCTCTGTGAGATCGCTCACAACATTATGTTCAGAAATTAAATTCCAACTGAAATTTTATTTTCTGTTAAATTCTGCGTTGTGTGTTTTCCTTTAATAAGATCTGATTGACACAGTGGTTTTGAGTGAAAAAACTGCTGAAATACTGCTGTGAGTCCCCACAAAAACCTTTTTTTACATTCTATGAGAAAAAGACAGTGTTTATGAGTGAGGGCTGAGATTTTAAACTACTGGTTGAGTGAGTGAGAGGGGTGGAAGGGGAAGGTGGGAGCATTTGCACAAAATTTGTTTGCTGAAGCAAGTTGGGGCTTACCTGTTTCAAATGTTTAAAGCAGTGGTTCCCAACCTTTTTTTTGTTTGACCGGGGACCACACTTCAACATTAGTGCCAAAAGGGTTATGAATCAGTTTTAGATTCAGTTTGGTTATTTGGGGTGCTGATTCAGAAAACTGCATTGGATAGACCACATCAGCTATAGTTTCTGATACAGAACATATCCCATCTCGTAGTTGCTAAGACGGTTTCATAGAATCATAGAGTAGGAAGAGACCTTGTGGGCCCTTCAGTCCAACCCCCTGCCAAGAAGCAGGAATATTGCATTCAAAGCACCCCCAATAGATGGCCATCCAGCCTCTGTTTAAAAGCTTCCAAAGAAGGAGCCTCCACCACACTCTGGGGCAGAGAGTTCCACTGCTGAACGGCTCTCACAGTCAGGAAGTTCTTCCTAATGTTCAGATGGAATCTCCTTTCTTGTAGTTTGAAGCCATTGTTCAGTGTCCTAGTCTCCAGGGAAGCAAAAAAACAAGCTTGCTCCCTCCTCCCTGTGACTTCCTCTCACATATTTATACATGGCTATCATATCTCCTCTCAGCCTTCTCTTCTTCAGGCTAAACATGCCCAGCTCCTTAAGCCGCTCCTCATAGGGCTTGTTCTCCAGACCCTTGATCATTTTAGTTGCCCTCCTCTGGACACATTCCAGCTTGTCAATATCTCTCTTCAATTGTGGTGCCCAGAATTGGACACAATATTCCAGGTGTGGTCTAACCAAGGCAGAATAGAGGGTAGCATTACTTCCCTGGATCTAGATACGATGCTCCTATTGATGCAGGCCAAAATCCCATTGGCTTTTTTTGCCGCCACATCACATTGTTGGCTCATGTTTAACTTGCTGTCCACGAGGACTCCAAGATTTTTTTCACATGTACTGCTCTCGAGCCAGGCATCATCCCCCATTCTGTTTCGTGAGACCAGTCACTCTCGTTGCAATGGTGTCGTAACGGTGAGGCTGCAGACCATATTTTAGTTCAGTCTCAGCACAGCAAGCGTGAGGTTTCAAAATAAACAAACTCAGTCAGCATTCTTCTTAAGTTTCAAGGTAGCTTTTACTAGAAGCGTCTATACACAAACGACTACATGATGAGAATAAAAGATGGCGACGAACTAAGCATAGCAAGAAAACACACAGCAAATGAGAGATCTGCCCTTCTGTCTTATCTATGTTCTTGGCTGGTACACTCCCAAGTTTTCTCAGGGCAAAGGAATTTTGTGTTATCACAGTTTCACTGTCTGGCCTGTAACTTTGTAATAATAACATATGTGAGCTGAACAATAAATGAACACGACTGAATCCATCTTTGAAAAGCAATACTAATACATTGCAAAGCTAATACAAACACATTGAAAAACATACATGTGAAATAACTATAACTATTCTGACATTGCGGACCACTGGCTTAAAGCATTGGAGGATCTCTCCTATTTGAAGGAAGAACTCTGGAGGCTTGGGGAACTAACCTGCGTGTTTTGGTTTGGCTGGTCATACTCCACCCTACCCTCACTCTATATGTTCAAGTCAGTTGGACTGGTTTTAGAAGCTTACTTAGCCTTCGTGAGATCATCTGCTACAGCAGGGAAGTTTCAAAGGCCTGGGACAGATTATAGCAAAACAGTTCTATAATCTAACTGGAAATTTCCCACTATTTTCCATTAGCATTTGCTTCCTGATGCATTCACCTCCTGCCTTCTAATAGGGCCAGTCCTGATTACATGCCCTCCCATAGACAAAATATGCATGGGATTGTTTGCAACATTTAAAAAAATCTTTGGAATCCCATCCCATGGACATGCTTTAGCAGGGGATCCTATGCTGAGCAGGACGCTGGCCTTCCAATCCTACAGTGGATCTTTTATGAGCAGTTGCTTCCTAACACAGCATCAACAGCAGGTGCAGTTCCAAGAACGGAGCCTTCTGGTTAAACTGCAGGGCACCAGCTCTTCAGGTGCATCCTTTAGTCTTCTCATTGTCAACTGAAGCCCAACCTTGTGGCTTAGGAGATGAGCCGCCAACAGCTGCCTTGGCTGCAACATAAAGAATTTGTCATTTCCCAGCACTCCTTTACTGTTTTGAATTCCAAGCTGAAATCTCATAATATTCAGGGCCTTGCTGTAAGGTAGTATCTCTCTTACACTGGTTACAAAGTGGGTAAAACCCAATGCATTGCATATTTAAAAGCATGGTTCTTCTGCCCATCTTTTAAAGGTGCTTTTCGACACTACTTAAGGAATTAAGGACTGAAACCGTGTATCAGGGCTTTTGCAATGCTGTTGGAAGTAAACAAAAAAGTTTTAAAAAATTCTAGATTGAAAAGATTCTCCTGACCAGTACAAATTTCACATTACAGGCAAGGTTACAGAGTTGGATTGAAAAATCTGATCCCCCAGATGTTGCTGGACTCCAGCTCTCACCAACTCCATCCAAGATGGCCAACTGTTAGGGATAATGGGAGTTCTACTCCAGCAACCTTTAGGCATCCAGTAGTTTCCCAGCATGAATAGAAAAGTCTTGGGTTTTTAGGAAATCAAACAAAAAACAATATAAGATGCTCAGCTATATTTCTATCTCGTTTTCCTTTGATAGGACGATATGTAGCTTTATCTTTCCAACTACTAAATTCTCACATTGTCCTTGTGAGATAGTATAGTTTGGGAAGTGAGTGACCGGTTAAAAGCCATTAAAGTTCATAGTTGAGCAGGGATTTGAACTTTTCCAGTAGTAAACACTGAACAAGGTGCTTTGAAGCAGTTTGTTTATTAGTTGAAAAGCCACTTCAGCCTCTGGGTGTTTTGAAGGATTGGGGGGGGGGGGTGTCACTTGGACTCAAAAATTAGAAACTAAAATCATTGAAGAGCACAATAGGAACCGGTACAACTTAAACACAACCTGATTTTTTTCCCTAAGGAAAATCCTTTTTAAAGTTGTTGAAGGAGGTCAAAAATATGTGGTGAACTCAAGACTTTGTATATGTCAAAGAGCCTGAAAATGTGATCACATGCAGCAGAATCTGCAGGAAAATCTTAGTTTTAAATGTAAGTTTCTACTCCTTGTGGCTACAAGTACAAGAGAAATTTGCTGTAATTCCAAATGCTTTAGTGTCCTTGCCACTCCTGTGACTAAAATAAATTACAGTTTGACCTTTATATCCACTGGAATTAGGTCCAAGAGCTGCTTTGGATACCAAAATCCAGTTACAAAAGTGTCATTATAAATAATGGCTTAGTAAAATAGCGTCCCTTACATAAAATGCCACAATCAAGGTTTGCCTTTTAGAATTGTTTTAACAAATATTCTCAAACCATGAATTGATTGAATGCAGAATCCGTGGCTACAGAAAGCTGACAATATAAAAGATAGTGTACAGGAAGTCCCCAAGTTAGAGACAAGATAGGATCTGTAGGTTTGCTCTGAACTTGTATTTGTAAGTCAAAACAGGTATGTTTTTAAGTGTAACTCCAGTAAACAATAATATTTTCGCTTTGGATAGCAAGGAAGGGTTAACACCCCTCTGGTGTTTGTTTTAGTGTCTGATTTCACCACATTTTCTGTTCCTGTGATCATTGCATTTTGAAAAATGTGGCTTGTTGTGGAAACAAGGACTGGTGAGAAAGCTTCAGAGGAGACACCTTTTCCCCATGGTAACTCTTTCAGGAGTGAATTTCCCTTCCTGGGGTAGATTTCCTGCACTTCGTGTTGTCACTGCCATTTTTAACTAAGAGGCATTATGAGTCAGATGTCTGTAACTTCAGGACTGCCTGTACCAATCTGCATGATTAGGTAAAAGAAATGTTTCTGGATGCAAATTTTGACTTGCTTGGGTCAGGACTAAGCATCACACACTAGAGTTTTAAATAACTCAATAGGAGTCCGAAACACAAGGACAGGAGAGTTTAATAACAGTATCAAAAATAACCCTTTGTCCACAAACAATGTGAGCATGCGGAC
This sequence comes from Anolis sagrei ordinatus, assembly GCF_025583915.1. Taxonomy (NCBI): domain Eukaryota; kingdom Metazoa; phylum Chordata; class Lepidosauria; order Squamata; family Anolidae; genus Anolis; species Anolis sagrei. The sequence continues at coordinate 330,560,540 of NW_026844366.1, read as the reverse complement.
TCGCAAGGTTCTAACATTGAGCAAGGGCATAAACAAACTTCAGAAGTTCACAAATATTTATTTCTGGCATGGAAGATGAGTGAAAAGGCTTTCCATTCATCACTGCTTGTTCTCCCAAGGTTTGGGTTTAGGAGCCATTTGAGACGGTGTTGCAGTCCCATTAGTTGCGGTGATGTTCAGCTTCTGCAGTCCAGGGATGTCCTGCCCAGCCTGGACCAGACGGAGGATCTCAGAAAAAGACATTGAGTTATCCAGAGCATGAGGCTGACCAGGAGAACTCTCCTGAGCCTTTTCCTTTATACCATCCTCAGTATTGGGTTGAGAGTCTGTTGTTTCTGCCATTGTGGACTCCATTCTTCAGGACAAAGAGGAAATTTGCATTGCAAGAGACTCTGGTCTAATGGGCCATATCCATTTGAGGAAAGTGCCTTGGAGCAAGCCTGAAAGACAGAGAATAATTTTGAAAGAGAACTTTCACCCCAATTAGGTTGTCTAGATCAGGGATTCTTAAACATTTTCCACTCACAACCCCTTTCCACCTAAGAAATTTTAATGTAATCCCTGGTATATCTATATACCTTAAATAAAAATGTAATGTTCAATGCATTGTCGAAGGCTTTCATGGCCGGAATCACTGGGTTGTGTAGGTTTTTTTGGGCTATATGGCCATGGTCTAGAGGCATTCTCTCCTGACGTTTCGCCTGCATCTATGGCAAGCATCCTCAGAGGTAGTGAGGTCTGTTGGAACTAGGAAATGGGTTTATATATCTGTGGAATGACCAGGGTGGGACAAAGGACTCTTGTCTGCTGGAGCTAGGTGTGAATGTTTCAACTGACCACCTTGATTAGCATATAATGGCCTGACAGTGCCTGTAGCAAACTTTTGTTGAGAGGTGATTAGATGTCCTTGTTTGTTTCCTCTCTGTTGTTGTGCTGTTGTAATTTTAGAGTTTATATACGGAGAAGCCATTGAAATACACAAGCATGTGGACAATTTCAACAGAAAGGAGGAAACCATGAAAATGAACAAAGTCTGGCTACCAGTATTAAAAAACTCTAAAATTACAACAGCACAACAACAGAGAGGAAACAAACAAGGACATCTAATTACCTCTCAACAAAAGTTTGCTCCAGGCACTGTCAGGCCATTATATGCTAATCAAGGTGGTCAGTTGAGCTGCCCTGGCTCAATGCAATGGATTCATGGGAAGCTTATTTATTTATTCACTCTGCCAAAGCATGCTGGTGCCCCAACAAACTACAAATCCCAGGATCCCATAGCATTTAACCATTGGAGTTAACTGCATTAATTCTACAGGGGTTTCTAGATTCACGAATAAGGATATAAGTCGGAGAGAAATACACCAAAGCACATGCACATTTTAAGTATACATAAGTGAGCCTTACCCTTTGTATGGAGACACTCAGCTTCCCAAAAGCAGGATCCCAGCAGTGCTGTTCCTAGCCAGCCTTGCTGACTTCCTGGAAGAGACCATTAAGCCAGAGGGGGGTTGGAACGCCCAGAATGGGCCATACCAATAGCAGCCAATAGGTAGGGGAGTACAACCACCTCTTTGCTGAATGGAAGGCCATAAAAACTATTTCTTCCATTTGTTTTAAATAGCCAGTGAGGTGTAATAGTTTCAGTACTGGACAAAGGTTCAGATCCCTGTTGTCCTTTCGAAGATAGGCTGAAACCTTTTTTAATTTAGGCAGGCTTTTAAAGCAGAAAGGTTTTTCAAAACTAGCAGCAGCCCTCCTGCTGTTACAATTGATTTGAACAGAGTTTTTAAAAACTAATGTGATTTTAACTGACTTGTTTTTAATAACTGTATGACAAGTTCTGATATTTATATTTTATAGGTTTTTAACTGTATTAAGGTTGTGAGCCGCTTTGGGTTTCGATTCAGAGAGAAAAGCGGGGAATAATAATAATAATAATATTTCTTCAGTTCTAAGGCTGAATCTACACTGCATATAATGCGATTTGAACTGCATTATAGAGTCAGTTTTAGACCCATGCAATATAGTTCAATGCAACATAGACACATATCATTCTGTATGGTGCATCATAGACCCATCTAATGCAATTCAATGCAGTTCAATGCAGCGCAGACTCATTTAATGCTGTTCAATGCAGTGTAGATCCATCAAATGCAACTCAGTGCAGCGTAGACCCAAATAAAGCAGTGCAATGCAATGTAGATCCATCGAATGTAGTTCAATGCAGCATATATCCATCCAATGCAGCTCAATGCAGCGTAGACCCATATAATACAATTCAATGCAGAGTACACCCACCTAATGCGATTCAATGCAGTGAAGATCCATCCAATGCAGCATAGACCCATATAA
>NW_026844366.1:330313212-330474694 GCF_025583915.1 Anolis sagrei ordinatus | reverse complement strand
TAAATATATGCTAGCTAGGACAATGGGATTTGTAGTTGTACATCCAGAAGACTAATTTTTAATCAAGCATGAATGTTCTTGTTTTTTGCATCCTTTCGTTTGAAGCTGGGGAAAATTACCTTTACTGGAACGCATACTTAATGTGCCATTCTAGGGGTTTGGGTCAAAAATGTATTTCAGAGATTTGTTTTTTTTTTCACTTTGGTTTGAATTATTGCTGCACTTTTCCCAGAAATGTTACTATTTGTAAACTTTTGATTTTTTAAAAAAATTTAGTCACTGAGTACTATGATGCCTTCATTATCTCCAAATGCATATCAGTATTTGGTACAGAAGAGATTGCACCTTCATAAGAAACCCCAGTGTATCTACCTTTCCATTAACAATTACTATTTATCAGTGCATTCTAACTGTCCTGCATCTTATCTGTTTTCAGTGTGCAAGTATGTGGCTTTAGAACTGAAGTCCTCTTTTGATGAAACTGGCAAGACCAAGGAGGTGATCGACACAAAATATGGCTTTTTGGATGGCAAGCAATCCAAAATCAAGTACACAAAATCGTAAGTGACTACAAGATAGACAAAGTGTGGGAGTTAATCATTCTTTATTTTGCATCTCTGCTGCAGATTGTCAATAGAAGCATAAAATGCATTGTGCATGCTTCCAAAGCATCTCTGACTTGTCCATCAGGCAAAGATGTTAAAAATCATATGGGAGAAAAATGGTGATCATGTTAGAGTCACAAGCTTACATTCTGTCTGAGATGTTGTCAGTTAAGACTTTGATGAGAATTTTCAATGCAGACCAAGGTAACTCTCCTTAGTGGTCATGTGAGAGAAACAAAGAGCAATTAGAGGCAAGTAATACAATTTCACTTCAGTAGCAAGAGAAAACTTGACTTCCCTTAAGACACAGACATGATGTCCTTGCCCTGACCTGGACAAATGGCATTTGGTTCCAGGCAGGCCAATGGAATGGGCCTTTTTCTCTTCACTCTGCTTTTAAAGGTGGTGGAAAGGGGATTATTGACACCACTCCCTTGGATGAGTCTAGTGAATACATATAGACCCAGTTCTTGGAAACGTGGAACCAAATTATGGTTGTCCTCAGTAGGTTGATGATAGAGGTACATTATTTTTGCTGTCCCTCTGATCTTTCCATCTAAATTGGCCTGATTCCATCTTGATTACTATTTTAATAGGTACCAGCTTCTTCCTTCTCCTCTCCATCTTAAAGATACCTGAATATCATACACTTTCTGTCAAGTTAGTTCCGCTCTTGCTTAGGCAAAATATAATACACGGAGGACAAAACAGTGAATTTTGACTTGAGTTTGCCCTTGATTCTGGTAAAGACTGTCAAAACTAACATATATAGTTAAGTGGTTTGGGCCCTATGCTTTGGTGCTTAGGTATCCATCCACATTGCTTTAGTGGACAGAATCCTACATGGTACATGTGGTTCATTAAGCTTGGTAAGCAGAGTTCAAACCACTACCAGGTCTCAGCAGCAAAATGGCTAGGATATCAGTTTGTCCAAGTGGCAAGTGAGCTCCCTTAAACATTAGACAGTAAGTTAAACTTTTTAGTAGCTTGAAAATAATACTGAAAGGTTTTATCTTATTGTCTAATGTTTAATGGAGCCCCCAGTGGTGCAGTGAGTTAAAGGTCGGTGGTTCGAATCCAGGGAGTGAGGTGAGCTCCCATCTGTCAGCTCCAGCTTCCCATGCGGGGACATAAAAAAATTCCCACAGGATGGCAAAACATCTGAGCATCCCCTGGGCAATGTCCTTGCAGGCATCCAATTCTCTCACACCAGAAGTGACTTGTAGTTTCTCAAGTCACTCCTCCCACGAAAAATGGTTGACAATATAATAGAAGTTCCAATATTATTACCGTATGTAATAAATTTTTTGTTGTATTACTGTTTTAATTTTTTAAAATCAATAAAATATATTTTGAGGATACTTTACATTTAAGAATATAATTAACCCTGAAAAAATTTATTTGGGTTATTTGAAGCCAATGCATATATTATACACACTCAGATCTTTACTATGTCTTATAAAAGTTAAACGATACCCTTATAGTTGTGGGTGATCCCAACAATATTTTAGACGTGGTCTGCCACTGGGCAGTCTGTGATCATTGTTATGTGCTGCCTTGGTTGTTCAGTGTCTGTCAATTGATAATGACCTTCCAGACCTTCTGACAATCATTCCAAGTCTGGGAAATTGCCCTCAGCTCTGTTCACCCCTATCTTGCCCAGGCACCGCTTGCATTCCCCTAGTCACTATATGAACCCGACAGATTGTTACAGTACTACAGCTTGCTATGTGACAAAATCAGTTCAAGCAGATGCTGCCACATTAAAAACAGAACCAATGGTAGTAACATAATCAATTCCTGATGTATAGTTGAGATAGGGCCCCCTGGTGGCACAGTGGGTTAAACTGCTGAGCTGTTGAACTTGGTGAGCGGAAAGGTTGGTTCGAATCCGGAGCAGGGTGAGCTCCCGCTGTTACCCAGCTTCTGCAACTTAGCAGTTCAAAACATGCAAATGTGAGTAGATCAATAGGTATGGTTCCAGAGGGGAGATAACAGCGCTCCATGCAGTTGTGCTGGCCATATGATTTTAGAGGTGTCTACAGACAAGGCCGGCTCTTCAGCTTAGTCATGGAGATGAGTATCACCCCCAGAGTCAGACTCAACTAGACTTAATGTCAGGAGAAACCTTTACCTTAGTTGAGATAACCAAATGATTGACACTATGGGAAGAAGCACCTTGAAACACCCATTCAAAAAATAAATTCCTGTTTCAGATCCACAGTACTTAGCAAAAAAATAAGATGTTATGGCCTGTAAGGCAAAGCCCTATGGCACTAGTGGAGGGAAATATTGGTAGTTGCAGATGGGAGAGATAGTCTCCAGGCAGCCATTCTACCATGCAGTTAAGTTCTGGATTGACAAGAATAAGTTTCCAGTAAATATTTACTAGTTATGTCATCAGATACTCATGTGGACAAATTATTTTGATCCCTGATTCTTCATTTTTCTGTCTACAGGGACATTCGTCTGATTGAGGTGACAGAAAACATTTGCCAGAGGCTTTTGGGGTATAATCTGCACAAAGAGAGATCAGGAAGCAACAGATTTGCAAAGGTGTGTGAAGTCTTGGAATTCTCCTGCTCATAGAATTTGTTTCATTAATTTCTGTAAGTTTTAGATTTCATTGATAAGCCAGTGGATAGGAGGCAAATTGCACACAAACAGGAGTTATTTTGCCTTGTTAATAAAGTATTATTCAGTGGACATTAGATCTTTGTTCATATTTTGAACGTTTTAATAGTTTTAATTAGATTGTTTATGTTATATGTTACTATGTTTTACCTGTGTTTTAGCTGGTAAATTTTGTTGTAAGCTGGGCTTGGTCTCCATGTAAGCCTCCCAGAGTTCCTTCAGGGAGATGGTGGCAGGGTATAAAAATATTGTTGTTGTTGTTGTTGTTGTTGTTATGTTTAGCACAGTGTTTCCAATCTTCAGCCCTAAATTTAATTTATTGAACGCAACTTCCAGAACTCCATTAACTAAGCTGCATAGGGCTTTGTGGAGTTGATGTCCTCACAGGGTTGTTGAAAGGCTTTTTGGAATGACTGCTAAGGCTTTTGATAGTATGGGTTCCAGATGGTTTGTATTTTTGGTCTTTGAATTGATTTGTTTTACATGGTTTTAACATTTTGATATTGTATATACTCATATATAAGTCTTTTTTTTGGGGGGGGCGGGTTGGGGTTGTTTATTTTTTTTAAAACAACACAAAAGACCTGGGACAGCTTATCCACATTAATGGGGAGGGCCAACATATAAAAGTATCCTCTCATTTTGACTGTTTATAGTTGCAAGTGTGACATTTAGTTTTAACCTGATCATAGACCACAGAACTATCCATCATTGAATTCTGTGGACTGCGGCTTGTTCCTTGGTTTCTTTGCAGCATTGTACATCTATCCTTCATTTACTTTGCTGTGGTCTTTCCAAATATAATTCTTAATTGACGTAGCTCTCATCACTTTAGGGCATGTCTGAGACATTTGAAACTCTTCATAATTTGGTGCACAAAGGAGTCAAAGTAGTGATGGACATCCCTTACGAATTGTGGAACGAAACCTCAGCAGAAGTGGCTGATCTGAAGAAACAGGTATGTTGGCACTTGGATTAGCTTTATAGTTCTAGCGCTGGAAATGGGGAATTAACTGTGAATATATTGTTTGTCACCTGGGGCCCCAAGGTTGGAAGAAAGAATATATATGCATTATTTAGGAAAGGCATTCCAACTTTTTATAATGAGAGGAAAGCTTGTACATCTATCAAATCATGGTTTTTATGTGGAAGTGGGTATGGTTATCTAAATTGATCCCCAGTCTGAGATTCTAGAAGGAACAAATTGGCACTTGAATCTTAGGTTCCCCATCCTATTGGAGAGATGTTGTAGGATTACCCATTTAAACAGGAAGCTGATAAGGAGAACCTTGTGACCAGAACCAACATCACTGACCTGTTGACCAGATCCCACCTTATCTTTTTAGGTTGTAAGCCTGCAAATAGGTTTTCTTTCCCCAATGAAGTAGAATGCTGTGAGTCTTATATCCTTGCTCATAGTTATTTATAACTATTGTAAAGTTTGTGGAAAACTCAAGGTGGATGCATTAACAGGATAGAATGGCTTCAGTCTTAGGACAGAATGGGGGTCAGTCTCCTTTCCCCCCTTTAACCTTCTTTGACATTTTCATATCTTATCTAAGAGATTGGAGAAGGTTGGATGCAAGTGGAAAGGAATGAGGAGAAATTTACCCTTCAGAAAGCAGAGGGTTATTTTTCCAAATATAAATTTATATTTAATTCTGTTTCTTTCGCCTTATTAGTGTGAGATAATGGTGGAGGAATATGAAGATGTGATTGAAGACTGGTACAGAAACCATCAGGAAGAAGACATCTCCCAGTTCCTTTGCGCAAATCATGTCTTGAAGGGAAAGGATACAAGTGAGTTTCGCTTTCAGAGGAACAACTGGTGGCTGAGGGACAAGTGTACAGTAATCCATTTTTTCTGAAAAGCCTATGATTGGCTACTGATGAGGGGTGTCTTCCAAAGAAGGAGCCTCCACTACACTCTGGGGCAGAGAGTTCCACTGCTGAATGGCTCTCACAGTCAGGAAGTTCTTCCTATTTCTTGTAGTTTGAAGCCATTGTTCCACGTCCTAGTCTCCAGGGCAGCAGAAAACAAGCTTGCTCCCTCCTCCCTGTGGCTTCCTCTCACATATTTATACATGGCTATCATGTCTCCTCTCAGCCTTCTCTTCTTCAGGCTAAACATGCCCAGCTCTTTAAGCCGCTCCTCATAGGTCTTGTTCTCCAGACCCTTGATCATTTTAGTCGCCCTCCTCTGGACACATTTCAACTGTGGAGCGCAGAATTGGACACAGTATTCCAGGAATGGTCTAACCAAGGCAGAATAGAGGGTTACATGACTTCTCTGGATCTAGACACTAGACTCCTATTGATGCAGGCCAAAATCCCATTGGCTTTTTTTGCCACTGCATGGCATTGTTGGCTCATGTTTAACTTGCTGTCCACGAGGACTCCAAGACATTTTTTCACATGTACTGCTCTCGAGCCACGCGTCCCCTTTTCTGTATGGGTTGGAATCTGAGAGCAAATATACTCCTCCAATCATTAGGAGAAAAAAATTAAGCTTATAGACCTGTTGACAAGTCCTAGTCTCAAGGGCAACAGAAAACAAGTATGCTCTCTCTTCCTTATGACACCCTTTCACATATTTATACATTGCCATCATGTCTCCTCTCATCCTTCTCTTCTGAAGGCTAAACATGCTCAGCTCTTTAAGCTGCTCTTCATAGGGCTTGTTCTCCGGACCCTTGATCATTTTAGTCACCCTCCTCTGAACACATTCCATCTTGTTAATATCTCACTTCAACTCCTTTACTGTTGATTGCGGTGCCTTTACTTTTGGTTTAGTCAATCATGGCTCTTCTTCTGTTCTTATGACTGGGAAGTGTAAGAGTGCCAATATCTCATGGTCCTTTCCCCTTATCATCTTTTCCTTTTTATAGGCTGCCTTGCAGAGAAATGGTCTGGCAAGAAAGGTGACCCGGCAAGTTCAGGGCAGAAGAAAGCAAAGAAAAAGGAAGGCAAGGGCAAAAAGTCAGGAAAGAGCAAAAAGAGCCGTAAGGATGAGGCGGAGCAAGAGAAGGTGAAGCCAAGTGCCAAAGAGGGGGGACCTGACCGAGCCGAGGAGGATGAAGAAGTCATTCAGAAGGCAGCCCCACTGTTACACACCACTGATGAGCTATAGGTTCTTGACGGAGACATTCTGCCCATGCAATAAAGCCTTTCAATAAAGGAAGGCTTTATTGGGCCAGATAACTGTGCTTGAGCCCCTTGGAGATACGAGATGGAGCTTCTCGCTTCCTTGAGGGAAAGTGCAAATATGTCTTTGAAGGTCACTTGAACTTGAGTTATCCAGTGTTAATTGTACCTCATTGCAGGTGAAGAGTAGATGGAACCCAGGTACCCTTTTGCATCCCTGGAAGAGAGAATGAGAAGGGCTGGTTACCTTGCCTGATGTCTAACCTTCAATAGCTGAGCCTGCTGCTTGTGTTGATTTCTCCTCACTACCTTTGACTTACCAAAAGCACCTGGATAGAAAAAGTAAACAGGAAGATCAGTCCTGTGGCAGTTTGCTCTATTCATGACTCTAGCCAAGGTATCTCTCATCAACCAAGTGGGCTCTAATGCTTTAGTTCTCTTCAGTTACTTCCTCGGAAAGTGGGTCCAACTCACCACTTCATCTGTCTCACTGAGTTTCTTGAGAGTGAAGTAGAAGTGAAGACTCTATCGGTGGAATTAAGAATGCTGCGCTTTTGCCGTGAAACTCCTTTTTTAAAGAGCTCTCTTTTCCCCTTAAGGTATTTACAGATGTCTATGAAGTTCTTCCCCAACCCGCTTTTACCATCTGTTGCTGCCTCCTAAAAGACTGTAAATAAATGGGAAGTTTTTTTGCACATATTGCGCTTTTGCCACTTTCTATGTTGGCTCTTTGTCCCTGTGAAGCAATGCTTCAGATATTATCGTATCTCTGTTTCTTAAATGTTGTTCCTTCAAAGGTTCTTACCTTCAGTTTTTTCTTGGGGGGATGGGGTGTGGCTTTTTGGACTACAGCTCTCAGAATCCCCCAGTCAGCATGGCTACTGGGGAATGATAGTCCCATCTCCCCAAAGTAACTTGGTTGTTGCAACTCACCTTGCTCCAGACACCACCACACCAAAGCTGTAGGTTTTGTAGTTTATTGAGAAAAAGGCAAAATCAAAACAAAGTATAAGAAATGCAAAAGTTCCATAGGCAGGACAAAGGCTTAAATGCAAAGACAAAGTTCCCAAGATCCAAAGGCAAAAACATGAAGCATAATCCTTTAGCAATGGTCAAACAAGAGTCCATGGAAAACAGTTGAAAACAAGGCCCAAATCCCAGACTCAGGAAGCCAGAAGCGTGCTGCTAAAAGCCAAAGTTAATCCACAGAAGTTTGCATGAGAAGAGCTATGTTGGACTGACAACCCTTGTTTGTCAGCTACAAGGCTAAATACCCTTTGCAGACATGAACGCATTGCACCCTTAGCTTTGGCACCCTTAGCTTCCCGCTTGCTAGCCAAGCGAGTGCTTCTCCGGAGCCTTAATTGCAGACGATCTTGTCTGCTCATTAATTCATTATCTTCAAGGCTATGAACCCCTTATCTTGGTCCAGCTGGACCGGATCACTGTGAGGAGGAAAAGGCTTCTGCACCTGGCCGTGTGGGATTTCACTCTCGTTATCAGTCTCACTAACATTCCTTTCCCCTGGGAACTGACTTGCTGTTTCTCCTCTAGCAGCCCCACCTTCAGCCTTGTCTGAAGCATGTACAGAAATCTGTAACCCATCAGTGTCATCATCATCCTGTGGGAATTCTGACTTAGAAGGCCCAACGAACTCAGCTTCAGACTCAGAGTCAAGCTGAGTCACAATACAATGATTAGCCTACTATATAGAACCGGCATGGGCAAACTTCGGCCTCCAGGTGTTTTGGACTTCAACTCCCACAATTCCTAACAGCCTCAGGCTGTTAGGAATTGTGGGAGTTGAAGTCCAAAACACCTGGAGGGGCGAAGTTTGCCCATGCCTGGGCTAAGGCAGATAAGGATTATGACCTGTTAGGATCATAACCTATTGGGTAGCAGAGTTTTGGAAGTGTTCCTTTAGTTTATTGGGTAATGGATTATCGCTGGCATGTAAATATCTAGTTTCTATTCAATGCTCTCAGCAAATAAAGATTCAAGTAGACTTCTTTAAAATAACATTTTTGTTTTACTCACAACTTCATCTATTTAAATATACAGACACATTTCTTGTCAGGTTAAACTTTAAAACATTTCGGTTTGTATCTTTAACAGTCTCTTCAAAACTATGTTCTGCACAGTTCTCTTTCATAACAGTCTACTTTCAAAGGAACTCAAGCCTCAACCGTTTCTATCTTCCTACACTGCCTTCTGTACTCAAACAGACTTCTGTACTCAAGCTGACTCAAGGCTCAACTGGTTTCTAACTTCCCTACACTGACATCTGACATTAAAAACGGACTCAAGCCTCAACTGTCATCCTTTAAAACTGCATCCTAAACAGCCACATGATCTGCAGCCCCTCCCACTGCCTCAAGTATATAGAGCTAAGGAAACTGAAAACCGAAGAACATATACATTTCAGGAAATAAACAACACATTATAAACAGACAAAACATTAAATAGAAGAGGCTTGAGAAGGTTGCTATCTCCAACACACGATACACGCTTATAGCACTTTGGTAGTGCTTCTTTAGTCCTGCCAGCACAAGGATTTAACCCAGTGGTTCTCAACTTGCAGGTCCCAGATGTTTTGGCCTTCAACTCCCAGAAATCCTAACAGCTGGTAAACTAGCTTGATTTCTGGGAGTTGTAGGGCAAAACACCTGGGGACCCACATGTTGAGAACCACTGGCTTAGACAGTTGGCTCTTTCCTTCCACTTCTAGATTCAAGCACTCTTTTTTTTCTCTTTCTCATTCTGTGTGTGTGTATATTTATGTATATGTGTATATATGTGCGTTTGTGTATAAATATGTGTGGCTTTTTGCATGCGTTGTAATGTATTTTATTTTTTTTGGCTTTTTAAAGTCCCTTCTGCTGTGTTTTTCAGTGTTTTTATGAGTGATGGTCGCTTGTTGGCCTGGTAGATGTATTGTGTCCAAATATGGTGCTAATTCGTCTAGTGGTTTTTGAGTTCTGTTAATCCCACAAACCAACATTACATTTTTATTTATATAGATAGATATAGGATCCAGTGCACTGATTTCTTTGAGCATGGAACAACACTCTAGAATGAATGCAGGTTTACACCATTTTAACAACCACAACTCAATGCTATGGAATCATGGGAGTTGTAGTTTTACAACACCCTTAGCCTTTTCTTGTGCCTATTAAAGGTAAAGGTTTCCCCTGATATTAAGTCTAGTCGTGTCCAATTCCGGGAGGTGGTGTTGATCTCCTTTTCTAAGCCGAAGATTCAGTGTTGTCCGTAGACATCTCCAAGGTCATGTGGGCACCATGACTGCATGGAATGCCGTTACCTTCCCGCAAATTGATTTACTCACATTTGTATATTTTCAAACTGCTAGATTGGCAGAAGCTGGGGCTAACAGTGGAAGCTCACCCTGCTCCCCAAATTCAAACTGCCAACATTTCGGTCAGCAAGTTCAGCAGCTCAGCGCTTTAACCCACTGCGCCACTAGTGTGGTTTGGTGCCTAACCACACTATAAATACCAGGATTCCATATAGCATTGAGCTATGGCAGCTAAAGTTTAAATGCAGCCTCTGTTGATTTTTGCCCTATATTCCTCGACACTCACATGCTGTAATATGGGACCAGCAGGTGGCTCTCTCAGAGCTTTGAAAAAGTTAATAGCTTTTGAAATGACAGTCTCAAGCAAAACCCAGCCTATCCTTGAAAAGCCCACAAAGGTTCAATTGAAGTTCATCCTCCGCACTGAGGTTTTGAATACTGTACACTAGGACTTTCCTGCTATTCATAGCAGACTTCCTCTTCTGAATTGCTTCCTTTCTATTGAGGTTTATCGCTTCTTAATCATATCAAAAGTAGCATGACTATTGCGCTTCCTCTTTTGTTTTGAGGCAAACAGAAACGCGAATAATATTTTTGGTTCCCCATATATTTTGCTGAAATCAGTTATTATACTTTTGGGACCTAAAGTCACTTGGATTTCTTTCTCATTCCTTAGCATTTCTTCCAACTTCTTATTTTACCAGTTGGGGGACTTACTCAGCAAGAATGGCACAAATTTCCTGGACCTCGTGTGCCTTATGTGTTATTCCAGAATTAGCAATGATGGCTCTGATATATGTGGTTTTCTTTTTCCATTTTGAAGTGTTTCTCCTCTTAATGAAGGGCTTAATTCATAGGCTGACCTTATTGTTCTCCATGACCTACCCTTGCAAGAAGCTAGCCTTCACAAGATGCAGTGATGATATAATTGGGCAAATACACTTCTTCAAAAGTATCTTCCAACATGTCTTTTGTAGAATCATAGGGTTAGAAGAGATCCCAATGGCCATCCATTCCAACCCCATTCTGCTAAGCAGGAACACACAATCAAAGCACTCATAGAATCACAGAGTTGGAAGAGATCTTGTGGATCTTCCAGTCCAACCCCCTGCCAAGAAGCAGGAAAATTGCATTCAAAGCACCCCCAACAGATGGTCATCCAGCCTCTGTTCAAAAGCCTCCAAAGAAGGAGCCTCCACCACATTCTGAGGCAGAGAGTTCCACTGTTAGGAAGTTCTTCCTAATGTTCAGGTGGAATCTCCTTTCCTGTAGTTTGATGCCATTGTTCTGTATCTTAGTCTCCAGGGCAGCAGAAAACAAGCTTGCTCCCTCCTCCCTATGATTTCCTCTCACATATTTATACATGGCCATCATGTCTCCTTTCTGCCTTTTCTTCTTCAGGCTAAACATGCCTAGCTCTTTCAGCCACTCCTCATAGGACCCTTGATCATTTTAGTCACCCACCTTTGGGCACATTCCAGCTTGTCAACATCTCCCTTCAATTTTGGTGCCCAAAATTGGACACAGTGTGATTCCAGTTGTGTTCTGACCAAGGCAGAAGAGAGGAGTAGCATGTCTTCCCTGGATCTAGACATTAGACTCCTATTGATACAGGCCAAACTCCCATTGGCATTTTTAGCTGCCACATCACATTGTTTCCTCATGTTTAACTTGTTGTCCACAAAGAATCCAAGATCTTTTTTCCACGCACTGCTGTCGAGCCAGGCGTCCCCCATTCTGTATCTTTGTATTTCATGTTTTCTGCCTAAGTGGAGTATATTGTATTTGTCCCTGTTGAACTCAGTTTTGTTAGTTTTGGTCCATCTCTCTAATCCAGGGGTCCTCAGACTTTTTAAACAGAGGGCCAGGTCACAGTCCCCCAAACTGTTAGAGGACCAGATTATAATTTGGAAAAAAAAAACATGAATGAATTCCTATGCACAGTGCACATATCTTATTTGTAGTGCAAAAACACTTAAAAACAATACAATAATTAAAATGAAGAACAATTTTAACAAATATAAACTTATTAGTATTTCAGTGGGAAGTGTGGACCTGCTTTTGGCTGATGAGATAGGATTGTTGTTGTGTGCTTTCAAGACGTTTCAGACTGAGGTTGACCCTGAGCGAGGGCCGGGTAAAGACCTTGGAGGGCTGTATCCGGCCCCTGGGGCTTAGTTTGAGGACCCCTCCTCCAATCTGTCAAGAGCATTTTGAATTCTGCTCCTGTCTTTTGGAGTATTCTGCCTTGGCCAGACCTCACCTGTGTCCAATTCTGAGCACTGCAATTGAAGAGAGATGTTGAACAAGTTGGAATGTGTCCAGAGGAGGGCAACTCAAATGATCAAGGGTCTGGAGAACAAGCCCTATGAGGAGCGGCTTAAGGAGCTGGGCATGTTTAACCTGAAGAAGAGAAGGCTGAGAGGAGACATGATAGCCATGTATAAATATGTGAGGGAAGTCATAGGGAGGAGGGAGCAAGCTTGTTTTCTGCTGCCCTGGAGACTAGGATGCAGGACAATGGCTTCAAACTACAGGAAAGGAGATTCCACCTGAACATGAGGAAGAACTTCCTAACTGTGAGAGCTGTTCAGCAGTGGAACTCTCTGCCCCGGAGTATGGTGGAGGTTCCTTCTTTGGAAGCTTTTAAGCAGAGGCTGGATGGCCATCTGCAGGGGTGCTTTGAATGTGATTTTCCTGCTTCTTGACTGGATTGGACTGGATGGCCAATGAGGTTGCTTCCAACTCTAGAATTCTATGATTCTAAGGTCTGGTAAATAAATTAAATTCTTAGCTATTAAAAAAACATGGCAGGTTGCGTATCATGATTGAAGAGATATGAAGGTTTTGTCCTAAATAGAATGTTTACCTCTTAACGTTACATAAAGAATTCAATCACTTATAAGAATAGAAAGCAAAACATCTTTCTATGTGGTCAGAGTAACTTTATCAGTGTTTTCTTTCTATTCCTGTGCTTCTTTATCACCACACATCAACATATAAATCAAGGGACACCACCAAAGAGAAATATGTGCCACCCTAACAGGTTTCATCTGCGTGGCTCAAAGTATCACATTTTGGTTTTGCTTTCAATAATTGTCTTCATGGTATTATCTTGTGCTATCAGGAAATGCAACACCCAAAGTTACAAAAGAACTTTTGAGAACTTTTATAATCCTCTTGTTTACACTTAACTGCTGTCCCTGCATGTTTTCTTTCAACATTTTGGTTTTGGTTTTCACTGACCACTGTTGTTGTGGCATAAACTCGCTAACACCAATATGGATAAGTGCCTACTGTTTTTAATCAAGGCTCTTTATTCTAACACCATGGCTAGAATAAGAGTTGGTATCTCTGGATCATTAACTGACCCCATTCACACTAATAAAGGAGTAAAACAAGGATGTCTACTGGCACCAATACTCTTTAATCTATACTAGAATGACATAATACCTGCACTCTCAGGGCCAGAATTTTTCCCACCTGCAGTCGGATCCAAGAAAGCTTAAGCAGCTGAGGGAGAAAAGCAAAGTGCCCGATGCAGTTAGTTGAAGTCCAAAACATTGGAGGACTAAAGTTTGCCAAAGCCTGGTCTGCACTGTAGAATGAATGCAGTTTGACAACTAACTACAATATTCAGTGCTATGGAATCCTGGATATTGTAGTTTGATGAGGCATCAGCAGTTTGGCAGAAAAGGTTAAAGACCTTGTAAAATTATAATTCCCATGATTCCATAGGATTGAGGCTATGGCAGATAAAGTGATGTTAAACTGCATTCATTCTACAGTGTAGATACACCCTAGGATGTCCCCACTTCACATCATGTCCAGGTGCCATTTTCATTTGAAAACTGGACAAAGGGAAAAGGTGCGGGCTTTTTTGGATGGGAATAATACCACTGTGGATGTGAACAATTAATATCAAGCGTTTTTTAAAATACCTAGTAAGGTCCCAATGCAGTCCAAGAACTATATTTGTCCCTATTTTCTGTTTGAAACTAAGGTTTTTTTAACCTTAATTTCCAGAATCCAATTTGGTCGACCCTGACGACATGCTTTAAGAATCTAGTTTCAGCGACATTCCTTTGTTTACTTCCTTGTGCCCTTTATAGATACCTATGTTTGTCTTTCTTTTCAAAACTATTTACCTTACTGTTATTTACTATGCGCCTTCAAGTTATTTCTGTCCTATGGCAACTCTAAGATTTGCCTTTGCTTTCCTCTGAGGCTGAGAAAGTGTGACTTTCCCAAGGTTCCCGAAGTTGGTTTAATTGCTGTGCTATTCATAATCACCATCAGACTATCATTATCATCACACTATTGTGATAATCATCATTATTACAACCACTACTACCTCATTATAATTTTCTTGGTTGAGAACGAGATGCAAAACCAAACAACAGCATTCTCAATACTGTTCGAGGCTGTTGATAAATCTTTTGGTACAGTGGCAGCATACCTTCCAGTTGTCCCAATTAGGCAGAGATAATTGGGATGAATCCTCTGTCATTCCACTTTCCATGCTGCAAGTCGCATAGAGTTTAATCTATGCTGACGATTGTGCCATCACCGCCCAAGCAGGGAGCTTTGAGATGGTTGAACAAAAGCTCTCCAAAGCTTTAGGTGCTCTTACTGCCTATTACATGGAAAACCAACTGATTCCTAATCCATCTAAAATGCAGATGTGTGCTTTTCACCTTAAGAACAGACAAGCATCTCGAGCTCTGAGGATTACCTGGGAAGGAATCCCACTGGAGCATTGCAGTACATCCAAATACCTGGGAGCCCCTCTGGACCATGCTTTGAATTATAAGAAGCACTGCTTAAATATCAAGCAAAAAGTGGGCGCTAGAAATAACATCATACCAAAGCTGACTAGCACAACTTGGGGATAAGAACAGATGCTACACTTGATCTTAGCCAAAAGGCCGAGAAGCGATCACAGCCAAATACAGTGAAGACATTTACCCTTGCATTTAATACATACGCCCAGTGTGGAACACATCTCACCATGCTAAAACAGTGGATGTGGCTCTTAATGTGACATGCCACATTATCACAGGATGTCTGCACCCTACACCATGGGAAGAATTATACTGTTTAGCCGGTATTGCACCACCTGATATCTGCCGGGAAGCAAACCAAGGCAGTGACATCTCCGGCCTATCCTCTGTTCAGATGTCACCCAGCAAGCCAATGCCTTAAATCAAGAAATAGCTTTCTAAGATCTACAGAGATAGTTGCAGGTACACCTCAGCAAGCGAGAGTCCAAAAGTGGCAGGCTAAATTCCAGAACCTCAATCAGTGACTGATACTGGGTGAGAAACTCCCTCCTGGGCACACAGAAGGCTGGATGACTCGAAAGGTGCTGAACAGACTGCGCTCTGGTACAACAAGATACAGAGCCAACATTAAGAAATGGGGCTACAAAGTGGAGTCCACAACATGCGAGTGTGGAGAAGAGCAAACCAGAGACCACCTATTACAATGCAGTATGAGCCTTGCCACATGTACAATGGAGGACCTTCTTATAGCAA
Source organism: Anolis sagrei ordinatus (assembly GCF_025583915.1). Lineage (NCBI taxonomy): Eukaryota > Metazoa > Chordata > Lepidosauria > Squamata > Anolidae > Anolis > Anolis sagrei. The sequence continues at coordinate 330,459,458 of NW_026844366.1, read as the reverse complement.
CACTAGAGGAACTCCAAGTGGCCAGCTACTGGTCAAAGAACATTTTGAGGCAAGTGTCAATGTTGCAACTGGCCAGCTTGATTAGCATTGAATAGCCTTGTAGCTTCAAAGCCTAGTTGCTTCTTGCCTGGGGGAATCCTTTGTTGGGAGGTGATTAGCTGGCCCTGATCGATTCTTGTCTGGAATTCCCCTGCTTTTTGGGTGTTGCTCTTTATTTACTGTCCTGATTTTAGATTTTTTTAAAAATACTGGTAGCCAGATTTTGTTCATTTTCATGGTTTCCTCCTTTCTGTTGAAATTGTCCACATGCTTGTGGATTTCAATGGCTTCTCTGTATAGTCTGACTTCCTCTCCCCTTCTCTCTGCTGAGTTTATAGGCTATCTACTCTTGTAGTCCCTCTTAGATTGATTTTTCTTTCGTAGCAATACCTTTTCTCATGTTGACAAAAGGTATTGCTCTGATACCGCTTGGTCATACATGTCCAACATGCCATTCACTTTTCCCAACATAGAGAATTGTATAAGGATTTTTTTTTTTCATATCAGTCAGGGCAAGCCCTTTTCATAATAGCATCCTAGAGCTGGAAATGACTCAAGGGTAATTCAGTCCAATGCCATCCTACCACGCAGGAAGACACAATCAAAGCACTCTTGGCAGATACCCATCCAGCCTCTCGTAATGAAGGAGGCTCCACAGCGGCAACCAGACCCGTAGCCAGGATTTCGTTCGGGTGGTGTGTGAATTTTTTTCAGGGGGGGTTTGGGGGGGTTTTTTTTTTGGGGGGGGGGCCTGAGTCTGAGTGAAAGAGGGTCTACCCTAGCAAACCTTTTGTATCGTTACCCCAATACCCCCATGCATATGGGATATATTGAGTATGGTGATCAGATCATGATATGAATAAACATAACAGTTTAAATAATGCACCAGTAGGGCCTTTTCGCAAACCACCATGAGAATTTGGGGAGGGCTGAAGCCCCCCAGCCCCCCCCCCCCCGACTACATGCCTGGTGGCAACATATAAGGAATGGCATTCTACTGATGAGTGCCAACAAAAAGTAAAAAAAAAGATAAAGGTTTTCTCCTGACATTAAGTCCAGTTGTGTCCGAATCTGGGGGGTAGTGCTCATCTCTATTTCTAAGCCAAAGAGCCGGCGTTGTCCATAGACACCTCCAAGGTCATGTGGCCGGCATGACTGCATGGAGTGCTGTTAACTTCCCGCCTGAGCAGTACCTAGTGATCTACTTACATTTGCATGTTTTCGAACATTTGCATGTTTGGCAGAAGCTGGGGCTAACTGCGGGAGCTCACCCTGCTCCCTGGATTCGAACCTGTGACCTTTTGATCAGCAAGTTCAGCAGCTCAGCAGTTTAATCCACTGCGCCACCAGGCAACACTAACAGCATCCCACTCTTTCCTTCTTTGTACAGAGGTGAATTGGACTCGCAATTGAACTTTAGTTTAATCACAGCACAGCTAGAAAAGGGCTAATTCTTGCACCAGATGTATTCTTGTCAAACCGAAAGTGATAACACTTCACTTTCCATCACTGATGTGCACTTCCCTTCTCTCTGCTGTAAAGGGGATTAGGCAAGAGCCCATAGAAAGCTTTCTTAGGTCAAGTAAACATATTTCTCCACAACAGCCATCAGCCTCAGCCGTTCCCCATAGTGCCAGGCACAGGGCCTTCGTTTCTCATCATTTCCCCAATTTCCCTTTTCAGTGGAAATGCCAGGAATCCCTGGGCTGGATTTTGTCCTCTCTTTCTTAATGTCCGGAAGTTGCCTCTTCTCTCTTCCCTTCTGTGGTTTCACCTTGATCCCAAATGCGGCATTTTAATATTAAACCAAAATATTTAAACATTAAACCAAAGGGGCAAAGGTTGCCACTGCCAAATTTGGAAGGGGACTGAGCACACGGACACTGTCCATAGCCAGGCCAAGCCAAGCCAAATAGTAACTAACTAGACTTTCTTACTAAGTCCTATACGGTCAAGTTGGGCTAAAGGAATTCTTCATAGTGTTGTTGAAGGCTTTCATGACCAGAATCATTTGGTTGCTGTGAGTTTTCCAGGCTGCATGGCCATGTTTCAGAAGCATTCTCTCCTGACGTTTCACCCACATCTATAGCAGGCATCCTCAGAGGTTGAGGAGTCTGTTGGAAACTAGGCAAGTGAGGTTTATATATCTGTGGAATAATGTTCAGAGTGGGAGAAAAAACTCTGGTCTATTTGAAGCAAGGGTGAATGTTGCAACTGGCTGCCTTGATTAGCATTGTGATATGTGATGTATCGGCAAATACTTTGTGCAGATCCCAGTAAGGTGGCCTTTTGCAGCTGGCAGATGGTAATCTTGTCAGCGCCGATTGTGTTTAAGTGCAGGCCAAGGTCTTTAGGCACTGCACCCAATGTGCCGATCACCACTGGGACCACCTTTACTGGCTTGTGCTAGAGTCTTTGCAGTTTGATCTTTAAATCCTCATATCGTCTCAGCTTTGCAGTTGTTTCTCTTCAGTCCTACTGTGGCCTGGGATTGCAACATTGAGAAACCATATTATTATTATTATTATTATTATTATTATTATTATTATTATTATTATTATTATTATTGGCATCTGCTGGGGTTTGAATCCCTAAGGTGCATCTGCATTGTAGAATTAACGCAGTTTGAAACCTTACTAGGGAATTACACAAGTTGTAATCTGTGAGATACCAGTGCTCTTAGGCAGAAAAGGCTAAAGACTTTGTAAAAGTATACTCCCAGAATGCCAAAGCACTGAGTCATTCCAGTTAGACTGATGCCAAACAGCAGTTTGACATACTTCTTTCCCTGGAGCAGTCTTCCTTAAATAGATATCCAGATGTTTTGGGCTACAGTTAGCAATGATGGGAGCTGGGGGAGGGTACAAAACATCTGGAAAGCACCAGCTATGGTGGGAAATGGATTTCTGCAGTCACTGGAAGAAGAAAAATGCAATCTGAATCCACTTGCAAATGCAATCCATCATCCATCCCATTTTGTCCTCCTTCCAGGCTCGGTAAACATTATCCTGACTCTTGTTTAAAAACATTGCCAGAAGGAAGAGGGTTTGGCACAAACAACTCAACTCAGTTTATGGCTGAACTTGGTGTTCTGAAATCAAATACTATTTTATAACTTAATCTAATGTATTGTTGAAGGCTTTCATGGCTGGAATCACTAGGTTGTTGTGCTTTTTCTGGACTGTATGACCATGTTCCAGAAGCAGTCTCTCCTGATGTTTCGCCTGCATCTATGGCAAGCATCCTCAGAGGTTGTGAGGCTGTATGCTCAGAGGTTGTGAGGTTGTATGGCCATGTTCTCTCCTGACATTTCACCTGCATCTATGGCAGGCATCCTCAGAGGCTGTGGGGCTGTATGACCATGTTCCAGAAGCATTCTCTCCTGACATTTCACCTGCATCTACTGCAGGCATCCTCAGAGGTTGTGAGGCTGTATGGCCATGTTCCAGAAGCATTCTCTCCTGGCATTTTCCCTGCCTCTATAGCAGGCATCCTCAGACGTTGTGAGGCTGTATGCTCAGAGGTTGTGGGGCTGTATGGCCATGTTCAAGAAGCATTCCCTCCTGACGTTTACGCCTGCCTCTATGACAGGCATCTTCAGACGTTGTGAGGCTGTATGCTCAGAGGTTGTGGGGCTGTATGGCCATGTTCAAGAAGCATTCCCTCCTGACGTTTACGCCTGCCTCTATGACAGGCATCCTCTGAGGTTGTGAGGCCATGTTCCAGAAGCATTCTCTCCTGATGTTTCACCTGCATCTATGGCAGGCATCCTCAGTGGTTGTGGGGCTGTATGACCATGTTCCAGAAGCATTCTCTCCCGACATTTCAACTGCATCTATTGCAGGTATCTTTAGAGGTTGTGGGGCTGTATGGCCATGTTCCAGAAGCATTCTCTCCTGGCGTTTTGCCTGCCTCTATAGCAAGCATCCTAAGAAGTTGTGAGGCTATATGCTCAGAAGTTGTGGGGCTGTATGGCCGTGTTCCAGAAGCATTCCCTCCTGACGTTTATGCCTTCCTCTATGACAGGCATCCTCAGAGGTTGTGAGGCTGTAAGCTCAGAGGTTGTGGGGCTGTATGGCCATGTTCCAGAAGCATTCTCTCCTGATGTTTCACCTGCATCTACGGCAGGCATCCTCAGAGGTCAAGAGATAATGCTTCAGGAACATGGCCATACAGCCTGGAAAACACACATCAACCCAACTTAATCTAAATCTGCTCTCTCATAGCACAAAGCCCCACCCTTTTGGCTTGGATTTCTGTTTCTTTCCAGCAGTCATTCTCTTTGGAGAACAGCACTTGCTGCAGAGAAACCGAAAGACGCAGTCCTCGAAAAAGGAAACTGAAAATAAGAGGATCGGAGACATGTACAAAATGTTCCACAAATAGAAAAACAAACGTTAACTGAATGACTAGTTGCTATGTTTGGGCTCCATGGGAACTTTTGCATTGTGTCAAACAACAGATTCTGAAATGTAATCTGCACCGGGAAGAGGAAAAAAAGGTGCCGTATTTGGCGACATAGAATCAGTTAATCTAGCTCACTATTGTCCACACTGGATGTTGGACCTTTGGTCTTTCAGCTTAAGCGGTTGAGGGGGAAAAGGAAAGGGCCTGAGGCTCTTAGGAATGGTGGGAGTTGGAGTCCAAAACACCTGGAGGGGCCAAGTTGGCCCATGCCTGCTCTAGAGAGTTCTTAATCAACCAATGTCACATTCCTCACTGATATTCCTAAGTCCCATCTCGCACCCCTGTCTCTGTCTAACTCTTCTAACATTTCTAATTCAGTTGAAAGGGAATAATTATTAACTATGATTAATCATTCACCAAAGCCACATTGGGTTAGTAATCGTATAATAAAGCCAAGGCATTTCCAAGAGCTGTGTCCAAACAGATACCTATTTTGCATTTGACCGTACAGTGGACACATATTATTTCCTCACTGTCTTGCTGCAATACAAAATTAAAATAATCTCCTAATACAATGTTGTGCTTTTCAACTAATTTTTTCAAACTTTGGATAGACTTCCAGGTATTTTCCTATTTTTCCAATTCTGGTTTTTGGGAAGGATAATAGAAAAATTGCTAGAATGTGTATAAATTTATTTATTTACTCCATTTGTATACCGCATTTATCAGCCTAGGACGGCGACTAGGACTTCGGACTTGGCCACGGTAGTCCACGCTCTCGTCACATCCCGCATAGATTACTGCAACGCGCTCTACGTGGGGTTGCCCTTGAAGACTGCCCGGAAGCTTCAGATGGTCCAGCGCTCGGCAGCCAGGTTGCTAACGGGAGCGGCACTCAGGGAGCACACCACTCCTCTGTTGAGCCAGCTCCACTGGCTGCCAATTTGCTACCGGGCACAATTCAAGGTGCTGGCTTTAGCCTATAAAGCCCTACACGGTTCCGGCCCCACTTACCTCTCCGAACGCATCTCCACCTATGAACCGGCGAGGACGTTAAGATCGTCCGGGGAGGCCCTGCTCTCGGTCCCGCCAGCATCACAAGCGCGGTTGGCGGGGACGAGAGACAGGGCCTTCTCGGTGGTGGCCCCTCGGCTATGGAATGCCCTACCAGACATCAGGCAGGCTCCTTCGTTGCTGGCGTTTCGGAGGAGGGTTAAGACGTGGCTCTATGAACAGGCGTTCAGATAATTATGCAATTACAACTAACTCAGGAAGACGGCATCGGACAAGGAATGGAAAAAGGATTTTGAGATCGGATCTGATTCTAAGTGTGGCGTTGATGATTATGTGTTTGTCTGTATTGTGTGTCTCATACATTGTTTAGTGTTGCTTTTTTTGTAAACCGCATTGAGTCGCCGCCTCAGGCTGATATATGCGGTATACAAATGGAGTAAATAAATAAATAAATAATAAATGTGATTTAAAAATAATACATTTGAACACAATCTGGGTGTCAGGACTATGTGCAATGGAAAAGGCTTCTCATTGACTTTTATTTTAATGGGAAATATTAATATGGCTCAGTGGGTTAAAGCACTGAGCTGCTGAGCTTATTGACCAAAAGGTCGCAGGTTCAATTCCAGGGAACGGAGTGAGCTTCCGCTGTTAGCCCTAGCTTCTGCCAACCTAGCAGTTCGAAAACATGCAAATGTGAGTAGATCAATAGGTACCCGCTCTGGGAAGATAACGGTGCTCCATGCAGTCATGCTGGCCACATGTCCTTGGAGGTGTCTATGGACAATGCCGGCTCTTCAGCTTAGAAATGGAGATGAGCACCACACCCAAGAGTCAGACAAGACTGGACTTAATGTCAAGGGATAACCTTTACCTTTTTATTAAATCAACAGTGTGATACAATATTTAAAAATGCCCTAAATTTATCTAACTTCCTACATTATACATTTTAAAAATGTAAACCATTTAGATGTTTTAGAGATCCGCATAGACAAAGCAATGGTGTAATCTACGTAATCTATGGATGCAAGGGCTGGAACATAAGGAAGGCTGAGCAAAGGAACATAGATGCGTTTGAACGGTGGTGTTGGAGGAAAGTTCTGAGAGTGCCTTGGACTGCGAGAAGATCCAACCAGTCCATCCTCCAGGAAATAAAGCCCGAATGCTCATTGGAGGGAAGGATACTAGAGACAAAGTTGAAGTACTTTGGCCACATCATGAGAAGACAGGAAAGCTTAGAGAAGACAATTATGCTGAGGAAAATGGAAGGAAAAAGGAAGAGGGGCCAACCAAGAGCAAGATGGATGGATGGTATCCTTGAAGTGACTGAATTGACCTTGAAGGAGCTGGGGGTGGTGACGGCTGACAGGGAGCTCTGACGTGGGCTGGCCCATGAGGTCACGAAGAGTCGGAAGAGACTGAACGGATAAACAACAGCAACAAATTATTAAATGGGTGATAGAGTTTAATCGGAGACTTCAGTGGCACAGTGGGTTAAAGCGCTGAGCTGCTGAACTTGCTGACCGAAAGGTTGGAGCTTCGAATCCAGGGAGTGGGGTGAGTTCCTGCTGTTAGCCCCAGCTTCTGTCAGTTCGAAAACATGCAAATGTGAGATCAAAAGGTACCACTCCAGCGGGAAGGTAATGGCATTCCATGCAGTCATGCTGGCCACATGACCTTGGAGGTGTCTACGGACAACACCGGCTCTTTGGCTTAGAAATGGAGATAAGCACCAACCCCCAGAGTCGGACTCAACTAGACTTAATATCAAGGGGAAAACCTTTACCTAGAGTTTAGTCTTTAGTTTTAGTTGACAGAGAAGGGGGAAAGGAATATTTTACAGTTGTGTTGTCGGAGGCTTTAATCATTGGAATCACTAGGTTGCTGTGAGTTTTCCAGGCTGTATAGCTATGTTCCAGAAGCATTCTCTCCTGACGTTTCACCCACAACTATGTCAGGCATCCTCAGAGGTTGTGACTTCTGTTGGAAACCAGGCAAGTGGAGTTTATAAATCTGTGGAATAATGTCCAAGTAGGAAGAGAGAACTCTGGCCCTGTTTACCTCTCCGAACATATTCTCCCCTATGAACCATCAAGATTATTAAGATCGTCTGGAGAGGCCCTGCTCTCGGTCCCACCGGCCTCGCAAGCGCGTCTGGTGGGGACGAGGGACAGGGCCTTCTCGGTGGTGGCCCCTCGACTCTGGAACTCTCTCCCACTGGAGATCAGAACCGCCCCGTCTATCCTGACATTTAGGAAACAGGTGAAGACTTGGTTATGGAGACAGGCATTTGACGAGTGAGCCAACACCCTGAGATATGGATGGAGGATGATGAGCAACGATTTTAGTGTGACAACTGACCATTATAGTTATTGATTGTAATTGCTGTTTTAATGTTTTACTGTAATATGTATTATGATGTTTTATTGATTGTATGTGATATTATGGTTGGAAACCGGTCTGAGTCCCTCAAGAGAGGTGAGAAGGCCGGTATACAAAACTTTTAAATAAATAAATAAAATAAATTGTCTGTTTGAGGCATGTCAGAATGTTGCAATTGGCCACTTTGATTAGTATTTAATAGCCTGGCAGCTTCAAAGCTTTTATCCTTCCTGCCTGGGGGAATCCTTTGTTGGGAGGTGTTAGGAGCCCCCAGTGGCAAAATGGGTTCAACCTTTGTGCTGGCAGGACTGAAGACCTACAGGTAGGAGGTACGAATCCGGGGAGAGTGTGGGTGAGCTCCCTTTGTCAGCTCCAGCTCCAAATGCAGGGACATGAGAGAAGCCTTCTACAAGGATGGTAAAATATCAAAAACATCTGGGCATCCCCTGGGCAATCATTGCACACCCAATTCTCTCACACCAGAAGCGACTTGCAGTTTCTCAATGGTGTTAGCTGGCCCTGATTGTTTTCTATCTGGAATTCCTTGTTTTCTGATAATCTTCTAATAGTTACACTTTGTTTCTCTTATTGAGACATCCCTCATCAGTAGCTGATCATAGTCTTTACAGAAAAGGGGGATTAGTGTACTCTTGTCCCTCACCCACTTTCTGAAAGAGAAACTCACTTGTATCCTTTCCTTTCGAGACATTATTTGAGCAAAGGAACTGGGAGATGTCTTCTTCCTGGTGGTTTCTGTATCAGTCTTCGATCACATCTTCATATTCCTCCACCTTTATCTCACACTAACAAGAAGAAAGAAACAGAATCAAATATAAACTTATATTGGGGAGAGAGAAAAAATCCCTTTGTTTTCTGAAGGAGAAATTTTCCCCTAATTTCTTTCCATTTGCATCCAACCTTCTCCAGTCTCTTAGGTCAGATTTGAAGATGTCAGAGAAGGTTAGTATTGAATAGCCTGGCATTGTAAGCATTGTAAGCCTTTAATTTTGCCCTGTTAACCACCTTGAGTCGCTTACAGGCTGAGAAAGGCTGTATACAAATACAGTAAACAAATAAATAAATTGGCCTTGCAGCTTCAAAGCCTGGCTGCTTTTTCTTCTTCTTCATATTTTTTTATTAGAGCTTCACAGCAAATTAAAACAAACAATCAAATACGAAAATAACTGTAAAATATTTATTTATTTTGCACAAAGGAACTGGGAGATGTCTTCTTCCTGATGGTTTCTGTACCAGTCTTTGATCACATCTTCATATCCAGTAAATAAATATTTTACAGTTATTTTCATATTTGATTCGTTTGTTTTAATTTGCTGTGAAGCTCTAATAAAAAAAATATAAAGAAGAAGAAAAAACAACAGGAGAGAATGCCACCCACTTTTGGAAATAGTACACTACAACACAGACAATCTGAGCATGCGCAGTGGCCCCGCCGGTGGAGAAGACAAAGAGCAAACGAGGAACCTTCTGACGTCTGCAAGTAGGTGTGTCCTCCGTCCCGCTCCGCGATTGGTGGTTTGCGCAGAAAGGGGGCGGAGCCTTCCCTCCCCGCCCGCTGACTGTTTTGCTGCCTACACCGCAGGAACCTTCTTACGCCAGCAGGTGGTGGGTGTGTCTTCCGTCCGGCTCAGCGATTGGTGGATTGGACTGAAAGGGGGCGTGGCCTTTCTTCCCTGTCTACCGGCTGCCTGGCGAGTGGCTCTTCATAATCGCCGGCGCCCGTCGCGTCAAAGCATCCGAACGTGTGAACGGGCTGACACGCGTGTTGAAGATGGTGGACAGCATCTACCGGACCCGCTCCCTGGGCGTGGCGGCGGAGGGGCTCCCGGACCAGTACGCCGATGGGCGGGCGGCGCGCGTGTGGCAGCTCTACATCGGGGACACGCGGAGCCGCACCGCCGAGTACAAGAACTGGCTGGTCTCGCTGCTCCGGAGCCAGCGCTGCAAGACCGTGCTCGACGTCGCCTGCGGGACCGGGTGAGTGAGGCACGCCAACGGGGCCACCGGGCGGGCGGCCATCTGCCGGGAGTGCTTGGATGGTGGCACAAAGGGGTCGGACTGGATGGCCTTTGGGGGTCTCCCCTACTCTAGGGAGTGTGTTCCCAGCGGATTAGGGCTGGATGCAAGTCTAATCCAAGAGATCTTGAGCTGGAAGAGACCCTCCAAGGCTATCCAGTCCGACCTCATTTTGCCAGGCAGGAAAACACAATCAAAGCCCTCCTGGCAGATGGTCATCCGGCCAGAGTTTGTTCCCAGCTGGATCCAAACCTAGTCCTAAGAGTTCTAGAGTTGGAAGAGAGACCTTCCAAGGCCATCCAGTCCAGCCCCATTCTGCCAAGCACAATCAAAGCACTCCTGGCAGATGGTCATCCGGCCGGAGTTTGTTCCCAGCTGGATCCAAACCTAGTCCTAAGAGTTCTAGAGTTGGAAGAGAGACCCTCAAAGGCCATCCAGTCCAACTCCATTCTGCCAGGCAGGAAAACACAAATAAGCACTCCTGGCAGATGGTCATCACGCCACCAGAGTGTACAGCCATCTGTCGGGAGTGCTTTCATGGTGGCAGAAAGGGGTCGGACTCGATGGCCTTTGGGGGGTCTCCCCCAATTCTAGGTAGTGTGTAACTAGTCCATCCGGCTGGAGTTTGTTCCCAGCTGGATCCAAACCTAGTCCTAAGAGTTCTAGAGTTGGAAGAGAGACCCTCAAAGGCCATCCAGTCCAACTCCATTCTGCCAGGCAGGAAAACACAAATAAGCACTCCTGGCAGATGGCCGTCATGCCACCAGAGCGGACGGCCATCTGTTGGGAGTGTTTTGATGGTGGCAGAAAGGGGGGCAGACTGGATGACCTTTGGGGGTCTCTCCCAACTCTAAGGAATGTGTTCCCAGCTGCATCCAAACCTAGTCCCACAAGGTCTAGTGTTGGAAGAGAGACCGTCCAAGGCCATCCAGTCCAACCCCATTCTCCCATGCAGGAAAACACAAATAAGCACTCCTGGCAGATGGACGCCACACCACCTGGCCACACCACCATCTGTCGGGAGTGCTTTGATGGTGGCACAAAGGGGTCGGACTGGATGGAAGTCATAGGGAGGAGGGAGTAAGCCCTGGAGACTAGGACACAGAACAGTGGCTTCAAACTACGGAAAAGGAGATTCCACCGGAACATTAGGAAAAATTTGATCACTGTGAGAGCTGTTTAGCAGTGGAACTCTCTGCCCTGTAGTGTGATGGGGGCTCCTTCTTTGGAGGCTTTTAAGCAGAGGCTGGATGGCCATCTGTCAAGGATGTTTTGAATGCAATTTTCCTGCTTCTTCGGGGGGGGGGGATGGCCCATGAGGTCTCATAGAATCAAGAGTTGGAAGAGACCTTGGGCCATCCAGTCCAACCCCCTGCCAAGAAGCAGGAAAAGCATTCAAAGCACCCCACAGATGGCCCAGCCTCTGTTTAAAAGCTTCCAAAGAAGGAGCCTCCACCACACTCCAAGGCAGAGAGTTCCACTGCTGAACAGCTCTCACAGTCAGGAAGTTCTTCCTAATGTTCAGATGGAATCTCCTTTCTTGTAGTTTGAAGCCATTGTTCGGCATCCTAGTCTCCAGGGCAGCAGAAAACAAGTTTGCTCCCTCCTCCCTATGACTTCCTCTCACATATTTATACATGGTTATCATGTCTCCTCTCAGCCTTCTCTTCTTCAGGTCTCTTCCAACTCTATGATTCTGTGATTCTAGTATATGCCACTACTGAATAGCTCTTGCCATCAGGAACTCTTTTCCTGCCATTCAGATCCATTGCTTGTGCCCTGATCTCTAGAGCACCCACACAACAATGTGAAATCATTTCAAATATTTAAGCATGCTATCATGTCCAACCAACAGTTCGAAAACATGCAAATGAGAGTAGATCAATAAGGAAGGTAATGGCGCTCCATGCAGTCATGCCAGCCACATGACTTTGGAGGTGTCTATGGACAACGCTGGCACTTCTGCCTAGAAGTGCCAGCGTTCAAAGCTGGACACGACTAGACTTAATGTCGGGGGAAAGCTTTACCTTTACTAAGTATATTGTACCCTTAGGTTTGTTATGTTTGGCATCTCTACAAGCTATTAAGTCCTTTTTGGATCCTTGAGATATTAATAATAATAATAATAATAATAATTTATTGTACCCCGCTACCATCTCCCCAAGGCACTCGGTGCAGCTTACATGAGGCCAAGACCACAGCATATCAATAAACAAAAGCAATAACAAATAATCAATACAAAACAATTAAAATAAAAACTCAAAAACAAAAATACACAATTTTTTTGTCATGTCCCCGCATGAGGAGCTAGAGCTGATAGAGGGAGCTCATCCGCCTCTCCCCGGATTCAAACCTGCAATCTGTTGGTCTGCAAGGACGTTGCCCAGGGGACGCCCGGATGATTTGATGTTTTTATCATCCTTGTGGGAGCCTTCTCTCATGTACCCGTATGAGAAGCTGGAGCTGATAGAGGGAGCTCATCTGCCTCTCCCCGGATTCGAACCTGCGACCTGTTGGTCTTCAGTCCTGCCGGCACAGAGGTTTAACCCACTGCGCCACCGGTGGCTCCAAAAATACACAATAAAAGATATTAGCTGTTCTTCCTCCTAATTTGGTGTCACCTGTACCTTTGAAACGCATGTCCTTGATTCAACTGATTCCATCTTTTTCCATTGTCATTGTTAAAGGTGTTGAATGGCAATAGACTCACGTAGCGCCTCATTATGTGGAATAATGTGAATTTCCGTTTTACAAGAGCTTTCACCTTCTCTGCCAAATAGTGCTAGGGCCTCACCAGGATTCCATGGAAATTGCAATGACAGTGATATCAAACTGCATTAATTTTACAGTGTAGAGGCACCCTAAGATGATTTATCTCCCACCTGCCGATGAATAAATCTCAGCCTGGTAGTTCCCCGCTTTTCTTCGCTCCTTTCCATAGGCTTCTCTCTTTCTCTCCCTGTGATACAGTGTGGATTCCATCATGCTGGTTGAGGAAGGATTCCAAGTCACCAGTGTCGATGCCAGCGACAAGATGCTCAAATATGCCCTGAAGGAACGGTGGAATCGGAGAAAAGAGGAGGCCTTCGACCACTGGGGTAATTCACACTTTGTTTAGATCAAGACCCCCCCCACCCACCCAGCCACTAACTTTTTTTCACTTAGGCAATCCCTTGCTATCCAAGTATGATTGCCTTCCAAGTGTTGTGTTTGGTCTGTAGGTGACTGTGGAACCTATTCTTGACCCACATGTTCTTCCACAGTGAGGACATCAGTTTCCAGGTGGAAGGCAGTCCCATTCAGGGTTGGCTTGACGTGCCTTCTGCCTCTTGGAAAGTTTCTTCCTTTCACCCACCATTTGTGCCTCTTCAAATTCCACAGCACTGCTGGTCACAGCTGACCTCCAGTTAGAGCACTCTAAGCCGTAGCCCTCTTCCCAGTGCTCGATGTCTATGCCACTAACTAATACACTCCTGTTCATCTCGAATGATTGTACATAAATATGTTTGCTTGAAGGCTATATTATTATCAGAGTTTACTCAAAGCGGGGAAGAGGATAACACATTTTGTCATGTCCCCGCATGGGGAGCTGGAGCTGACAGAAGGAGCTCAACCCGCTCTCCCTGGATTCGAAACACTGAAGTGTTGGTCAGCAGTCCTCCAGGGGATGCCAGATATTTTGATGTTTTACTGTCCTTGTAGGAGTCTTCTCTCATGTCCCCGCATGGGGAGCTGGAGCTGACAGAAGGAGCTCAACCCGCTCTCCCCAGATTCGAAACACTGACCTGTCGGCCAGCAGTCCTCCAAGGGATACCAGATATTTTGATGTTTACCATCCTTGTGGGAGGGTCCTCTCGTGTCCCCGCATGGGGAGCTGGAGCTGACAGAGGGAGCTCAACTCACTCTCCCCAGATTTGAAACACTGACCTGTTGGTCAGCAGTCCCACCAGCACAAGGGTTTAACCTGTTGCACTCCCTTTAACTCATGTCCCCGCATGGGGAGCTGGAGCTGACAGAAGGAGCTCAACCCACTCTCCCCAGATTCGAAACACGGACCTGTCGGCCAGCAGTCCTGCCGGCACAAGGGTTTTAACCCATTGTGTCACTGGTGACTCCCTTTAAATCACATGCCCTTAATAAATATTGGCTCCCCAATTTAATGAGCTCAAACCTGGGATGAGTTTTACACTGTTTAAAGCATGTAAGTTTTAGCACAAGACGATTTTTTTGTGTGCTCTTAATACCCACACACACATTATATATATATATATAATATATATATAATATATTTACAAAATTTGTGTTGTTTTTTTTATCTGTTTGTTTGTTTTGTTCTGTTAGAAATGTAATACAATGTTCTGGTTGCGGATGACACGATAAATTATATATAAAATAAAAGATATATCAATAATATATCTTTTCTGATATATTGTGGCTTGATGATGGATTTTCTGGGCTGAGTGTGAGCTGCTCACTCCAGGTTATCCAGTGAACTGAACCGTGAATTGAACCCTGGTCTCTGGAGTGATAATCCTATGCTCAAACCACCACATCATGCTGTCTCTCTTATCCATCTGATAAGGACAGATAGTACACTTGATCTTAGCCAAAAGGCTGAGAGTAGGTCCAGATTGTCTTTACCCTGGACGTGAGAGATACCAAGGTCTAAATGCCTTCAACAAACAGGTGTTCTATATGTTTCCCAAGGTGTGTTTAGATGAGTCAGAAGCAAGTTTACAGCAAGGAGATTTGTGCGTAGAGCATGGTGAAATATGAGCTGTGCTCTTGAAGCAGGCGCTGAAAATACCAATGGTGTAACGAGCTCCCTGTTTACCCACATCCTTCCACTGATTTGAACTCACTGGGCGCTTGTTGACAAAGATCCTTGGCAAGACATTTCAGTCTTGTAATACCTACTTTGTTTTTCACCTTTGAGTTCCATCAGCTAGAGAGCCTAGTGTAGAGTTTCTCAACCTTCCTAATACGGTTCCTCGTGTTGTGATGACCCCCAACCATAAAATTATTTTCGTTGCTACTTCATATCTGCGATTTTGCTACTGATATGAATTGTAATGTAAATATCTGATATGCAGGATGTATTTTAATTCACTGGACCAAATCTGGCACAAATACCCAATATGCCCAAATTTGAATATTGGTGGGGTTGGGGGGGGGGGGTCTGGCCAAGGCAAAATAAAGGGGTAGCATGACTTCAGGCTCAACATGGCCAGCTCTTTAAGCCGCTCCTCATAGGGCATGTTCTCAACCAGTTGGGCATGGAATGGATGAATGGAAGGAAAAGGATTAGACTTCATAAACTGATTTTTCCCCCTAAACAGTCTAAAAATGCTATAGGATTCCTTAACATCTTTTAGACTAGAAATAATGACTTTTGAGTCCTATTCAATGGGGAACATGTCACTCTCCAGATTGATTCCCCAACATCTCCTATTTTACCTAGAGCAAAGAGCAGCAGCAGCCCATTGAGATTAGTACTAGTTTCTGCTAAAAGGAGACCTAGAACTAAAAAGGGAACTTGTCTCCTTCTCCCTGCACATCACATAAATTATGAGTAAATGCCAAGTGGCATTCTCAGCAATAGAAGTCTGGGGCATGGGCATTTGGTTTAATTTAGCGTCTGCATTTTTGACCAAACAGCAAATGAAAGCATAGGCTAATTAGTGAAAATTACAGAAGCATCAAACATTGCATAGCTGTTGTAAGTCCTTAGGAAGATCAGAATATCAAACAGGACAAGTTCAGTCATCCAGGAAATGGTGCGTGGGTGTTAATAACAATCAACTCTGTAAAGACTAACAGAGTTGACATTCTAGTTGGTTCGGCTCCTGGGAGAGCTCCTTATCAGAGATTAAAATGCTAGCACTGGAACGTGTACAGCCAGTGATGGGAATAAGTTATATCTATTTGTGTTGTTGATACATAGGTTCCATGCAAGGCAAGTTATGCATTTCTCATGACAAGAGTGCCCATTGTTTTCCTCTCCCTCCATAGTGTATAATCAGTAGGATAACGCTGTTCATGATTGGGGATTCTAGGCATTGTTTGTTGTGGTTGTATCCCCTCAATTCATTTCCAACTTTTCCCAACCTTAGTGTGAATCTATCATTGGGTTTTCCATAGTGGGAGGGTTGCCACTTCCTTCTTCTGAGGCTGAGAGAGTATGGCTTGCCCAAGATCCCTCCGTGGACTTCAGAGGCCAAGGGCAGATTCAAATCCTGGTCTCCAGACCTGTAGCTCAGTACTCAAACCACTACTACGTCATGCTGATTTCTCAGTTGGAAATTATAGTGCAATACAAATGAATACATTTCCTAGGGTTTGATTATTACTATGCAAAATGCTAGTGGAAGCAAACCATGGACACCTACTGAGATATAAATAATAGACCATGGTTATTACTGCAGACTTGAATGGAAATGCTGTAGTTCTTCAATTCTGAGTCACATCCCTCACCAACCACCATATAAGCATCTCTAAAAATGGAGTGGATTTTAGAATAATGGTTGCTTATATATATTAAAAACCATTTTTTCTGATGGTGGTACTGAAATAAGTGTTTATCTTATGATGGCATTTTAGAATCAAAGAAATATGGCAGTGGTCCCAAGTGGTATGGGCTCATCTATGGACTGAAAGACAGATGGGATAGCATTTTGCTATCATTATTCCACTGAGTCTTGTTAAAAGAAGCCCCCTGTAGTGCAATGGGTTAAACCCTTGTGCTGGCAGGACTGAAGACCGACAGGTCAGAGGTTTGAATCCAGGGAGAGCATGGATGAGCTCCCTCTGTTAGCTCTAGCTCCCCATGTGGGGACATGAGAGAAGGCTCTCACAAGGATGGTAAAACATCAAAAATATCTGGGTGTTCCCGGGCAACGTCCTTGCAGATGGCCAGTTCCCTTACACGAGAAGCATCTTGCAATTTCTCAAGCCACACCTGACACGAAAAAAAGTCTTGTTAAAAAAAGGAATGTGGGATAATAATTGTAATAATAGTAACAGTAATAATAATAATAATAATAATAATAATAATATCTGGCACAAGTCAGTAAAGGTGGTCCCAGTGGTGATCAGCACACTGGGTGCAGTGCCTAAAGACCTTGGCCTGCACTTAAACACAATTGGTGCTGACAGAATTGCCAGCTGCCAGCTGCCAAAGGCCACCCTACTGGGATCTGCACACATTATTCGCCGATACATCACACAATCCTAGACACTTAGGAAGTGTCCAACATGTGATCCAATACAACAACCAGCAGAATGACCTTTTTTTGCTGTGCACTCATCTTGTGTTTCAAGTAATAATATCATCATCCATGGAAGAGAAGTGAAGGTTGCTTTACTGGTCAAGATGTGAAAAGCCAAACACAGATTTCCCTGTGAGGCTCACAGCATGAGAGGGAATGCTGGAATTTCCATTCTTGGGCATTAAAAGAACTTTATGAAAGTGATTGTTTAAGTCTTTGTTTATCTTTATTGGTAGATCATGGAAACATCCAGCCCCCAATCCAGCCATTTCTGGGAAAGAGGCAAAAGTTTGGCAATGTTTTCTCTGTTCTGCAAATCTAGCACTTGGGTTACTTTCACTTTCTTCATTGGTGAAAACACTCATGAAAACACTCAGCAGCCAAGGCCCCTCTCCAGCCCTTTTCTGGGAAAGAAACAAAATCTGGCAATTTTTTCTCTGTTCTGCAAATCTAACACATGGGTTTCTTTCACTTTCATTTTGCACATGGAAATAAACACTCTTTTGTAGCTGCAGTTGTAAATGCAGGAGTTTGGCCAGCATATTTGTGAGACAGAGCATGTTTTTAGATACAAAAAAACTGCTAGGGCCTATCTGAATTAGATTTGAGTCCAGATTCATTTCTTTCAGATTCAAAGTCAGAATTTTGAGATTTGCCAGTCCCCTCCCTTGGTTCTATTTATTTATTTACACATCTGCATGATATGTGAAGATAATATATGAGAAAAAGGGGATTAACTTTGCCAAATTTCAGACAGGAAATTCCAGTTGGTGTTAGCTAGGCACCTGTCAAGTTTGAGAAAACATGTTTCACTATTTGAAACACTGATTCATAAACCAATACATTTACAAGCAAGGTGAAGAGATGCCAGAGAAGATAATTCACTCTGCAGCGTCAACTAGCCCACATTATTCTTGCCCATAAATGCTGACTAGGTAACCACACCACACTAGAGAATGAATCCACTTTAAATCTGGTTTCTGCCTTCTGCTGAATTTTGGGGTTTGTAGTTTAGGGATGAGCCTTTAACAGCCTCACTAAACTACAAATCCCAGAATTCTGCAGGAGGCAGAAACTGGATTTAAAGTGGATTAATTATTTAGTGCGATGAAGTAGTAGGAGGTGCTGTTGAGACTCTTGCCCCAGACTGCATGAAGTAGCCGTCATTGAGCAAAGCTCAGCTCTCCAAATCTTTGGCATCATATCACTTTAGTGTTTTGTTTGTATGGTCCTGTTGGAGACACCATCTGATTTTCTCTGTCTCCTTTTTAATGCATACATAGATCAACAAACCCATCTGAAGTATTGTGGACACTGCTATTCTGCTCCAGAATGAAACTCGGCCAAATTAATTTGAAATGGAGCTAACACAAACTAGTCCTAACTAGCCATATTCACTTAGCGTTTGACCCAACTGGTTGCATGACCTTAAGTGGAGGCAAGTTCATCAGGTCCGCAGGCCAATTTTCAGGCCCTAAGAGGGCACACAAACCACTAAAAACGATCATAAACAAAACAAAACATGTGGCCAGAAGTCCACTTCCTAGTTTTGCAAAAGGAGGGGAAAGTACCTGAGACCTTATTTAGAAAGCAAATTGCTTTCCCTGGAGTTTTCCTCTGAGCCAGTTCACTCTTTTTTGCCTAAGGAAATTATTCTGGGTGAAATTACTGGTAATAAAAAACAGCATGCCCTCTGCTTTTCTATTCTGTTACTCAACATTCAAATAGTTTAACTTCCTGTTCATTTCACTAACTACAGTTCAACAAAGCATATTTCATGTGTACATGTATACGTGTATGCACTGAAATACTAGATAACATATGCATCTGATGAAGTGGGCAATGGTCACCAAAATTCGATGTTATGTCAATCTTTTAAATTGCTTCTGGATTCTTTTTGAGATGTGTGTGTGGTTTTTTTTATTCTGCAGTCATTGAGGAAGCAAACTGGCTCACCCTGTCACAGGACCTGCAGAAGCCCGGAGAGGGATTTGATGCAGTCATCTGTTTGGGAAACTCTTTTGCACATCTCCCAGATTTTAAAGGTGCGTGCAACAGTACAGCATCATTGCTTTTGCAGGTCAGCAGCACTGCATAGTACTACAAGAAGGAGCTGACAAATTAGACCTCTGCTACTTCTAAGTACCCTTTTCACGCTTTTCAACGGTCTTGCCATGTTTCTAGGTAGGGAAAAATATTACAAGGCAAAATACTCTGTAAAGCCAAGGAGAAAAACATCTGTTAGTTTTTTTAGCATCCCAGACTTATTTTTTGAGTATACAGCTGTTTAAAGTTTACATCAGTTCCATGACAGGATCCAAAAACACACCTATAGGTCCAGTGATTTAAAAGGTCCAAGCAAGAGGGGGAAAGAAGAGGTGGATCTGTGTCAACTACTGTAACATCTAGTTAGATTTATATCTGAGCAGATCTCTAACAACAGTACTGTAAGGTCAGCATTCCTTTACTTCACAATCAGAAGATTGGGGGGGGCGGGGCGGGTATGACAGGAATTGTTTACTCTATCATGGTATCTGATGAGGAGATATTGAATTATTTAATATAGCACTGTTTCAGTCCATCTTATTCTACAACAGGGTAAAGGTTTACCCTTGACACTAAGTCTATTTGTGTCAAACTCTGGGGAGCGGTGGTCATCGCTCTTTCTAAGCCAAAGAGCCGGCGTTGTCCATAGACACCTCTAAGGTCATGTGGCCGGCATGACTGCGTAGAGTGCCTTTACCTTCCAGCAGAAGCGGTACCTATTGGTCTACTCATATTTGCATGTTTTTGAACTGCTAGGTTGACAGAAGCTGGGGCTAACAGTAGGAGCTCACCCCGCTCTCCGGATTCAAATCACCAACCTTTTGGTCAGCAAGTTCAACACCTCACCAGTTCTCTATCTACCCTTAATACATTCCTTTTTGTGAAATCTTTTTTGAAGGGCTATCCGCTTTAGTAGTGTTTTTAATGTTGAGCTAGGACTCCTGGTGACCAGGGCTAAATATCTGCTCAGTCACTGACTGGGTAGGTTTGACAAGTCACACAACTCCCAAATTTATAGGAAGGCAAACCTTTTTTGACTCAATCATGTCAAGAATACCTTAGGAGATGGTCACAGTACATTGGAACAGATGTCAAAGTATACAACAGCAGCAACATAGCAAAGTTCCTATTTGTGAAGGATTAACCTTGTATGTTTTGCTCCCCAAGGCACCCTCATGTTCCATATAAACCAAGCAAACTGTATTGGTAGTTGAATCTTACAACAACACTGGCAATGGGATGGGATTTGTTTTGAGGGTTTTTGTTTGTTTTGTCTGCCTAATGCAAAGATTACAGTTACTTTTCTATCCCTACTTACATAAGTACACAGTTAGTGTACTTTCTCCAGTTGCTTTCATTACTCTTCTCAAAACACATTTGCAACTAACCACCTCTCCCAAATTGAGAGGCTTCATTTTGTGCTCTGGTCTTCTTACCATAGGATGATCTGCCCATCCAATGATATCTGAAAAACTGTTGGCACGGGCCATGCACTCTACATAAGTGCCACTGGATAAGTGTTTTATGGTGACTAGAGTTCCCCTAAAAATATTTAATCCAAGTGTAAATTTAGGCTCACAGGCGTCTTTTATCAGTGGAAGATTGAGCAACTTTATATTAACAAGGCAGGAGACCATTTTATATGTTAGGCATAGTTAAATAGTCAACAGAACACAAATAATTATGTACCTTATGGTTGGAAAGGAAGAGAATGTCAGTCCTTTGAATTATTTAAAATTGTCTTTTAGTACATCATGAGGAGACAGGAAAACCTAGAGAAGACAATTATGCTGGGGAAAGTGGAAGGCAAAAGGAAGAGGGGCCGACCAAGGGCAAGATGGATGGATGGCATTCTTGAAGTGACTGGACTGACCTTGAGGGAGCTGGGGGTGGTAACGGCCGACAGGGAGCTCTGGCGTAGGCTGGTCCATGAGGTCACGAAGAGTCGGAGACGACTGAACGAATGAACGACAACAGAGTTCCCTCAGATACAATGGGCACTATTTTGCTTATTTAAAATCTGTCTATGAAATTTTTCTGCTTTTTAAAAAGTATTTGCAGAATTAAAAGTTCTCAAAATGAAGTAAACATACACAGAACATTCAGAGGCTAAGATCAACAGCAGAAGTGTTAAGAATGGACAGTTTTGGAAAAGCAGCTTTTTATCTGCCTTCAGAAAGCTAAAAGAGGAGCTAACAATGAAAGCTAATTATGAATCTTTCACAGAATGCTACAACCCCCCCCCCCCTAACTTCCATATTCTACTTAACGTGCTCTCACTACAAAGTCTCAATTCTTGGAGATTGGTCCGTACAGCGCTCTAAAAATTTGGAATTGGTGGTACACTTTGATGCAAAAGTCAATGATTTTGCTTTGCGGAATGAGCAGGGCTTATATCACACGTTAAAACAAATGACATAATAGACTGCCATGAGAATGAGACTGTCCTTTTAAAACTGTTCAGTGTAAAATCACTCACATATCTAAAATTAAGATTGGATTGACAGAGAACAGCATAAATGAGTGGGGTGTCTAGATGTCTTCCAGGGTGGCACAGAAGGAAGGGGAAGGGATTTAACATAGTTCTGTCTATTTCTAGGTGACCAAGGCGTTCACAAACAGGCTCTTAAGAACATTGCCAGCATGGTGCGTCCAGGGGGCATCTTTGTCATTGACCACCGTAACTATGACTACATCTTGAAAACAGGCTGCGCACCTCCTGGAAAGAACATCTACTACAAGGTATTTCCAGAAAACAAGCTTTTAGAGGCAATGACAGTATCGCTTGTAAAGTCACAAAAATATTTCTCCTAATTTCAAGGATCCTCAGAGCCAATGACAGAACAGTTCTCACCCCATAGTACTATATAATATACCTGCATGTGCCCCCATGTCTTGCTTCTCTTGGCAAGTGCACATATTAAAGGAGGCATGCAATACAGAATACACACATAAAATACATAAATAAACACAGCCATCTCCCAAACACACTTCCAATGTTACACTTGGAAGTGTACTCTAAATTCAGACATGATATAATCTACTGTCATGCTAGCTTCATCTTGGGTGCCCTGTATTCTGAACAGAAAGATGACACTCAGTTTATGATCGACAAGAAGGAAACTTGGACCAATTATTTTCTGCTCCAGCCATCGCTTGTGGCAGTTACTAATCCCATCTGCTTTGGTAAGAAGTCTAGTATACTGGGAGAGCAAGCATCTGCGTTACATGCAGAATGTCTCAACGTTTATCTTTCACATATTTACTGTACTGAAAGTAGCATCAGGAAACACATTGCTGGAAAGGTATCTGAGATCTGGAAACTGCTCACAGTCAACACACACAATATTGGGCTACATGCAAGACCTGTAGAACCTGACAGAACTTACTGGCTTATACAACTATACTCTCCTTTCAAAAGCCCAATCTACCAACCTATCGGATTTCCAGAGATTGCTCCAGTGAGATCACTGCTAATATGAGACCGTGGTGGACTATGCAGTAAATAGATTACTTGAAGTGCTTTAAGAGACATGGATGAGAGGTAGCTCATTGCATCCAGCATACCAAGCCACAAATCATATGCCACAGAGCAGAGGTTTTCTATCTTTGGCCATTCAGATGTCTTCGACTTTTTACCACAGATGTCAACAGTGATCAGGGATTCTGGAACATGGAGTCCAAAATATCAGGAGAAACACTACTAGAGTGAACTCCAGTGAAGCCCATTCTTTGAATCCAACATTTTGGCTTAATACTCTGTAGCTATAGGTTAAATATCCCTCTTCAATGCAAACGACAGTAGCAACAATGAAGTTTCCTAAACCCTGTATTTGCTCCCAAATGCAGCTTTAGAAACAGTAGCATTATTTTTCCTTTAGCGGGGTGACGTGCAGATTTATGAATGCATTCATTCTTATGGGGAAGCCGGCTGTTAACAAGTTATATCACTCACAGAAGGAATTAAAGAATGGAGAGCTGTTGGCTGCAGCTACATGCACCAAGCAAAGGGTAGGATTCTGTGGTGTACAAGTATCAATTTGTAATCTGACGCAAGGCTGATATTGGATTAAACATGATGGAAAAGCTAGGGGAATGGGAATTATATATTTATTTTCCACTTTTTCCCTAGAGTGACTTAACCAAAGACATCACAACCTCAGTACTCCTTGTAAATAACAAGCCAAATATGGTGACACTGGACTACACACTCCAGGTCCCACCTGAGGGGAAAGATGGAAACCCAGAACTAAGGTATGTTGCCTGTGGAAGTCGGTGTAGTAAAACAAAATGGGGAGGTACCTACCTACCTCTAATTATGAGTATGTGCAACTCTACCCATAGTCCAGAGCAAAACCTTGGGGACCCTAATCCCTGTCTACTGCTAAGAACAGTAATGTGATTTGGGCAGTTGCATCAACTTTCCAACTCTAGTCTACACAGAAGCATAAAACTCACAAGTGACTTAGGGCCAGTGACAATCAACCTGAGTACAGTGAGCATAGAGCAGGAGGAGCTATACTCAAATACTATTTATATGACTTTAATCATATTGGAGGGAAAGTGGGATGGAAATATAATAAAAGAATAAAGTAGGTGCCACCATATTGGCAGGGACCATGGACAATAACCAGGCTTCCCAAGGGTGTCAGGAGTTGCAGTCCAATATATCAAGACATTAGGAGCTTGTCTCCCAATTCTCTCCCGATGCCCTCATATCATGAGTGATTAACAGCTCTTTTTCTGTTTCTTGCCAGCCAATTCCGTCTCTCTTATTACCCACACCTCCTGGAGCCTTTCACAGAACTGCTGAAAAATGCTGTACAAGGCCCATGTGAACACACAGTCCTAGGGGACTTCAAGCCTTACAAGCCAGACCAACAATACGACCCATGTTATTTTATCCATGTGGTGAAGAAAACTGGCTGAGAACTGTGCTACAGAACTGCTCCAGCAATTGTATGGTCCCTCTTCTGTCGCTGGACTAACTGGTGGAGTCCAAATCCCATGCAAGCAACCATGAATGTGCATAGGAGCTGCTTGAACCAGAGGGAAAATTGGAAGGAATTCTGCCCCGTCTTTTTTTCTTCCTATACGGGTCCAATCTGATTAATCTGGCTTTGGGGAATGGAGGAGCATTTGCTCAAATCAGTGACCTCCAAGGGAAGAAAGTGGGGATTGTTTGCTTTGCATATGCATCACATGCAAAGCTATATAGCTGGCTAAAGTGTACCTTGCTGTTTCTTGACTACTTTGTTTTAGCTTCTCTCAACTGATATTGCCTTGATAATTTGCATCAATGTTTGAGATAATTTACTCATAATTGTGGTTGTGTGTTTTCTCCAAGGGAGTGGGAGAAAGGGTAGGGGACATTTTGATACCTCATTACAAAAGGAAATCTGTGCTCCTTCAAGTGATGTTAGATTGTATCTTTCATAATCT
The DNA here is from genome assembly GCF_025583915.1 of Anolis sagrei ordinatus. Taxonomy (NCBI): domain Eukaryota; kingdom Metazoa; phylum Chordata; class Lepidosauria; order Squamata; family Anolidae; genus Anolis; species Anolis sagrei. The sequence continues at coordinate 330,434,826 of NW_026844366.1, read as the reverse complement.
CTAGAGCTGTTGGTATTTGGAGTCCAACAGTAGCTGGAGGGTCACAGTTCCTGCATTTATGTCTTGGACTCTTTATTCTTGCGGTGAGGAAGCTTGTGCATTGCTATGTCTTTTGTCATGGGGAATCCAAAAGAGGTCAAGCCCTGGCATAGTTCTTGCTCATTTCAGCAACTTGGTCAGGAAGGATTTTTATGTATTTTACCTAAATTTCTTTATAAGTCACATTACACATGCACCAACAGTCTTCTTTAACTTCTGATAGATCAGTTACTTGTGGCCTACATTTGAGGACCTGTCCCACTACTGTGTTTAAAAACACTATATTCAACTTTCCTTTTCATACAAATAATATTATGATAAAGCAGATAACTGCAGTACAGGAACCTCTACATGAAATCAATTCTCTCCATTGTCTATGGAATGGAATCTGCTTTCCACTGACTCCCTGTTTGGAGCTAATATGGAGGAGAGTAATTTAGTTAATGCTCCAGGATAGCCTGGAATTTATATTCAATTCACAAAAGTGCCGACACTGTTAGATTTTAGTGTGTGTATTTCTCAAAGACATGTTTTCCAAACTCAGTTTTTCACCCAATGTTTTATAACATCTACAACCAAGTCATTTGAGAAGCACTACCACTAGTGTACTGATAATGCCCCACGCTATTTTGCTTGATCAACAGAACCAAATGAGCCATATAAGACACAAAATGTAATACATTTAAAGTCAACACTCTAGTAGGATTTTACTTCAAAGAGTCTGATGAGTTGCTTGAAATCCAAACACTGCACAAGCTTTACTGCATTTCCAGAAATTCAAAAGGTTAGACAAATGTAAACTGTGCACCACAATTACATCAATCATAATGGAAAAGGAAAGTAATTGAACAATTCCATTATGATGCAGAATGACAGCCCCACATCTTCAAGACTAAATAATGAGGATATAGATCATACTTCTATCTGTGTGCACAAATGAGCATGTTATCCTACTACAGTCAAAAACAGATGATACCTAGCAAACTGGCAAAGACAGTACTATGGAAACATGACCAGTTCTATGAAAAATCTTCGTTCAATCAAATATCCCATGATCAGTAAAGTCTACAGAAAGATAAATGGATCTTCTCCCTATCCTCCTAGCTCAATTCAGAAACCTTAATTTTTTATTTTGGGTATAGCTTGACTTCTCTGCCAATCACACTGGAAGAAAGATAGGATATAATTACTGTAACAAATATAATAAATGTAAGTACTATGTTGACCATAAAGACTCTCACAAAGAGTATAATGAGAATTCATCCATCTTGGAAAAGCAATCCAACCTTTATTTGAACACTTTTTGATACTTACAGCCACTTTCCCCCCATATTCCTAAGCTCATGTTGTTATCATCCCACGGTGTTCCATTTGATGTTGTCAGTGGGACTGAGCATGAATGAGGACTAATTTTCATCAAGTTCCAACTCAGTTTAGAAGAACTCAGTTCATCAATCTCAATTCCATGACTAGACCTCATTCCTCTCTCATCAGAACCCAGCAGATTGTAACAAACTGTGCCATTTCTCCAACATGAATAGTGTTCCACACCGAAAGGATTTCAGATTCCTTGGGTTTATACTGTTCTAGTTGGGTGTGCTCCCTTTCCACCCTTGCTGGATGCCTATCAAGTGGCAAATTTATGCCGGATCAGTTTGTATTTAAGAAGTTCTGATTCAGAAACAGAAGGCTGCAGCCTGGTTGTAGCTTGAACAAAGTCCTCCATGGTCAACATGAGCTCTGAGTTCTCTGTATCCAGTCCTGGAAAAAGAGAGAGAAATTGTTTCTGAAGGAATTTACATCCAAATGTACATACACCTGGATAGTTTGTGAGTGGATGAGGAAAAATAAGATAAGCTACAGCACTCTCACTTTCAGGAAAAGTTAGGCTGCTTGACAACCATTGAGGGCATTATTTTCAAGATTAAAGTCTCTTCCCTTGGTTTTGTTTACTTTCCATTTCATGTGGAGATTCACTGCCTTTCACTGGATCCTTCACTTTTTTGGACAAGACAAAGAGACATAACAGCAACTTAATCCCTAGTGGCAGTTGTACAGAATATTCAGAAATACAAAAGAGGAGAAATAATTGTCACTTTCTGCAGGTATGAAATTGTGTCATAGCTAGAAAGGAGGAAGAATCTTAATCCACACAAAGAGAGCCAAAGAAAAAGTGTATCTGAACCAACCATCCTGCCTTTGCTCAACCATCCTCTGGAATTATATATTTCTCTAATTATCTTAAATCCTGGACCACACTAACTACCTTGTCAGACTACACAGAGAAGACATTGAAATCCACAAGCATGTGGACAATTTCAACAGTAAGGAGGAAACCATGAAAATGAACAAAATCTGTCTGCCAGTATTTAAAAACTCTAAAATTACGACAGTAAATAAAGAACAACACTCTGAAAATAGGGGAATTTCAGACATGAAACAATCAAGGCCAGCTAACACCTCCCAACAAAGGATCCCCCAGGCAGGAATCAGTGAGGCCTTGACGCTGCAAGGCTTTGCAATGCTAATCAAGGTGATTAACTGCAACATTCACACTTGTTTCAAACTGATAAGAGTTCTCTCTTCCAACCTGGACATTATTCCACAGATATATAAACTCCACTTGCCTAGTTTTCAACAGATGTCACAACCTCTAAGGATGCCTGACATAGATGTGGGCAAAACATCAGGAGAGAATACTTCTGGAACATGGCCATTCAGCCCAGAAAACTCATAGCAACCCAGTGTCTTAAATCCGTTTCTCTCAAGCATTAATTTGGATACCCAAGAACTGATGCTGATTTTCTATTCCCCAATTTAACAACGACCTTTGCTCAAGAAGTAATAATAATAATAATAATAATAATAATAATAATAATAATACTTTATAACCTACCCTATCTCCCCGAGGGGACTCAGGGTGGTTGATGTAAGACAGTAAGAATTTTACTAAGCATCTTATGAAACATTTATTTAATTACTTAAAATATAGCCTATCATTTCATTCCCTTCTCTGGAAATAGACACAAGAAGATATTCAGCATGTATTTCATTGACTGTTATTTCTTTGAAGGACATTCAAGTTCTGTCTGTTCTTTCCAGATCATTTATAACATCTTGTCTTTTCTACAGTTTTCATTCAAATTCTCTAATATTTTGGCTGGCAACAAACAAGTCTGTCTCGTTCTTTACCTTCCTCGATCCACTCCACTTTTCTCTTGATAGCAGACATCATGGCATCTGAACACAAGGCATACAAGTCCGCTCCTGTTAGTTGTACGGGGCATTTGTCGAGGACACCAAGCAAATTCACTGAAGGATCCATCTTAAATCTAACAGGAAAGGACATATACAAAAATTAGTACCATAGGAAAAAAAACACTAGATTAAATTCGAAGTTGTAAGCAAAAATAACATTTAGGCTAGTCTTTCATGAGATGATTAGCAGGCAATGTAGTGTAAAATAATTACATTTTTCTGCATAAAGTAATAAAAGCCTTTTGGAACTTTTGAAGATTTTTCAAAACATAAGAGACACATATTAGCTCCAAATGAATGTGGTAAAAAGTGCTATTCAACTAATATATCAAAACAAAATAGATCAAACTACATGGTAATTATGGCTAGGTATAATTATTCAAATTGTAGTTCAACTGTTTGGAAGTAACAGCAAACTGTGGTTTGATAAAACTGGAAACAATATAGGCTGAAAAGGAAAAGAGAAAAGGGAATGCACAAGCACCAGGCTAGTTCATAATATAAATCAGGATTTTGAAGATTATATAAGTGCATTTAACAAATTACAATGGGATGTAGAGCATTTTCTCAATTGTCTCATTACTGGCAGAATGAACAGCGCATGTGTAAGTAGTATTAATGGGATGAAATTTTCTATTAGAAAGTCACAGAGCCATCCTTTTGATATTGCTTTTATGCTATGGAAAGAAGAAAGACAGGAACTCACTTTCTGGTGATGGCACCGAGTACTTGCAACTGTGAGTCTCGGTCTTCATTTACACCTACATAGACCAACTTGTCAAATCTGCGATGGAAATAGAAATAAACTCTTTACATACAAAATGCAGACATTCAGCACACACATCAACATCCTTGCTATTAAGAAAAATCCTAATATAGATAATAAGATCTAGAGAGTTTCCTACCAATTACTCAGTTACTGTTTTGTTTTTTAAACAGCATATGGCCTTAAATTGACTAGAAGAAGTCAACAGTACAACTACACTTTAAATAGCCTCTCCCCTTTCATAACACTCCAGTTCTGCAGGACATTAGTGATATTAAGAGATTTGCTAAACATCTGGGGGAATCTGTGATATTGATATAAGCCCTGCCTAGTAGGAATAAGCGTGTGTAATACAGGATAGAGATCTAATAAAATGATTTAATTACACAACAACACGACCCCCGTATTCGTGGGACTAGTACCTACAGTTTCAATTACCTGAATCAACAAAAATATTCTCTAAATAAATAAACACCATATTTATTTATTTACTGCACTTATATCCTGCCCTTCTCAACCCTGAAGGGGGCTCAGGGCAGATTTTAATGGTTTGATAAATAAACAAACTATTAAAATCAACCAGTTAAAATGCAGCATTAAAACCACAAATAAAAACACATAATCCAAGTCATAATCCAGGGCCAGTCCGAGTCATCAATGTTCATTTAAAGTCTCTTATTATACTGCTCTCATTACTGGCCAAAAGCCTGATCCCAGAGCCATGTTTTTAGTTTTCTTCTTGAAGACCAGGAGGAAGGGGGCCAATCTAATTTCACTGGGGAGCATGTTCCATAGATGAAGGGGCCACCACTGAGGTGGCCTGTCTCTCATCCCCACCAGAACCATTTAGGGCAGTGGTTCTCACCCTGTGGGTCCCCAGGTGTTTTGGCCTACAACTCCCAGAAATCCCAGCATGTTTATCAGCTGTTAGGATTTCTGGGAGTCAAAGGCCAAAACATCTGGGAACCCACAGGTTGAGAACCACTGGTTTAGGGCTTTATAGGTCATCGAGTTGCACTGGATGACCTAATAGTGTCTACACACCACGGTTCTCTTTAGGCATTTCCTAGGTCTTCCAGAATGAGCCTATAATATGCTTATGTTTGAAATTGTGTGGCCAATAGTGTTCACTATTACCCTTAGCTTAGCATGTTCACACAAAACGTATTCAATGTAAATACTGGGTCATACTGTATTTTCACTTCTTTAAAAAAAAAAAAAAAGTCCACGGATACACACATAGCTTTTCTCAGTATGTGTCATTATTATCACTGAAAACTTCCAAACAGCTCAGTGCTTAATTGTTTCAAGAAAAAAAAGTACTCAGCAATACAGAAGGAACAGCTAAATCCCAGAGAATGAATTAGCTAAACTACTCACATGAAAGCATCTCAAGAACTCACTTTTGGCCAAGGTTTTGCTTTGCTAAAAGGTGACACACAGAGAAAACAGAGGAGAATGGGCATCCTATCTTATAACACTTTCATATCAGAAACACAGGACACTCATTGTAACTTCAGACAGACTAAAAAACATAGAATTATTATTACGTATGTTTATTTATTTATACCTTGCTTTTTCTCTCCATATATGAGATTCTAAGTAGAAGGTCATCCCACATTAATACCGTTCTATATTAATCTTTGTGGAAGGCAGATGCCATGGTAGAAGCAAACCCAGAATAGGGAGAATCATACCTGCCTGGTCGGAGCAATGCTGAATCTAGAAGATCGGGCCTGTTTGTGGCTCCAATGACAAACACATCTTGTGAAGAATCAAGTCCATCAAGCTCTGCTAGCAGTTGAGATACAACTCTGTCAGGGAAACAGTACTGTCATAAATCTCGGTGCAATTTGCTGACTCATTAATGTCAAGCAAATATACATAAACTGGTTTAACTCACATAAGCAGTGTCCAGACCTGAGCTCAAAAAGTATCAATGCACTAGCTCTTGTGCACCAGCAATAGAAACAGTGCCTTGCAGACATGCTTTGAACAATGGTTCATATAATCAAAGTAAGGCAGAAAGTACGTGGTGAAAAAGCGCAGTGAAATAAAGTTACCAAACGTCACCAAACAAATATTCTACCAAATACAAACTGCTTTCTCCCAAAGGGAATTACACAGAAAATAAAATATTACATCGTTCAAAAGCAATACCATATTGTATATACAGTAGAGTCTCGCTTATCCAACCTTCGCTCATCCAACGTTCTGTATTATCCAACACAGTCTGCCTCCTGCTCGGATCCACTGTTGTTTCAATACATTGCGATATTTTGGTACTAAATTCGTAAACACAGTAATTATGACATAATGTTACCATGTATTGAACTGCTTTTTCTGTCAATGTTTGGTTGCTTAATTTGTAAAATCATAACGTGATTTGGCGTTTAATAGAATTTTTCTTAATCCCTCCTTATTCAGTATTTTTGCTTATCCAACGTTCTGCTGGCCCATTTATGTTGAATAAGCGAGACTCTATTGTAATTTGTCTTACACAATTTACACCATTCATAAATAACAAACAGCTATTCTAAGAATCCTAAATATCTTCAATGCAGAGCAGGTTCCTCATTTAGCCATGTCTATTTTGCCCCTAATTCAGTAAAAACCATATTCTATTACTCAGGATAGAACATAGCAATCCAATGGTGCTAAAATTTTACTCAGAAACTTTGGAGCAACAGACATGTTTACAAATATTTTTGAAGACAGTTAATAAACTGGTTTTGTAACAGCTAAACTTCAAGATCCAAATATTGTGTACTAGGCACTAAAACAAGAAAATAAGGTTGCTTATCTGTAACCATGTTTCTTCGAGGGGTCAACTGTGAAATTCACACCTGTGGTAGATATTTGCTGCATGGATGCAAGAAATACCTACCACAAGTGTGGATTTCACAGTGACCACGCTAGAGAATACCACCTACAAAAGTATCAGAAACTTAATTTGGTTTAGAATACAAAATACTATTAACTGAGATCTTGAAAATGGTGTACTTTTGTAGAATTTCAATTATAACTGCCACATTTGCTCCAGTTAGTGATACAGGACACCCGGGAAAGTGGAAAAAAAACATAAATAAAAAACTCTACTATTTTTCTAACTTAAGAAAAACACCTCTCTGGAAATCTCTTGGTCCTCCACTATGAATCTATGATTAATTCTGGATTCCTACAAAGAAAATGTTAATCAAATCTATGAATAATCAAACTGACCAATGTGAAATCTGCAAAAGGGCTGACTGTACTGTAATTATTATTATTTTGTTACTTTAGAATCCATACGTAATTGCTTTATTATTGTGGGGCCATAACAGCAGTTAAATTGGGGAATACAAATTTTTAAATGAAATTCTTACTCCTCAAACTTAACTCTTCCAAAGAAAACAAGGCCTCCCAGAAGCTATTTTGAAGGACAGAAAATCATGGGAGAGGCAGGCACAGTGTTTACAACAGACAGCGAGGGCTCTACTTTTAATTGAATGCTTGCCTATCATACTATGCCAAACATGAAAAAGGAAAGTCCGGAAGCCTGCCAAGGCAGGGGGTGAGTGGTAGAGAGGCCATTTATAAAAGCAAAGGAAAGTGAAATGCAGTATTCGTACTTAGAAGTCCCATCAGTTTCCCATCAGCAGACAACAAAAATAACTCACCTATCCATTACACCCCCTGAATCTCCGCTCCGCCCACGGTTGGGTGCCAAGGAATCCAGTTCATCAAAAAAGATAATGCAAGGAGCAGCTGCTCTTGCTCTGGCAAACACTAAGATTAAAAACAGTGTGCATCTTACAAACACGCTAAATCCCAAAGCATACATAATAACTATGTAGGAAAAACAATTCTGCATTCTTCTAAAATATGTATCCTAAAATTCCTGTTGCCAACAACTTTACATAATAGAGAATTATATGAGTATATGAGAAAAATATGGAAAATGGAATAACACAATACTTTCAGGTTACAACAACAATCTGAAAAAAACAGCTGCACAGAGAAAAGCAGTACAGTTGATTGGCCATTCTGCTAGCTAGACTTCTGTTTTGTTACGCTGGTGCTCATCTTTTCCATCTGTCTTGAAAACCTGAATTATACATTCCGTGGAACTGGTCTCTTATTAAATGTTTGCACTGTAGAACTTATAGAGAAGCTCAGCCATGATAATTTTACATATATGTGTAGTTTCTCTCACATATATGTATCTTCTCTAATATTTTTGTTGACATCACCCTCACACTTTGGACATGTATCTAAACACATACTAGTGTATCTATATATTTGTGCACAAGGGTAACACAAGACATGTTGCTTCAGGTTGAGTGATCTGTAAGAAAACAGTTTTTTAAACAAAAAACTAGGGCTCCAAACTGACCTTCACGCACATTTTCTTCACTCTGCCCGACATACATGTTAATGAGCTCAGGTCCCTTCACACTGAAAAGGAAAAGACACAAAGTTATCCCAAAATAGCATTCCTGGGGTTCCCTCGCTCCTCTCCTTATAGTGTAATACCCACCTGAGGAAGGTCATAGTGCACTCTGTTGCTACAGCTTTAGCCAACAGAGTCTTTCCTGTTCCAGGAGGGCCATAGAGCAGGAGGCCAGAGCGGCGCAGGCCTAAAGACAGTAGCTCTGGATGTTCCAGCGGAAGCTGAATGGTATCTAGGATCTCCTTCTTCACATCTTGGAGCCCACCAATATCTTGCCAGAAGACAGATGGTATCTGCAGCAAAAGGACAGCCTTATGATCTACAAATTCCATATTTTCATTCAGTAACCCAAAACACGCCATTAAAACTTCTCATGGTAATCTAAATACAGGGAGATGCAGGTCTATAAACATTTAGAAATGCTGCACCTTTGGTTTGGTTGACATTCTTTGTGCCATCATTCTCTCCCTCTCCATGATGCCACTGGTTTTCATACAGAATCATGTATTCTGCATCTCAATGGCCCACTTTTATTTACGCTTTTTCCCACTCACACCTTAAGATCAAAAGATAAAGCCCTGCTGCATAAAATATGTGTCCCACCATTTGCACACACATGGTTGGTAAGGACACCAATAAGAGCCTTCTCCCTGGCTGCTGATCCCTTCCTTGTTCTTTTTCATGCCAGAAGATGGAGACTTCTTTATTCAGGAAGGATTTTTGAGATTTCAATTATATAGCAGCACTGTATGTAAAGTGATGGGATCTTTTATTAGCAATTATATTTTAACCACTTTAAATCTAATACTGTTCTTTAGAAAGACTGTAACTTAATCTTGTTTTAAATTACTGGAACTTGCCTTTCACCCTGGGAGAAAGGCAGGGAATACATTCAATAAATAAAATATTCCATCCTTCAATATATTAAGATTTGAAAGAGGATACAATTCCCTATCAAATGCACTCTACCTGGTTCTACAGTTGCTAATGAAAGCACAGAAGGGGAAGTGCTCCTTTTTAACTGCTGAAGACTACAAAATGTCATTGAATGAGTTTATATATTTATTTACTCTGTCTGTATCTCGCCCATCTCTACTCCAAAGGGGACTCACAGCAGCTTTACATATAGAGAACTATTCAATGCCTTTGGACAACATACAGTTAAAATACATTCAAGTTAAAATTTTAAATTAAAATTAATGCACTTTAGAACATATACAAACATTCACTATTAAAATCACGTCATTCACAATCGTAATTCTGGGCTGTTCCAACAATCACTGCACATATTCCATAGCTGTTATTGCATTATAGTTAATCTCCAAAGGCTTAATCCCAAAGCCAGGTTTTTACTTTCCTTCTGAAGGCTAGGAGGGAGGGGGCTGCTTTAATATCACTGGGGAGGGAGTCCCACAGCCGAGAGGCCACCACTGAGAAGGCCCTGTCTCTCGTTCCCACCAGATGCACCTGCAAAGGAGGCGGGACCAAGAGCAGGGCCTTCCCAAATAATCTCAATCTCCAAGGCAGGTCATAGGAGATACAATTGGACAGGTAAGCTGGGCCAGAACTGTTTAGGGCTTTATAGGCTAAAGACAGCACTTTGAATTGTGCTCAGTAACAGACTGGCAGCCAGTGCAGCTGATGTAGCAGAGGGGTTGTATGTTCCCTGTATGCTGCTCCGGTGAGCAACCTGGCTGCTGGACCATTTGAAGCTTCCAAACAGTCTTCAAAGGCAACCCCATGTAGTGTGTGTTGCAGTAGTCTATTTGAGATGTAACCAGAGTGTGGACATTCTGACTAGTACCAACTCATTTTTGCCATTTAATTTTATTTGCTTCAAAAATGCATAACTTGGTAATGAATAGGTAATGCTCGTTGGAAATGTGACTGAATTTTTACATATAAATTAGTGAAATAGCTGAAAAGCACCTTTTCCTTATGATGACTTCTACTTTATTTACTTCAATTTCATCATTACCACAGGTAATCTTTACACAAAACTGTAATGAAATCTTTTATTTGTTCACTCCTGACCTTTGGGGCTCCGATTGCCTGTGATTGAGCATCATGCAGTTTATCCAGTGCAATAACAAAATCTTCTGCCAAGAGAGGGAAGCCAGCAGCACAAAAATCATGCTCTTCTTCGTCCGTTGGTGCTCCCAGGAAGCTGGTAAAGAAGAAATAGAAAGTTGTTTTCAGTGCTCTTTATAATTACAAAAAATATGATTAGCTCTAACTTGGGAATCTGATCTGGAAATTCTGTGCTCCAAGAAGATTGTGCCTAATAGGGGGTGGGGGTTGTACTAGCATCTGCATCTTGCTGGGATGTTCCTGATCTGCATTATATTGCACAGAATGGGAAAGAACATGACTAAAGTTTTCAAAATGAAAGCAACATGGATTTGTTTGATTGATTCTTACATTTTCACAGTCCTTATACAGTCTTTATATTGGTTGAGGAAGAGGTCACTCTATAAGAGGAACACTGCACCAGCATTGTAAATGATCAAGAATGCATGCAAGCAGAACAAAAGGGGGGCATTTTGCATCTCCTGAAAGCAATATTTTTACCTCCAAAGTTTTGGAAGGTGAAAATTCAGGGCACCTCTATTGAATTTTGCCAATGGAAGCTATTAAGCTGCTATTTTGTCCCACCCTTTGTCCCAATGCATGCCCCCCAGAAGACTTTTCAAAACTGAATTTGAGAGTGGTTCCCCCAATCATGTTCCAAAAACATGCTATTTTGAAACTACAGAACTGGTATGCATCACCCCATCCTAGCTACACTTCGCTGAAATTACCTCTTCAGATATTCAAATACTTTTTCACTTAGAATATGAAATTACAGAAATTACCTTGAACTCTGGATCCTTGTACAGGCTGCATGACTGCTATGGGAGAGTAAAGCACAAAAATCTCCTAGAACAAAGCCCTGGTTAAAGATGGAATAAAATATTAGTGCAGCCATTTCCACAGCAGACAGAGAAATACATGTTGAAAGAAGGTCATCTAGGAAATGCTGGTTTAATTTTCCTTACAGAAAAGGAAATAAACTCCTAGAAAAGTTAATCAAGAAGCCTCTGTTTGTATTAAATTGTCTAAAGCTCAAAAGTAAAGCTAGGTAAACTCTAACAGGAAAAGAACTCCAAGAGCAAAGTGAATCCTATCACTTTCCATCTTACTGTGCAGAATTATTTTTGAGGGATTCTGGTTCAAGCAGTCCCCAAGTTACAAACAGGGGCGAGACAACACGAACTGAGAGAAATCTATCTCAAAGAAGGGAAATTCACTCCTGGAAGAGTTATTATCATGGGGAAAAGGGGTCTCCACTGATGCTTTCTCACCAATCCTTGTTTCCACAACAAGCCACATTTTTCAAAATCCAGTTATCACAGGGACAGAAAGTCTGGTGAAATCTTCTGGACAAGAGCACAGACAACAAAACAAACACCACAGGGATATTAACATGTTCTGACTTACAAACAAATTCAACTTAAGAACAACTTACAGAACCTGTCTTGTTTGCAACTTGGGAACCCTGTATTGCATGGGTAGTTTTTTCAAGAAGGTTCTTGGTACTGAAACTATCAATGAAAGCAGGGAAAGTTCCTTATCAATTTCTGTCTTCCCGCAGAACCAATTTTTACATCTTTTGCAACTAAAGATCCAGCCTTACTCCTCTTATAAACAAGTAGTCTACCCTACTGATAGATTTATCGAAGTCACTGTATGGGACACCACTTACTGCAGTTTGCCGGGCTAGCTTGGACAGGCTCACTTCTTTGCCCAATGGGAAGTTTTCTGTCAGCATGCTTAACATGGCTTTTCTTTCCTCTTCAGATGGCACTTCAATTTTCACCTCATGAAGGAATGCTGTCTGCAAGTCTGTAGGGATATCCCCAAGTTTGGTTGTTGTGCCAATCACCAAGACAGGATAACTGCTGAGAAACACACAGATGCATAAATGAACACTTCTCGACCATTATTGAGAGATTCAAGAAAAACTCTTAGACCTTTTACTCCATCCCTTCCAAGCTGCTTAAGTTAACGGTTAACTCCATACTGAACAAAACTTCTATATATTTTTTAAAATCCACTCTTGTGTTTTTATTGTTATATGATTTTAGAACTCTGAGGTACAAATAAGAAGTAAGTACAGGCAATCCCTGAGTTACAAACCCGACTTACATACAATTCCTAGTTACGAATGGGGATGAGATAGCAGGAAGTGAGCGGAATATATCCCTAGGAAGGGAAATGCACTCCTGTAAGAATATCGTGGGGAAAAGGTACCTCCACTGAAACTTCCACGACAACCCAAAAATACATATTTGTATGGAGTTACACTTTAAAATGTACCTGTTCTGATATACATATAAATTCAGATTAAGAACAAACCTTCAAAACTATTTTGTTGGTACCCCAGGGAATGCCTGTATATTAGAATTGCCTTCAAGACCACACCTCTGTAGCTTTCTCTTTCAGAGAGTAGTTAAAGGGGGTGGGAAAGAAAGAAAGAGGCTGACTAGTGTATCCTTTCATTAAACAATCAAAGCAACTCTATTTACAACATTATATCATGTTCTGAAAATGAGCTTATCATAGTGATAGCCATAATGCAGAGAAGAGTACTAGAGGTGGGTTCATACCCAGTTTTCATTTCCCTGTCCAGGAGAAGGTGCCTTAATGCAAGGATAACTCTGGAGTCCTCTCCAAGTCCATCACGATCTCTTCCCAATAGCTCTACATCTTTCATCAGCAGAACACAAGGATTATACAGCTCAGCCTGCAAAAAGGCTGCATGCAATTTTGCTTCTGTAGATGCACTGGTGTCACCACACAAGCCAACACACTCTACCTACATGTATGGAGAGAACAGAAATGAAATGGACCACATAGTAAGAAAGGCTGAATAAAATGCAACAGCGAACCAAATTCAATAGCTGTAAGAGGAATTGGGCAATGAAATTACTCAGTCGTCCAGAACTGCTCAGATTTCAGAAAGTATAGGTAATTGGACAAGATGGTCAATTACAAAAAAAGGTGGAATTAAAAAAATCTTTACTCTTGCAATAATTTCCACTACCACCCATATAAGAATCTCACACTACATGTAGGCAGAAGACAAATGCAGAAAACAAATCCTCAGCTGAGAGGAAAGGTGGTGAAGGAGAAGAGGTAGTGGTGGTGGGTTGCTCCTTGTAGCATCCCAGGAAAAGAGATGCTACAGGTTCTTTGTAGAGTCTGTGCCTCATGAAGGTCCAAAATGTACAATTCTATTTCTAAGCAAGAATAAATTCTCTCAACTCCTTCATTCACACATGCATGTTAAATGTTTAAAGACAAAGTTAAAAGGCTCAAACCACCTTGAATAAATGGATATTGAGTCGGCTGCAGGCAGCCCTGACAGCTGTCAGCTTCCCTACACCGCTGGGTCCTGAAAGAAGGATACTTCCAGATCTATTTAGCAGAGTTCCCCTAAAACAGAGAAATTGGCAATGTTATTCCTTATTTTCCAATAGAAAGCAGAAAAAAGAGTCACATGAATAAACAGCCCCGGAAAATTATTATTATTATTATTATTAATAATAATAATAATGTTATTTATATTCCGCCCTATCTCCCCTGTGGGCCTCAAGGCGGATTCCAACAAATAAATACAAACATTCAATGCCTCAATAACAATAAGTACAACTATAATAAACCAGAATAACCTCACATAAAACAACTTAAACATAACCACTGTAACTTAAATGAAACGTAATCATCAAAAATTATAACTAACGTAGAACATGAAAATCACCACCCCAGAATAGACAAAGAGAAATTCAGAAACCCCCAATTCTCAAAAATCAACAAAAGGCACAACAACATCGCACACAGTTTTTAACTCCCATAACTATCTGTAATAGTGTTTTAGATGACAAAACTCAAGTCAAGTTAGTCGACTAACCTGCTGTGTAAGTAAGGGCCAAGAATGTCACAGAGTTGCTTCACTGCAGTACAAAGCCCGGCAGGTGACAAGCTGCTCCAATAACCTTGGGGATATTGAGATGGGAAAGAAGGAACTGCACTATTTGTTGAACCAACCTAAAAGACAATGAATAGCACGTCAATAGAAAAAGGCCCTCTGAAGTCACTCAGGTCACCCTTCACAACAGACAGTTATCTAGTGGCATATGTGTTCCCTGGCAGACCTACCAAATTTTCACAAAAGAAAAATAGATTTTTTTTGTTCTGGTAATAACAAAAAATAAAGTTGAGAAAGAAAAAGATGCCCCACTTCTTAGCATTCTTGCTTACATTTGTTTGTTCATATCTGGGCATCTTTTGCAATTACCATCATCGTATGGTTTGAGTGTTGGACTACAACTCTGGAGACCAGGGTTTTCTGGTGGGAGATATATAAAGCTTGTAAAAAGTTCTTAAATTTAGACCCAATACCATAAGACCTAGACATTACGAGTAGACAGTATAACCACAATAACAAAGATATAATATCATATTGACTTCGCACACTTGGTGGCTTACCAAAAATAAAGAAGTATGTTGCGTATCAACCAAGTATCCTAGACTTTGCTGCTTTTCCTCTATTGGTAATATCCTTTTCACCTTAAAGTAGAGATCTGTCCATCTAAAGAAAGAACAAAGTATAAATCTTTAATACTAAAGACCCGGGATTCAGGAGTAACCAGCAGTATACTATAGGAACATTTAAACAGCTTAAACTGTAACTTTGGGGGAACACCATATTATAGAAAGTTTAATAGTTTTTCCCAAATGCTACTGGCCTTCATTTTAAGGATGAAATGCAATCTTCCTTATGCCAAAATATTTAAGGAAAAAAGGTTCAGTTAGCAAGGACAATAGTGGCAGAACGAAATCAGAATCAGTAAGTTTCTGATTTCCAAGAATTGTTCTCCTTGGTTTCTTAAAAAAAAAATCCATGCTACTTCACTTAACAGTACAGCAAGCAGTTTGATAGCTGCAAATTGATACTCATTCAAGCCTTTACCAGTGGACAACATACCTAAAAAACGTTTCTGAATTTTCTTCTAAGAAGTCAGGATGTCCTACTGTTGGAACACACAAAATATCTTCTTCATGGACTACCCTGCAATAAAACAGTCCTGATGAAGAATGATAACCACATCACTTAATCAAGAAAAATAAAAAAATGTTATTAGACACTAGAGTGGTTTGTTAACGAGCAAGATAAGCTATCAGGAATATTTCAAGTATAGTATTTTCTTTCCTCTGTAATAAGACCCTTGAGACTTCTGTGTTGAATAGAGAATACTAAAGAAACTGTACTCTTCAAAATCAAATTACTTGGTTTATAATAGTATAATCAGGTAAAGAACATCTTCTCTATAAAAAAGTGAAATATTTACTTTTGAATCACCTGTTTAAATTAGGATGCAACATAAAAACACAAAAAGTAAAAGTGAAGGGGGGGATAGAACTATTAACGAGGGGACAGTTTAATTATTAATACCCTGCCTTTTCCTTAAGATAGGACCCAAGAAGGCTGGGGTGCTTCATGTCCTGTCCTAAGTCATTGCAAAAGGAACATGATACACAGAGCAGTCTTAACAGCACACAGGTGACATTGCACGATTGATTAAAGACAGACAATTCTAATCCTTTTCAGAATCAATTTTATTTACAAAAAACGCTAAGCAAATTTTCCAGTGTGGCACAAGGCTGTGGCCAGCTTATAGTGTGCCTATACAGTAATTAAGCACAGAGCAAGATTATCCCTGATCTCTTAAAGTCGGGTGAGATGTTAAGTTGTCAACT
This sequence comes from Anolis sagrei ordinatus, assembly GCF_025583915.1. Taxonomy (NCBI): domain Eukaryota; kingdom Metazoa; phylum Chordata; class Lepidosauria; order Squamata; family Anolidae; genus Anolis; species Anolis sagrei. The sequence goes on along the minus strand of NW_026844366.1, from coordinate 330,418,528 downwards.
TAACTAAAAGGCTAACCTGGGTGTTTGAAAGTGTTGGTAGAGGATTTGATCATAGACTCCTCTGGTGCTGTAGGCTGGAGAGGACACAATCTCTATGTGTAGCTCCTTGGCAAAGGGTGGCACAGATAGCAAGGATCGACTTCCTTTTATCTCTTGTGCACCAGCAGCTTCACCATATCTCTATGGAGGACAAACAGCCCTATTCTGATTTAATTCTACTAAAAATATAGAACAGATAGCAGACTAAAGCAACAATTTTCAAAGATATTTAAATTTGATTTTATAGTTAACTTTACAATGGTTTTAACAGTGTGAACTTTTTGTGTATTAATTTCCTCTCGTAGCACACAACAATAATTGCTCATGATAATTAAACATGATAACTTACAAATTAAACAGTACTTCACTAGCAATACAGATTTCCTCTCCTCCTATAGCACTCAACCACATCCAACAAATTAATCTTCAATAGGGGAAACCACTGCCTCAAAGTGTGGTGGAATCTCCTACTTTGGAGATTTCTAAACAGAGGCTGTATAGCTATCTGCAGGAGTGCTTTGATAGTATAGTCTTGCATGGCAGGGCTTTGGATTGGATGGCTCTTCCATGATATATCCCCAGAAGAGAGAAATATGCATATGAAGCTGTGAAAGGGGTGCATGAGCAGTGTGCATTCTCATGAAGGAGACTCCTGCCATCAGCATCCCACAATGTTTGTTTTGGATGGCTCTGCGAAGTTTCTTCATGGTCTCACAATACATTCAGTACCCATTTTCTCACATGCTGTCTTGACATTATGTCCTCTCCATAAACTGAAATGATTTTGCAATGAATCGCAGCGGCGTTCATGCCCTTAGCATTTAGGTAGCATATTACACTGTGAACTTTGCACTTGGAAGGAAACGGAATAAGGCGCTCATATCTAACCTTCACCACAACGGCAGTCGATGAGCTACTGATGACTGACACTGTTCGTTCGCTTCCACTGGCTTTCCCTACATGGCAGTGATACCAACTTCCCTCAAAAAAAATGAAAAGATCTACCAACAGAAAGGTTATCAATTCAAAGCACCGGGTCAGCGTTAGCTGCTGACTGTCAAGCCCAGCTTGTTGTTGTTGTTCATTCGTTCAGTCATCTCCGACTCTTCGTGACCTCACGGACCAGCCCACGCCAGAGCTCCCTGTCGGCTGTCACCACCCCCAGCTCCCTCAAGGTCAGTCCAGTCACTTCAAGGATGCCATCCATCCATCTTGCCCTTGGTCAGCCCCTCTTCCTTTTGCCTTCCACTTTCCCCAGCATAATTGTCTTCTCTAGGCTTTCCTGTCTCCTCATGATGTGGCCAAAGTACTTCACTTTGTCTCTAGTATCCTTCCCTCCAGTGAGCAGTCGGGCTTTATTTCCTGGAGGATGGACTGGTTGGATCTTCTGCAGTCCAAGGCACTCTCAGCACTTTCCTCCAACACCACAGCTCAAAAGCATCGATCTTCCTTCGCTCAGCCTTCCCTAAGGTCCAGCTCTCACATCCGTATGTGACTACAGGGAATACCATGGCTTTGACTAGGCGGATCTTTGTTGCCAGTCTGATGTCTCTACTCTTTACTATTTTATAAAGACTGGACATTGCTCTCCTCCCAAGAAATAAGCGTCTTCTGATTTCCTGGCTACAGTCTGCATCTCCAGTAATCTTTGCACCTAGAAATACAAAGTCTGTCACGGCCTCCACATTTTCTCCCTCTATTTTCCAGTTGTCAATCATTCTTGTTGCCATAATCTTGGTTTTTTTGACGTTTAGCTGCAAGCTTTTGCGCTTTCTTCTTTCACCTTGATTAGAAGGCTCCTCAGCTCCTCCTCGCTTTCGGCCATCAGAGTGGTGTCATCTGCATATCTGAGGTTGTTAATGTTTCTTCCAGCAATTTTCACCCCAGCTTTGCATTCATCCAGCCCCGCACATCGCATGATGTGTTCTGCATACAAGTTAAAAAGGTTGGGTGAGAGGATGCAGCCTTGCCGGACGCCTTTCCCAATCTTGAACCAGTCTGTTGTTCCGTGGTCAGTTCTGACTGTTGCTACTTGGTCCTTGTACAGATTCCTCAGGAGAGAGACAAGGTGGCTTGGGATGCCCATCCCACCAAGAACTTGCCACAATTTATTATGATCCACACAGTCAAAGGCTTTAGAATAGTCAATGAAGCAGAAATAGATGTTTTTCTGAAACTCCCTGCCTTTCTCCATTATCCAGCGGGTATTGGCAATCTGGTCTCTCGTTCCTCTGCCTTTTCTAAACCCAGCTTGAACATCTGGCAACTCTCGCTCCATGTATTGCTGGAGTCTTCCTTGCAGGATCTTGAGCATTACCTTACTGGCATGAGAAATAAGGGCCACTGTACGGAAGTTTGAGCAGTCTTTCGCATTTCCCTTTTTTGGTATGGGGATATAAGTGGATTTTTTCCAGTCTGATGGCCATTCTTGTGTTTTCCATATTTGCTGGCATATGGCATGCATCACCTTGACAGCATCAAAATAAATATATATATATATATAAATATACTAGTATATAAATAAATAATGAATGGCAGTGTGGGCCATGGGCAGTGCTGCCTCCTTTCTCCTACCTACCTGGATCTTGAGGAGGCTGCCTTCCAAGGGGTCGCAGGAGAGGTTGAAGGCCAAGGCGGGGGGCAGGAGGGCCCTCTCGCTGAGGCAGGCGCCTTCTTCCTGGCCGGGCCCCCTCTGAGGGAAGGCCCAGGGCGGGCTGAGGGCGCGCATGACGGCCAGGCGCGGGGGCCCCTTCCCCGCAGAGGCGGAGACCCACTCGCCTTGGAAGAGGCCCAGGCTGCGGAGGCCCCTCCGAGTCACCCAGAGGGCGTCCCCTCCCCACGAGGCCGGCCAGCCGCGCTCCCCTCTGGCCAGCCGCTCCCCTCCGCCGTGGGCCCAGCTGGAGACCAAGGGAGGCGAGGGAGGCGCCCTCGGACTCCGGCTTTCCCCTCCGCCGCGCAGCTCAGTCACCGCCACGCGAGTCCCGGCGCCCACCAGGCCTTGAAGCGCAGGCCGGGCCTCCAAGACTTGCAGCTCCGAGCCGGGCAAGGCCTCCCCGCGGCGGACCAAGAGGCTGGAGCTGAGGCGCGGGGGCTTCCCTTCCCTTCCTCCGAGCAGGACCCATCCCAGCAAGGGAGGCTTCCGCACGGGCCACAGCCTCACCCGACTCCCGGGCGCCAGGCCCAAGTGCCGCAAGAAGGCCCGCCTCAGCCACAGCTCCGAGGCTTCTTCCTCTTCCGAGGCCGTCTCCAGCAGCGCGGCGCACAGCAACACCGGCTGGGCCTCCTCCGCCTCGGAAGGCCGCACCGCCAAGAGCAGGGTCCCCGCCGACGCCGCCAAGGCCCACTCCGCCCCGGCTGCCACCAAGAGCCCCGCGGCCGGAGGGAGCTCCGGAGGGGCGGCGTCGCGGAGGCACTGCAGAACCGCCTCCGCCATTTTGAAACCTCTGGCTGGCGAGAGGCCTTGCTTCCAGTTGCTGCCATGGCAACGCCGCGTGGCACCATGGGATTTGGAGTTTGAGGAGGGGCGTTCGGAACCTTCCGCCAATGAGCCCTTGAGCGTCATTGAACTACCAAACCCACAGTTCTATTCGCGGCCAAAGTGCAGCACAGAGAAACCAATAGCGGGGTGGGACTAGAGAGTACTTCCGGTCTGATTTTTCTCTCTAAAGGAAGTAAACAAGGATTTCAGTACAGAGGAGGAAATCATTTACGGCCCTTCCACACGGAATATCAAGGCAGAAAATACCACAATATCTGCTTTGAACTGGGTCATCTGGGGCCCCTTCCACACAGCCCTATAAATATCAGATATCAAGGCAGAATATCCCACAATATCTGCTTTGAACTGGGTCATCTGGGGGCCCTTCCACACAGCCCTATATTCCAGAATATCAAGGCAGAAAATACCACAATATCTGCTTTGAACTGGGTTATCTGGGGGCCCTTCCAAACAGCCCTATATTCCAGAATATCAAGGCAGAAAATACCACAATATCTGCTTTGAACTGGGTCATCTGGGGGCCCTTCCACACAGCCCTATAAATATCAGAATATCAAGGCAGAATATCCCACAATATCTGCTTTGAACTGGGTCATCTGGGGGCCCTTCCACACAGCCCTATATTCCAGAATATCAAGGCAGAAAATACCACAATATCTGCTTTGAACTGGGTTATCTGGGGGCCCTTCCACACAGCCCTATATTCCAGAATACCAAGGCAGAAAATCCCACAACTAAAGCTTTGGGACTGTTCTCCCAGGGCCCATCCACACAGCCCTATATTCCAGAATATCAAGGCAGAAAATCCCACAATATCTGCTTTGAACTGGGGTATCTGGGCCTTCCACACAGCCATATAATATCAGATATCAAGTAAAAACTTTGACTACTATGCTTAAGCCGTAAGACTAAGGGCCCTTCCACACAGATCTATATTCTAGAATATCAAGGCAGAAAATCCCACAATATCTGCTTTGAACTGGGTTATCTGGGGGCCCTTCCAAACAGCCCTATATTCCAGAATATCAAGGCAGAACATACCACAATATCTGCTTTGAACTGGGTCATCTGGGGGCCCTTCCACACAGCCCTATATTCCAGAATATCAAGGCAGAAAATACCACAATATCTGCTTTGAACTGGGTCATCTGGGGGCCCTTCCACACAGCCCTATAAATATCAGAATATCAAGGCAGAATATCCCACAATATCTGCTTTGAACTGGGTCATCTGGGGGCCCTTCCACACAGCCCTATATTCCAGAATATCAAGGCAGAAAATACCACAATATCTGCTTTGAACTGGGTTATCTGGGGGCCCTTCCAAACAGCCCTATATTCCAGAATATCAAGGCAGAAAATACCACAATATCTGCTTTGAACTGGGTCATCTGGGGGCCCTTCCACACAGCCCTATAAATATCAGAATATCAAGGCAGAATATCCCACAATATCTGCTTTGAACTGGGTCATCTGGGGGCCCTTCCACACAGCCCTATATTCCAGAATATCAAGGCAGAAAATACCACAATATCTGCTTTGAACTGGGTTATCTGGGGGCCCTTCCAAACAGCCCTATATTCCAGAATATCAAGGCAGAAAATACCACAATATCTGCTTTGAACTGGGTCATCTGGGGGCCCTTCCAAACAGCCCTATATTCCAGAATATCAAGGCAGAAAATCCCACAATATTTGCTTTGAACTGGGTTATCTGGGGGCCCTTCCACACAGCCCTATATCCCAGAATATCAAGGCAGAATATCCCACAATATCTGCTTTGAACTGGGTTATCTGGATGGCCTTCCCCACAGCCCTATATCCCAGAATACCAAGGCATAAAATCCCACAATATCTGCTTTGAACTGCGTTATCTGGGGCCCCTTTCACACAGCCCTGTATCCCAGAATACCAAGGCAGAAAATCCCACAAAATCTGATTTGAACTGGGTCATCTGAGGGCCCTTCCACGCAGCCCTATAAATATCAGAATATCAAGGCAGAAAATACCACAGTATCTGCTTTGAACTGCATCATCTGGGGGTCCTTTCACACAGCCCTATATCCCAGAATACCAAGGCAGAAAATCCCACAATATCTGCTTTGAACTGGGTTATCTGGATGGCCTTCCACACAGCCCTGTATCCCAGAATACCAAGGCATAAAATCCCACAATATCTGCTTTGAACTGCATTATCTGGGTGCTCTTTCACACAGCCCTATATTCCAGTATATCAAGGCAGAAAATCCCACAATATCTGAGTGTGGAGTCAGATAACCCAATTCAAAGCAGATATTGTGGGATTTTCTGCCTTGATATTCTGGGATATAGGGCTCTGAGGAAGGGTCCTAGGATAGAGCAGGCCTGGGCAAACTTGGGCCCTCCAGGTGTTTTGGGCTTCAACTCCCACAAGTCCAAAACACCTGGAGGGCCCAAGTTTGCCCAGGCCTGGTGTACAGCCCTTCGTATCAGTTGGATGATATGGCATTGTACACACATATAATCCACTTCATAGCAGATAACGTGGATTATCTGCTCTGATAATCTGTATTTTATGGCAGTGTAGAAGGGCCCTAGGAGGGTCGGTAGACTGCCGTGGAGACAGTCTATAGATAGCCTTCTATACTGCCATATGATCCAGTTCCTGAATCCGGATCATCTGCTTTGAACTGGATTATATGTATCTACACTGCCATATACCCCTGGTGGCGCAGTGGGTTAAACTGCTGAATTTGCTGACCGAAAGGCTGGTGGTTCAAATCCAGGGAGCGGGGTGAGCCTAATTCCAGAGTTTTAAGATCCTTAAGAGCTCCCAGTGACGCAGTGGTGATGCACTGAGCTGCCAAACTTGCTAACCGAAAGGTCGCAGGTTAGAGTCCGGGGAGTAGTGTGAACTTCCGCTGTCGGCCCCAGCTTCTGCCAACCTAGCAGTCTGAAAACATGGGCATGTGAGTAGATCAATAGGTACCACTTTTGCAGGAAGGTAATGGCACTCCATGCAGTTATGCTGGCCACATTACCTTGGAGGTGTCTGTGAACAACGCTGGCTCTTCGGCTTAGAAATTTAAATGAGCACCACCCCTCAGAGTTGGACATGACTAGGCTTAATGTCAGGGGAGACCTTTACCTTTACACTGCCATATAATCTGGCTCAAAACATATAATCTGTAGTCAGAAACAGGGTTATTTGGCAGTGTAAGTGGGGCCTCAGAGGGCCAGGAAAGAAAGTGAACTGGAGAAGGAAGAAAGGAGTCCTTAAGGTGACAAAACTAAAGTGATAATTCAGTTCTTTACAGAATCCTATATTTTAAAATGCATATCTGGGCAATGTCAGGTATGTAAGACATACCTGTTTCGACAGGCTTTTAATGTTTGATACTGCTGTTTTTAAATTGTTTTAAATAGCTTTTAAATTTTGTTAGATTTTAGCTATTCTTGTAAGCCACTCCGAGCCCAAGGGGAGTGGCGGCATATAAGTCCAAATAATAAACAAATAAATACTCTAGTAATGTATAAAACGGGATTCCAGCAATGAGGATAAATAAAATATCTACAAAATATAAATGAATTTCATATTTAGATGGGTCCCATCTCCAAGATATCTCATTGTTGGGAATCAGGGGATCAGGACACTATGCTTATATGGAAAACTCATAGTATAATGACCGACAGTGGACACACACTGTATGAGGACTGTTCAATTTTTATTGATTATATCCACAAAAACCTTCATCAGTATTAACCATCAAGAGGCCAACTGAACTTCTGGGAGGATACTTTGAACTTGAAAACAGTAGACATGAATTGGATCTAGGAGTCTTAGTGGACCACAAGCTGAACATGAGTCAACAGTGTGGTTCAGCAACTAAAAAAATATATCAATTTTATTCTAGGCTGCATCAACAGGAGTATAGTGTTGAGACCGAGGGAAGTTCACTCTATTCTGCTTTAGTTAGACCTCACTGGAATAACACTGTTTCTAGTTCTGGGCACCACAATTCAAGAAGAATATTGATAAGATGGAAGGAGTCCAGAGAAGGGTGACCAAAATTATGAAAGGCTTGGAAGCCAAGCCCTGTGGGGAATTGCTTAGGGAGCTGGAAATGTTTAGCTTGAAGAAAAGGAGTCTGAGAAGGCACATCCATGACAGTCATGTTTAAATATTTAAAAGGATGCCACATTGAGGAGTGGGCAAGCTCATTTCCTGCTCCTCTGCACACTAGGACATGGAGTAATGGATTCAAATGGACTTTTCATAAGAGCACTAACTTGCACTGTTAACGTGGTTTCTAAATTCCACTACATTCAAGCTCTTGGGTTCTAGTAATTCACATCTGCATTTTAACAATGGCTATTGTTCAAGGCAGTTGTAAACCATGCCTTTCAGACTTTAATAATAGGAACTCTGAGGGTGTTGACAGAACAATGGTGTAAATATTTATATGGGAAACTGATTTAAGATCTGAGCCAGAAAGAATCAGACTCTCCTTGTTGATGCCAACTTCTTTATGACAAACTCTTGGGTTTGAGATACACAGTCCTTGATAGGGCAGCATGGTGTAATTCTGGACTAGGGGAGTTGGAGCACAGGGTTTGACCTCTTCCTTGATCATGGAAACACAGTGGGTAACTTTGGATGTCACATTCTCTTAGCCTTAGGCCCCTAGACTACCATATAAAATCCAGATTATCTGCTTTGAACTGGCAGTGTAAACTCATATAATCTAATTCAAAGCAAATAATGTGGATTATCTGCTTTGATAGTCTGAATTATATTGCAGTGTAGAAGGGGATTTAGTGGAAGAGGATGGTCAACTCCCTCTTAACAATTGTTGTCATGAAAATTCTATTTTGCCCACATAATGAGAAGACAGGAAAGCTTAGAGAAAGCAATTATGCTGGGGAAAAAGGAAGGAAAAATGAAGAGGAGCTGACCAAGGGCAAGATGGATGGATGGTATCCTTGAAGTGACTGGCTTGGCCTTGAGGGAATTGGGGGTGGTGGCGGCTGGCAGGGGGCTCTGGTGTGGGCTGGTCCATGAAGAGTCGGAAATGACTGAATGAATGAACAACAACAACATAGTGTATGCATATATATACACAATTAACAGCTGATACTATATACACACACATATACATATATGTGTATGTTTTTCTGTAATTCACAGTTGATCCTATACGTTTATCTTTCTCTCTGTGATTCACACAGACTAGGTATATGTGTGCATAGTGTATATATCTATATAAATAAAAATGTAATGTTCGTTTATGGGATTAACATAACTAAAAAACCACTGGATGAATTGATATGAAATTTGGACACTACATCCCTAACAGACCAACAAGTGACTATCACTCATAATCATCCCCCACCCCCACCCCCAAAAGCGGAAAGGACTTAAAACACAAAAAAGCTAAATGACGGAAAGCTAAATGATGCTACAGAAAAAAAGAGAAGGAAGTAAAGAGGGAGGGAAGGAAGGAGAGCAATAAAGGAAAGAAGAGGGAGGGAAAGAAAGAAGGAAAGAGAAGGAAGGAAGGAAGGAAGGAAGGAAGGAAGGAAGGAAGGAAGGAAGGAAAGAGGTGGAGAAGGAAGGAAGGAGAGAAGGAGAGAGAAAAGGGAAAGAAGGAAGGAGAGAGGGAGCAAAGGAAGGAGGGAAAGAAGGAGAGAAAGAGGGAGGGAAGATTGGCCATAGCAACGCGTGGTTGGTACAGCTAGTCTATATAAATAAAAATGTAATGTTCATTTGTGGGATTAACAGAACTCAAAAACTACTAGATGGATTGACACAAAATTTGGACACAATAAACCTATCGGGCCAATGAGTGACCATAACTTTAAAAAATTGATTTTGTCATTTGGGAGTTGTAGTTGCTGGGATTTATAGTTCACCTACAATCAAAGAGCATTCTGAACCCCACCAAGGATAGAATTGGACCAAACTTTCCACACAGAACCCTCATGATTAACAGAAAATACTGTGTTTTCTGGTGGTCTCTGACTACCCTTCTGACACCCCCTCGTAACCCCCCCCCCCCCCCGGGGTCCAGACCCCAGGCTGAGAGTTGCTGCCTTAAGGCCGTCCGGTCCAACTCCCTTCACCAGGGCAAGAAAACAGAATCGAAGCCCTCCTGACAAAAAGCCATCTGGCCATAAATATAGCTAGATATATATGATTCACACACATGTATATGACAGATATAGTATATAGTATCAAAATATAGTATCATAGATTTGAAAGGGTGTAGGTGAACTACAACTCCCAAACTCAAGGTCAATGCCCCCCAAACCCTTCTAGTGTTCTGTTGGTCATGGGAGTCCTGTGTGCCACGTTTAGTTCAATTCCATCATTGGCGGAGTTCAGAATGCTCTTTGATTGTAGGTTAACTATAAATCCCAGCAACTACAACTCCCAAATGACAAAATCTTTTTTTTTTTTTGAGTGATGGTCACTCCTTGGGTTAGTAGGTGTATTGTATCTAAATTTGGTGTCAATTCATCCAGTGGTTTTTGGGTTATATTAATCCCACAAACGAACATTACGTTTTTATTTATATAGACTACCTGTACCTGCCACGTGTTGCTGTGGCCAATCTTCCCTCCCTGTTTCTCTCCTACTTTCTATCTCTCCTTCCTTCCCTCCCTCCCTCTTTCCTTCTTTCTTTCTTTCCTTCCCTCCTTCCCTACCTCTTTCCTTCCTTCCCCTCCCTTTTTCTTTCTCTCCTTTCTTCCTTCTTTATTCTTGGATTGTAACTCTCAGCAGTCCTCCTGATTGATCTGTCTATCTCTATCATATCTCTATAATAATATAATAAAACTTTATTTATATACTGCTCAGAGACTCAGAGCGGTTCCCAAGTAACATCACAAAACATACAGAGTAAAAACAACATAACCATAAGACTAACAAACAAAATATAAGGATAAAAATTGTTGCCATAACACACATATATTCAAAGTAATCCTGCCTGTTCAAGGCAATTAAAAATTTAAAAGGCCGAGCCAAGATTTGTGCAAGCCCAAAAATTCTAGGGGCCCGGGAATTAAGTGCAATGCTATGGCAGACAACAATAATATTAGGTACAGGTCTGTGGCTGTTCATTCCGGGGCCGATTAGAGGAAAGAATCTGGGTAACTGGTAGGAATAATAAGGCTGTATTAGACAATGTGTAGGGCTGAGTTAGAGCTGGTCATTTTCAAAGGCTTGTTGAAACCACCAGGTCTTCAAGCTCTTACGAAAGGAGGGGAGGGATGGGGCCCAGAGGCGGCCCTAGGTAATTTTCAATAGTAAGCAACAGTATTTTGCCCCCCTCCCCCCCCCCCACCAATCACTGATATATATTTTCTGTTTGTCTTGGGAGTTCTGTGTGCCATATTTGGTTCAATTCCATCATTGGTGGAGTTCAGCATGCTCTTTGATTGTAGGTGAACTATACATCCCAGTAACTACAACTCGCATATTTCAAGGTCTATTTTCCCCCAAGAACGCCTCAAGAGTGCCCCTGGGCAAAAGCAACTATACTGCGAATGCTTACTTTGCGTAATGGGTTGAGCCACCCCTGATGGGGCCTGTCTTATTTCCCTTGGAAGGGCATTCGCAGGTGGACGGGTGGGCCACCACTGAGAAGGCCCTCTCTCTCGTCCCCACCAACCACGCTTGAGACGGTAGTGAGACTGAGAGGAGGGCCTCCTCTGAAGATCTTAGAGCTGTCTAATCTATAAATCATATCTATCTGGAGGACTGCTGGGAGTAGCAGTCTAGGAATAGGGAATAGGAAAAATGTACGGATTGGGATGCTCTCAAAGAAATCCAAGGAGAAGCAAGCTTGCAGCTTGGAAGAAGTGCACTTGGAGCATCCTCCTCCCCTAAAGGGCCTGGTCTAGAGGATGCTGGGAGCTATAATTTTTGTGCATGCGCTGTTTCATCATTTAGCTTTTTGAGGTTTTTAAGTCCTTTCCACTTTTTTGGGAGGGGTTTATGAGTGATGGCCATTCGTTGGTCTCTTAGGGATGTAGTGTCCAAATTTTGTGTCAATTCATCCAGTGGTTTTTGAGTTATGCTAATCCCACAAACGAACATTACATTTTTATTTATATAGATATAATTGTTGTTGTTCATTCGTTCAGTCGTCTCTGACTCTTCGTGACCTCACGGACCAGCCCACGCCAGAGCACCCTGTCAGCCGTCACCACCCCCAGCTCCTTCAAGGTCAGTCCAGTCACTTCAAGGATGCCATCCATCCATCTTGCCCTTGGTCGGCCCCTCTTCCTTTTACCTTCCACTTTCCCCAGCATAATTGTCTTCTCTAGGCTTTCCTGTCTCCTCCTGATGTGGCCAAAGTACTTCATCTTTGCCTCTACTATCCTTCCCTCCAATGAGCAATCCTGGAGGATGGACTGGTTGGATCTTCTCGCAGTCCAAGGCACTCTCAGAACTTTCCTCCAGCACCAGAGTTCAAAAGCATCTATCTTCCTTCGCTCAGCCTTCCCTAAGGTCCAGCTCTCACATCCGTAGGTTACTACAGGGAATACCATGGCTTTGACTAGGCGGATCTTTGTTGCCAGTCTGATGTCTCTACTCTTTACTATTTTATCGAGACTGGACATTGCTCTCCTCCCAAGAAGTAAGCGTCTTCTGATTTCCTGGCCACAGTCTGCATCTGCAGTAATCTTTGCACCTAGAAATACAAAGTCTGTCACGGCCTCCACATTTTCTCCCTCTTTTTCCAGTTGTCAATCATTCTTGTTGCCATAATCTTGGTTTTTTTTATGTTTAGCTGCAACCCGGCTTTTGCGCTTTCTTCTTTCACCTTGATTAGAAGGCTCCTCAGCTCCTCCTCGCTTTCGGCCATCAGAGTGGTGTCATCTGCATATCTGAGGTTGTTAATGTTTCTTCCAGCAATTTTCACCCCAGCTTTGCATTCATCAAGCCCCGCACATCGCATGATGTGTTCTGCATACAAGTTAAAAAGGTTGGGTGAGAGTATGCAGCCTTGCCTTACGCCTTTCCCAATCTTGAACCAGTCTGTTGTTCCGTGGTCAGTTCTGACTGTTGCTACTTGGTCCTTGTACAGATTCCTCAGGAGAGAGACAAGGTGGCTTGGGATGCCCATCCCACCAAGGACTTGCCACAATTTATTATGATCCACACAGTCAAAGGCTTTAGAATAGTCAATGAAGCAGAAGTAGATGTTTTTCTGAAACTCCCTGCCTTTCTCCATTATCCAGCGGATATTGGCAATCTGGTCTCTCGTTCCTCTGCCTTTTCTAAACCCAGCTTGAACATCTGGCAACTCTCGCTCCATGTATTGCTGGAGTCTTCCTTGCAGGATCTTGAGCATTACCTTACTGGCATGAGAAATAAGGGACACTGTACGGAAGTTTGAGCAGTCTTTCGCATTTCCCTTTTTTGGTATGGGGATATATGTTGATTTTTTCCAGTCTGATGTAGTAGTAGGTGCATTGTATCTAAATTTGGTGTCAATTCGTCCAGTGGTTTTTTGAGTTATATTGATCCCACAAACAAACATTAAATTTTTATTTATATAGATAATAGATAGATAGATATAGATGCATTATAGATATGGATACATTTAAAACACATTGTATTTCAAAATTTCTTTTTGCAAAGAGTGCGACCTGCATTGCAGCTGCCTTTTTCCCCTGGACCCTTCTTTCCTTCAATTGAGAGAGAGAGAAAGGGAAAGAGAAAGGGGGGTGGAGGAGGAGAGGTCTGCCTCTGCCTGCTGCTTCTCCTTGACAATGACACAGAGAAACCGGTGTGCTCCATTGCAGCTCATTGGACAAAGGGCCTGCCTCCAATCCCCCTTTCTCCAACCCAGCCCAGCCCTGGCCATTAAGAGGACCCCTCCCTTCCCATTTCCTGAAGCAGCCATAGTGACCTATATGCACATCAGAGAACAGACTTGAGGCCCCCTCCTCCGCCCCCCTGCCCACCCACCATTGTGGGGCTTTTTTGCAAAGTCGCCTCAATCCTTGCCTCCTTTTCCCAGAATCCGCCAATAGGAAAAATCGGCGCCGGCGGCTCCGACCAATGAGGAGACAGCGACGCGGCGGTTGCCAGGCAGGTTAAGGTGAAGCAGGCCCAATGGGGGCAACCAGCCGCCCGGGCGCAGAGGAGGAAGAGGGAGGGAGAAGGAGAAGGAGAGGGAGGCGGCGGCGAGGAGGAGGAGAAGCGGGCGAGAGACGAGAGAAAGGCCGAGAGCGGGGCCACAGGCAGCCCTTCACGGTCCGGGATGCCCTACAAGCTGAAGAAGGAGAAGGTGAGGAGGGGCCCCTCTCCCCAGCAGGGAAGGGCTTGGCGCAAAGGGGAGGGGAAGAAGGAAGGCTGGCCGGGCCTCGCAGGGAGGGAGCCAGGGAGGCAGGCCTCCTGTCTGGGCCTTGGATGGGCCACTGCAGCAGAAGCAATTGCCTTTCCCATGGCAAGGAATAGGATTTGCAGCCATGCAAGCCCAGTCCCTCCCCAGCACACAAACACATCTATTGGCCATACATCTCTATCTCTGTATCAGGGGGAAAGGCCCAGCTCTCAATGCAACACACCTGCAGAGGGGCATGTCTAGGTTGGCAATACACACAGAGAGGAGACAATGCAAGGCGGGGATGAAAGGGAATCAGCCAGTGGGGGCTTTGCATCAAAGAGGATGTTGCGTGTACTCTACAGGCGTGTGCATGTGAAGGAGGAGTTGCGTGCACTCTACACTCATGTGAAGGAGGAGTGGTGTGTGCTCTGCATCTCTGTGCATGTGAAGGAGGAGTTGTGGGTATGTGGATGAGGAGTTGTGTGTACTCTACATGTTTGTGCATGTGAAGGAGGAGTTGCATGTACTCTACACGTATGTGCATCTGAAGGAAGACTGTGTACTCTGCATGTGTGTGCATTTGAAGGAGGAGTTGTGTGTATGTGAATTAAGAGTTGCATGTACTCTACATGTGTGTGCATATGAATGAGGAGTTGTGTGTACTCTACATGCATGCATGTGAAGCAGGAATTGTGTGTACTCTGTACACATTTGCATGTGAATGAAGAGTTGTGTATGAATGAGGAGTTGTGTGTATGTGAATTAAGAGTTGCATGTACTCTACATGTGCGTGCCTATGAAAGGAGTTGTCTGTACTTTACACGCATGCATGTGAAGCAGGAGTTGTGTGTATTCTGTACACGTTTGCATGTGAATGAAGAGTTGTGTATGAATGGGGAGTTGTGTGTGCTCTACACACATGTCCATGTGAAGGAGGAGTTGTGTGTACTTTGCATGCATGTGTATGTGAAGGAGGAGTTACGTGTACTCTGCACTCATGTGCATGTGTAATTGTGAATGTTGTGTGTATTCTGCACATTTATGCATGAGAATGAAGAGTTGCATGTATTCTACATGTATGTATGTGTGAATGGGAACTTGCATGTACTTTACAAGTGTGTGCAAGTGAGTGAGGAGTTGTGTGTATTCTACACACATGTGCATGTGATGAGGAGTTATGCGTACTCTACACACTTATGTGTGAATGGGAATTTGTGTGTACTTTACATGTGTGCATATGAATGAGGAGTTGTGTGTACTCTACACTTGTGCATGAGAATGAGGAGTTGCATGTACTTTACACACGTGTGCATATGAATGAGAAGTTGTGTATACTCTATACACTTGTATGTGTCAATGGGAACTAGTGTGTACTTTACACATGTTTGCATGTGAATGAAGAGTTGTGTGTACTCTACACACATGTGCATGTGAATGAGGAGTTGTGTGTACTCTATACACATGTATGTGTGAATGAACTAGTGTACTTTACATGTGTGTGCATATGAATGAGGAGTTGTGTGTACTCTATATACAGGTGCATGTGAAGGAGTTGTGTGCACTCTACATGTATGTGCATGCGAATGTGGAGTTGCATGTGTATGTGAGAACGGAAGGTATTGGGTAATTGCAGCTCCAGCATAAAGGGAAAAATAGAAGAGATCTCTGCATGATCCAAAAGGTGAGATGATGAGGACGATAATAATAATAAATTCCTAGAGTTGGGAGAGACTCCCCAGGGCCATCCAGCCATTCAAGAAGACACCATTAAAGCCCTCCTGACAGATGACCATTAGTTCTCTTGCTACCCTTGCCAACCAGGAATTAGGACAGCTGTAATCTAAAAAAAGGGAAGACTTTCAGGATATTGACTACTGTTCTGATGTTTATTATTTATGTATTTATTTATTTCTATCCCGCTGTTCTCCCAGATCGGGACTCAAAGCAGCAAAACATGTAAACAAGTACACAAATCTGAATATCTAGTGCAGGCCCGGGTAAACTTGGGCCCTCCAGGTGTTTTGAACTTCAACTCCCACAATTCCTGGCTGCTAGGAATTGTGGGAGTTGAAGTCCAAAACACCTGGAGGGCCCAAGTTTGCCAATGCCTGGTGTAGATGCACTCAGAGATGCAGCCTACATGTTGAGTTTGCAATAGTTGGCTCTCCGTATTCACAGATTCTTCATTCACAAATTCAATTGTCCATGGCTTCTAAAAATGTCAAAAAGCAAATGTTAGTTTTATCATTTTTCTTTGCCACTGAATATAGTGGGATTTGGTCATCTACAGATTTTGGCATCAATGTGATGTCCTAGAAGCAAACCCCAGTGACCACAAAGAGCCCATGTAAATGTTTATGGAGCATTGAATTTGTGTGCAATATGGTGAGATAGCAGACATAGCAGGCTGTGTTGTAAATACTATAGCTACATATACCATGATTCTGTTAAGAGACAATTCTCATGCAGCACCGTGCAAATGTAAGATGGGTGTGAGGGTTTTGTAGCTTTTTAATAGGTTTTTGAAGTGCAACCCCCAGTATTTCTCAACTTTATCCATACATTCTGACATTTCAGAAAACCGCCTTGAGTTGCCAATTGGCTGAGAAAGGCAGTATACATAATACAGTAAATAAATAAACAATAAATGAATGAATACTGGGACACATGTGACCAAACAATATCAAAACATGGTTCATAGAATCATAGAGTTGAAAAAGACTTTGTGGGCCATCCAGTCCAACCCCCTGCCAAGAAGCAGGAAAATCGCCTTCAAAGCATCCCTGACAGATGACCATCCAGCCTCTGTTTACAAGCCTCCAAAGAAGGAGCCTCCACCACACTCCAGGGCAGAGAGTTCCACTGCTGAACAGCTCTCACATTTAGGAAATTCTTCCTAATGTTCAGGTGGAATCTCCTTTCTTGTAGTTTGAAGCCATTGTTCCGCGTCCTAGTCTCCACGACAGGAGACTAGGATGGAAACATTAATAATAAGGAAGAACACACAAGCTAGGAGAGCTCCCAGCAATTTCCTTTTGTCTGGCTCTAGTGTAGTGGTTTCCAACCTTTTTTTTTAACCTGGGACCATTTGACCACCCTTCAACATTAGTACCAAAAGGGTTACAAATAAGTTTTTGGTCAACTTTAGTTTTGGTTTGTTTATTTGGGGTGCTGATTCAGAAAATTGCATTGGATATACCACATCAGCTCTACTTACCGATCAGAACATATGCCATGCAGTAGTCACCATCTGCTTGGCCATAGAAAACCATATTTAATAATCTATAGCCAATGTGGTAGTAATAATCTTTTGTGTATAGTCAGCCACTCCCCTCCCAACATCCCCGTTGCCTCGGCACTATAAGAGGGTTTTGCGAGAGCAGTCGCTCTAATTGCTGCGTGGTTTTGAGGCAATGGTGAGGCCACGGACAATACTTTAGGTCTTTTGGACCACTGGTGATCCATGAACCACAGGTTGGGAACCACTGCTCTAGTGGGAGGGGCAGGATTGCATCCCTCCCTGCTGTGTAGACTCATATAATACTGTTAAGAAAATTGCATTGGATAGACCACATCAGCTCTAGCTTCCCGACATCCCCGTTGCCTCAGCTCTATAAGAGGGTTTAGTGAGACCAATCGTTCTCATTGCCGTGTGGTTTTGAGGCAACGCTGTAGTAATGGTGAGGCCACGGACCATATTTTCATTCTTGCAGACCACTGGTGGTCCACAGATCACAATTTGGGAACCACTGCAGTAGTGGGAAGGGCAAGATTGCATCCCTCCCTGCTGTGTAGACTCATGCAATTCAATATTTATTTATTTATTTATGACATTTATATGTTGCCCTTCTCACTCCGAAGGGGACTCAGAGCAGCTTACAAGTAAAATGTAAATACAATATATTATTATTATCATAGCACAATATTAATATTATATATTACATTGTAATATGTAATATTAATATTGTGCTATGATAGTTATAGTACAATATATTATGTTGTACTATAACATTATACTGTAATATTAGTAATATTAAATTTAATATAAAATATATAGTTATAATATCATTTTATTATTATAGTATATTTTATTACATTATAATATCAATATTATATGTATATACAATCTATTCTATTCTATTCTATTCTATTATAAGCACAGTGCAGGAGACAAGATGGAACTGCCTTCCTGGCCCCTCTCTTCATTCTGATCTCAGAGCAATATGAGTCTTCACTAACATGTAATGAAGTTTCAGTCTGCATTATATGACAGTGTAGGTGGGGTCTCCGTTGGCAAATATGGCAGTGTAAATGGGGTCTGAGTTTGCAACCTTTATTTATCCTTGTTTGTTCTGTTAAAAATGTAATACAACTGTTCGGTTGCCTGACATGATAAATAAATAAATTTATTTATTTATCTACCACATTTATATCCCGCTCATCTCAATCTCGAAGGGGACTCACGGCGGCCTTACATAGGCAACAATCCAATGCCATATATTAATATATTGGTAAATAAACAAAAACATTAAAACCAAACCCATTAAAACATCAATTAAAATCACATGATCCAACTCTAAAGCCAGTGTTGAAGTAAACTGAGGAGAAAGCGGGACAGAGTAGGAAAAGGTGAAGAAAAGCAGTTTATTTGTAAAGGAGCTGAAAAAGTGGGAAATCTAAATAGTTGGAGGGGTCACAACATATAGAGAGTCTCACAGATGAAATACAGAGCTACTATATGCAGAATATACACAGAGTGAAGAGTGTAGGTACCAAAGTTGCGAATAAGCACAAAAGATATTCTAAGAATAATGCACATGTCCACATGTGCTGTTATTTAAGACCCATGGCTGGGGCAAAAGGAGAATCTAAACCAGTGGTTCTCAACCTGTGGGTCCCCAGATGGTTCGACCTTCAACTCCCAGAAATCCTAAAAGCTGGTAAACTGATTGGTATTTCTGAGAGTTGGAGGCCAAAATACCTGGGGACCCACAGGTTGAGAACTACTGATCTAAATAAATGCAATGATAATATTTGTGTAATAGAATATAATGCAGAAAGTGATTGCGGGCCTTCAAGTTCTCTCCAACGTATGGCAATCCTAATGGGAGCTTGTCAAACTGTTTGGTCTCTATGACTGAGAGATTGTCACTTGCCCAAGGTCACCCAGTGGGTTTCTATGGCTGAACAAGGATTGTGCTCCAGTGCTCAAGTCTCTACCTTATACTAGCTCTCATACTTAGTACTGCTCATTGAAATACATACATATACATATATATACACACAGAGAGAGAAAGGAATTTGTTTGGGCTTAATTTGCATGCTGAATGCTAATGCCATGAATGTAACATTTCTAGTAGTGGTGGAATACATGCTTCCAAATGAAGAATGTGGTATATTTGATTTTGTCAGATGAGGCTGGAAATAAGCCTGCTGAAAACCCTGGAGAGTCTAGACTGACTGGCAGCTTCTTCCAGGTTTTAGTAGACACTGCTAAGCTAGATGGATCAAGGTCTGAGTTGTTGTAAGGGATCTCCCTATGTTTTACTTTTGTATATGGGGAGATGTGTTATGAAACATAGGAGCATGTATGAACAGGGTTGCACTTGATTGCCTGTGAGAATCCATGGCACCACATGCATTATCATTATGAATAAACAACTATAGGTGAATATTAGAGTGTAATAGTCCCATATTTCCAGGATATAACATTACACGGGCCCTACGATTTCCTGCGAAGTATGGATAACATTGCTTACTGTGTTGCTGTGAGTTTTCTGGACTGTTTGACCATGTTCCAGAAGTATTCTCTCCTGACATTTTGCCCACATCTGTGGCAGGCATCCTCAGAAGTTGTCAGGTGTATTTACTAAAGTGGTGTTAGAGTTCATTTCTCCTTGACTTACAAACTGACCTAAGGATAAGTCCCATCAAATCCTTAATTTTTTTCTGATTCATGGTCACCCAAGTGTGTCATGGGATTCAAACTAGTTAGCTTGCTAGCAGATCATAAGTAACTTACCATGAGGAAGTGATCTTTGAAGTAGATTTCAGGGTTTAGTTTCCTTTTCATTCATTCTTCGCCAACTTCCATTCAGATATGTTAGATGTGGGATAAATAAGAGTTATGATAATACCCAGAAGAGGTCCCTGAAGGTGCATCTACACTGTAGAATTAAAGCAGTTTGACACACTTTAACTGCCATGGCTCAATGCTGTAGGATAATGGGAGGTTTAGTTTTACAAATCCCATGATTGCTGTAGCATTGAACCATGGCAAACTGCAATAATTCTACAATATAGATGAATCACAGTTGGGAAAGGCAGAGTAAAGAATTCTGCTACTTTTTATAGGCTGGATAGGAACCTCCCTCACCTTGAAATTCCTACCCTGCCTGACTTAACTTCAGCCTTCCAGGACTTTGCTTTGTCCTCTCATGGACTGTCTCTTCTACTCATAGGTAGAATAATAGAGTTGGAAGAGACCACATAGACCAGGGGTTCTCAACCTGTGGATCCCCAGGTGTTTTGTCCTACAACTCCCAGAAATCCCAGCCAATTTACCAGCTGTTTGGATTTCTGGGAGTTGGAAGCCAAACATCTGGGGACCCACAGGTTGAGAACCACTCACATAGGCCATCTAGTCCAATCTCCTACCATGCAGGAAATCACAAAGTATCCCTGATAGATGGCTATCCAGTCTCTATTTAAAAGTTTCCAAGGAAGGAGTTTTCACTACACTCCAAGGCAGAAAGTTCCACTGTTGAACAGCTTGTAAGGTCAGGAAATTCTTCCTAATGTTCAGGTGGAATCTCCTTTCCTGTAATTTCTCCAAGTCCTAGTTTCTAGGGCAGCAGGAAACAAGTGTGCTCTCTCTTCCTTATGAAACCCTTTCACATATTTATACATGGTTATCATGTCTCCTCTCAATCTTCTCCATGCTAAACATGATAATTTTTATTGCCCTCTTCTGGACACTTTCCAGCTTGTTGATATAGCTTTAAAACTGTGTTGCCCAGAACTGGACACACTATTCTAGGTGAGATCTAACCAAAGCTGAATAGAGGGGCACCACGACTTCTCTTGATCTAGACCAGTGGTTCTCAACTTGTGGGTCCCCAGATGTTTTGGCCTACAACTCTCAGAAATCCCAGCCAATTTACCAGCTGTTTGGATTTCTGGGAGTTGGAGGCCAAACGTCTGGGGACCCACAGGTTGAGAACCACTGACATAGGCCATCTAGTCCAATCTCCTACCATGCAGGAAATCACAAAGTATCCCTGACAGATGGCTATCCAGCCTCTGTTTAAAAGTTTCCAAGGAAAGAGCTTCCATTACACTCTAAGGCAGAGAGTTCTACTATTGAACAGCTTGTGCAGTCAAGAAGTTTTTCCTAATATTCAGGTGGAATCTCCTTTCCTATAATTTGAACCTATTGCTCCGAGTCCTAGTCTCAAGGGCAACAGAAAACAAGTGTGCTCTCTCTTCCTTATGACACCCTTTCACATATTTATACATGGTTATCATGTCTCCTCTCAACCTTCTCTTCTGCATGCTAAACATACCCAGTTCAAGACGCTCCAGGTCTTTGATTATTTTAGTTGCCCTCTTCTGGGCACTTTCCAGCTTGTTGATACCTCTTTAAAACTGTGTTGCCCAGAACTGGACACACTATTCCAGGTGAGGTCTAACCAAAGCTGGATAGAGGGGCACCATGACGTCTCTTAATCTAGACCAGTGGTTCTCAACTTGTGGGTCCCCAGATGTTTTGGCCTTCAACTCCCAGAAATCCTAACAGCTGGTAAACTGGGATTTCTGGGAGTTGTAAGCCAAAACACCTGGGGACCCCAGGTTGAGAACCACTGATCTAGACCAGTGGTTCTCAACTTGTGGGTCCCCAGATGTTTTGGCGTTCCAGAAATCCTAACACCTGGTAAACTGGGATTTCTGGGTGTTGAAAGCCAAAACACCCACAGGTTGAGAAGTACTGATCTAGACACTATATTCCTATCTGAGCAGCTAAAAAATCCCATTGGCTTTTTTAGCTGCTCACTACAGGTGATACGTTGCAGCTTCCTTAGTTTATTCCCTGACCTTTCTCTGGATCTACATTGCCTAAATAATAGCTTCCTTCCTTCCCAGCATGTCCTTGGTTTGACACATAAGTCCTTTTCCTTCCAAGGAGCAGTGAGCAGAGGCCAGAGAGCTCTTCAAAGGGTTGTATTCTGAAGCAGTTAAAGGGGTGGTTTCCCCCATTCAGTGGGAGGGAAGGGGTGGGCTTAAGAAGTCAGATGCCTTTTCAGAAGGGAAAGAGAATGGATCAGGCCAGGGGCGCTGCTTAGAGGATGCTCAGTGTGTTGCTGTACAGAGACCTTCCTCTTGTCCTGGGAAGAACATCCCTCTCGGGCACCCACTTGTGGAGCATGGTATGCTATGGAAGTTGTTCCTGGGGAAAATGTCATTTTTTATGGTCACTGGAATTCCAGTTTCACAATATTTGTCTCATCTGGACGTGAACCGTAATAAGTCCTTAATGGAGCAACTCATCTGTAAATGCTCTTTCTCTTCTTTGTGTTTCTCTTTCGTTTCATCCTCCAGGACCCTCCAAAATCGACCAAAAGCACTACAAAAGCTAGTAGCAGCAGCAGCAGCAGTGGTAGTGGCAGCAGTGGGACCGGGAAAGATGCCAGCACAGAAAATTCAGAAGAGGTAGGATACTTACTCTGCAAAGGATTATATATTGTGCATTATATACCGGTTAACATTGAGTTAAATTAAAACTGATTAGCAGGAAGTGTCTGTTTTTGAACATAATTTTTTTCAGGGTGGGGTTGGGAGCAGCAACTGTTGCGTATTGAGTAGACGTGTATGTAGGATTGCACTGTGAAAGTGCTTAGTTAGCTTGCCTGGAAGCAAATGTGTATTGTTGATGCATTTGTTTCTTCTTAAAACAACAAGTGTGTGCATGTCTGTGAGTATACAGATCCAACCAGTAGTCTAAACGATGAGAGGATTTGTGGCATGTCTTAATGTATTTATAATTGTTTTAATGTATGCTAAAAGTATACTATGCTTTGTTTTTATTGTTCGGCAACCAATGGTGCCTGTTGGTAGCCGTCCTGAGTCCATCTTTGGAGGTGAAAAGGAGATAGAGATGCTCCTAATAATAAATAAACAAATAAATAAATTTTAGGATTTTTAGAGTTAGCAACTGAACTCAATAAGAAATGTATAATGAGGGGTGGGTAACTGGAGGGTAGAGAGTTGTATTGGGACCTCCTAGAGTATATTTCAGAAGTCTCTAATGAAGTAGTGATGTAGTGGATATGCAGAAATATTCCAGACTTATAAGATCTTCCAGGCACTTGATTCCCTGTCACTGCTATAGTTCAGGTTGGTTATTTCTTACCTGAAGTACATAGGACCAGAAGTATTTTAGATTTTGGAATCCCTGTATTTATGGAGGACAATAGATCATGACCTGTCAGGATCGTTGTCCATTGGCATATATAGATCATAAACTGTTAGGATCACAACCTAATCAGGGTAGCAATTCAGAGTTTATTGTCGGAGGCTTTCATGGCCAGAATCACTGGGTTGTTGTAGGTTTTTTTTGGGCTATATGGCCATGTTCTAGAGGCATTCTCTCCTGACGTTTCGCCTGCATCTATGGCAAGCATCCTCAGATTGGAACTAGGAAAATGGGTTTATATACCTGTGGAATGACCAGGGTGGGACAAAGAACTCTTGTCTGTTGAAGCTAGGTATGAATGTTTCAACTGACCACCTTGATTAGCATTTGATGCTAATCAAATTAAAATAAAATAAAATTACAACAGCAAAACAACAGAGAGGAAACAGTCAAGGGCATCTAATCACTTCTCAAAAAAAGATTGCCCCAGGCACTGTCAGGCCATCAAATGCTAATCAAGGTGGTCAGGTGAAACATTCACACCTAGCTCCAACAGACAAGAATTTTCCCAACTGGGAAACCCATTTTGTAGTGCCAGAGCGCAGTCTGTTCAGCGCCTTCCAAGTCGCCCAGTCTTCTGTGTGCCCATTTGTTCACTAGGATATATGGGAATCATACTGAATTACTACGAATTATTTTCATCTCATGGGAGATATAATTAAGAAGAGTGAGAGCTAAAACCTGTGGAAAGTTAAAGGAACATAAAAGAGCAGTCTGGTCCAATAGTTTGTTTATATGTTAGTTACTAAAGGACCAAGTGGCATGCAGTTTTAGTGGCAAATAAATTCAAGGAATGGGGCATGGGTTAAAAGAGACATACTGAGATAATTGATTGTGACACAGAGGAGTAGCATTTTGCAGACTTTCTTTCATAGTCTGCGCATGAATAGCAAGGTGTTAGGTTTCACCCCCGTTGCTGCTGAAACTCAAGTAATTGTTAATATCTCTGTCTATATCTGCAGAGCACAAAAGATCAGAATATTTGTTCTTTTCTTCAGCTTGTAGTGAAAGGAATACTACAGCATTAGGTATCAATGCTAAATATAATACTACATCTTTACTACAGGTAGGGTATGCAACAAGTGTATTACAATTGAGTATGAGACCATGTGCACTGCAGAATTATAGTAGTTTGACACTTCCACTGCCAAGGCTCCATCGTATGGAATCCTGGGATTTGTAGTTTGTTGTGTCACCAAAATTATCTGACCGAGAAGGATAAATATCTCACAAAACTACACATTCCAGAATTCCATTTCATGAAGCCATAGCAGTTAATGTGATTTCAAGCTGCTATAATTCTGCAGTGTGGATGTAGCTGATATATAAGTGGTCACGATAGTCTCTTTGATTTCTTTCTCCTGAACCTTTTAAAGGGGTTTGTAGCTGATACAGTTCTTCTGCTGCTGCTCAGTGGCTGCTTTCATTTGTCTCTGGAGAGTCACTCTAGTTACTTGAATTGGGAATCTGTTATGTTCCCATATATAAAGAAACAACGAACCATTTAACTTGCAGCCCTTTGCTTACCTGTGCAATATATAAAAAGTAAGCACCATTGAAAACACGAGACTTTTTCTAACCCAATTACATAGGTTTCAGGGTCAGTGGTCAGTTGCAGGTAGGACTTTGTTGCTTGGAGCTAAAATATTGAATGCTGAAACCCAGGAATTAGTTATTTTCATGTAGTTTTCTGCAGAGCAGACAACCCATGGTTTGAATGCGTGTCTTCCTGGCAATGTGCAGGGAGGAAACCCATTTTGTGCCTGAAGTTCAGATAATTACGAATTTATGATCTTATATCAATACATTTTAATAAGATTTCCAAATTGGCCTTAACTCAAAAACTCAAGCAACCCAATCCCTTGTGAGTTGCAGAAAGACCCTCAATTTCATGCATAGGGGATGATTATTCTCTTCTATGTTTTGAGATATAAATACCAGCTTTTTCAGAGTCACATCCTTTTGTTATTACTTATTTAATCATCAGAGAGTCCTGCGCAAAAATAATTTCCCCCCTAAATAGCAAGGATGGGTAGCCTTCAACCCTGGGGCTACATGCAATCTTTGGCCCAATTTAAAAAGCTTTTAGCAGTTAATCAATTCTGACCTCTGACAAAAGAGATCTCCAAGTCACCCAAAGTGCCATTCTCGTCTAGTTCTTCATCAAGTTACCCGTAGGCATCAAAGGTCCTACCCCTCATTTGGTTTGTAGGTGTGTTGTTGCAGAGAAGAGAGACAAAACAATCATCCCTTTATGTTTTGTGCTATCTTCAAGAAGAAATGGGAATTGTGTTGTCCTCCAGATTTTGTTGAGCTGCAAATCCCAGCATTACTGATCACAAGGTTTCTAGGAATTGTAGTGAAACAACATCTTGAGGGCTGAATATTTTCCAACCCTGCCCTAAAAGACATGTTGTGTTTCCAGAATTAGAGTTCATTTCATCAGATGAATGTTCCCTTAGATACATATAATCATGGGTAAAGTGGGAAAGAATGATAACGGGTGAGTCTAGGACACTGGTAAATCAATTCATCATTAAGATGCTAGATGCAAGCTGGAGCTAGCATTATTTAATTATCTTCCAATTTCATTGATTTAGATTTTCAAATAACAATTACTATATTATTTTTCAATATGGTTTTATTGATGAGAGTTCTGATGCTCTAGAACAGTGTTTCTCAACCTGGGGGTCGAGCCTATGGGGGGGTCATGAGGAGGGGTTCAGAGGGGTCACCAAATACCATCAGAAACATATATTCTGATGGTCATAGGAACCCTTTGGCAGAGAGAGCTGAAGATCTCTCTGCCTGTTCTTCTGTTCCTTTTTGGAAACAGACAGAGGAATCCTCCCACCAAAAGCCCTCCTCCGATGTGATTGGCCGATTGTCCTTTCAACCAAGGGTAGTCAATTCACTGTCAATTCCTCCCAACTCGGAGGGCTCTCCATGGGTCAAACTACGTTTCTCAGAAGCCCCTTTCTGTTCGTCATGGGGGTGTTGTGTGGGACGTTTGACCCAATTCTATGATCGGTGGGGTTGAGAATGCTCTTTGATTGTAGGTGAACTATAAATCCCAGCAACTACAACTCCCAAATGTCAAGATCTATTGTCCCCTAACTCCACCATTGTTCACATTTGGGCATTTTGAGTATTCATGTCAAGTTTTGGGCATATTGAGTATTCCAGATCCATCACTGTTTGAATCCACAGTGCTCTCTGGATGTAAGTGAACTACAACTCCAAAACTCAAAGTCAATGCCCACCAAACCCTTCCAGTATTTTCTGTTGGTCATGGGAGTTCTGTGTGCCAAGTTTGGTTCAATTCCATTGTTGGTGGAATTACAAATGCTCTTTGATTGTAGGTGAACTATAAATCCCAGGAACTACAACTCCCAAATGTTAAGATCTATTGTCCCAAACCAGTGTTCACATTTGGGCATATTGAGTATTCGTGTCAAGTTTGCTTCAGATCCATCATTGTTTGAGTCCACAGTGCTCTCTGGATGTAAGTGAACTACAACTCCAAAACTCAAGGTCAATGCCCACTAAAGCCTTCCTGTATTTTCTGTGCATCATGGGAGTTCTGTGTGTCAAGTTTGGTTCAATTCCATCATTAGTGGAGTTCAGAATGCTCTTTGATTGTAAGTGAACTATAAATCCCAGCAACTACAACTCCCAAATGGCAAAGTCAATCTCCTCCCCTCCAGCAACCCCATCAGTGATCAGATTTGGCGTATAAGGTAATAGTGCCAGATTTGGTCCAGTGAATGAAAATATATCCTGCATATTGCGATTCATAACAATAGCAAAATTCCAATTATGAAGTAGCAACAAAAATAATTTTATGGTTGGGGGTCACCACAAGATGAGGAACTGTATCAAGGGGTCGCAGCATTAGGAAGGTTGACAAATACTGCTCTAGAATGACTGTTGCTTCTTAATGAAAGTTTTTTCAAAAATCTCCTTTTTGTACAACTAGTTAAAAAAAGACAGTTGTATGTTTACAACATCTAAAAATATGCTAAAAGGTTTTGAATATCCTGGCAGGAAACTGAGGATCTGTAAGCTAACTTTTGCTTGGAAAAATATTGGTATGCCACAGCTGTTGATGTAAAGTAATGTAAGCATCAGGCAGTATATTTTTAACCTTTTCATCAGGCAGTATATTTTAATGAGGTCTGGGGAAATATTTCAGGTGCTCTAAGTGCCTGGTATAAAATGTTTAGTGTTATCACTGACGTTCTTGGAAAAAGAAAGAAAGAAAGAAAAATGCATTTTAAGTGTCCAGGGATTTTTCCCATGCTCCTTCTAAATAGAAGAAAGTGAGGAAGAAAGTATGTAAATTGGTCAGCAAATTACACTAATTAACAAAATGTTCCTTGGGCTAAAAGCAATTGGAATAGCTGAGAAATTGTTGTTTATTGCTATTACATTAGAGGCAGACTACAGTCACTTCCAGGCACAGAATTATATCTGTTTTTTGTTACAAGGCTGGCGTGCAGCTACAAGCAGGTGCACCCTGCAGTTATCAGAGAAATCAGGTGCTAAAATATAATGTATATTTACTTTTTTCCCCCGTGTCAGGAGCGACATGAGAAACTGCAAGTCACTTCTGGTGTGAGAGAATTGGCCGTCTGCAAGGATGTTGCCCAGGGGGGTGCCCAGATGTTTTACCATCCTGTGGGAGGCGTCTCTCATGTCCCTGCATGAGAAGCTGGAGCTGACAGGGTGGAGCTCACCCCTCTCCCGGATTCAAACTGCTGACCTTTTGGTCAGCAGTCCTGCTGGCACAAGGGTTTAACCCATTGCGCCACTGGGGGCTCCTATATTTACTATATACCCGTGATATAAGGCAACCTTGTATATAGGTCGAGAACAGAGTTTGGGACCAAAATTATGAACTTTGCTATCTCCCATGGATAAATTGAGGGAAAAACCTAAGGCATATAGCAGAAAAATCTTTTTGTCTTCTTTTAAAAATATGCAGAGGAAACATTCTCAGGAAGAGCTAACCAGATCTGTTTGTTTGAGGGGTTGCAATGACAGAGTTGTAAATTGCATTGCTGATCTTAAAATGCCTACATATATATAAATACGTATATGGAAAGAAATATGATTGACAAAAAGGAATAAGAATTTGGACTGGAGTAAACAACGTTTGGAAGAAGAACAAAGAAAGCAACCTGTCTTTATTAGGGACCCAGTGCGAAGATGGAGTTGAGAAGTGTTCCCACTTGATTATCCCTACAATGCCTAAACTGGAGAAAGAAAGACAGCTCTCCTTCTCTCCTTTCTTCCTCACCTTCTTTTTCTACCTGAGAGGCTTTTAGCAGCAACATGGGAAACCCAAGCAATTCAGTGCACCACCCATTTGGGGTGTTTTAAGGTGGAGCAAAGTGGCAGTGGCCATTTTTAATACAGGCTTACTGTACAAGCTTCTCTGTAGAACAGCTATAATGCAGGCATTGGCAAACTTCGGCCCTCTGGGTGTTTTGGACTTCAATTCCTACCATTCCTAACAGCCTCAGGCCCTTTCCTTTCCCCCCTCAGCTGCTTAAGTTCTTAGGAATGGTGGGAGTTAAGTTCAAAACACCTAGAGGGCCGAAGTTTGCTCATACCTGCTATAGTGCCTATTTTTAATGTCAGCAGAGAGGCTTTTACAATAAGTCTCTATTAAAAATGACTCCTGCTGCTCTGCTCCACCTCAAGTGCCCCAAGTGGTGGGAGCCTTGCATTCTTTAGCCTCTCCTTGTTGCTGCTGAACAGTGTTCGGGACAGAAAAATAACTGATGAATAAGGAAGGGCTGTTTTGGCCGATGAATGGATTTATTTATTTATTTCAGACATTAATATCCCGTCCTATCTCGACCTCCACAGAGAGACTCAGGGCAGCTGAAAACAAAAGCATAAATGTACATCTTAGGTAAAAACAGTATAAAACATTATAAAAACATCATAAAAAACAGTAAAAGATTAGAACAATCGCCAGAATTAAATCGTTGCTCTACACACAGTCCATTCGAGTCCATTAAACCATAGCTCTACCATCACGTTGGTCTAGTCTGCAAAGGCCTGATCCCACAGCCAGGATTTCACCTTTTCCCAGAAGGTCAGGAGGGAAGGAGTGGATCTGATTTCACTTGGGAGAGAATTCCATAGCTGAGGGGCCACCACAGAGAAGGCCCTGTCTCTTGTCCCCACCAGCTGCGATTACGATGGTGGGGAGACAGCTTCCCCGGACGATCTTAAGGTCCTAGGTGTTTTGTAGTGGGAGATATGTTCGGACAGGTAAAGTGGGCTAGAACCATTATTGGGTTGGGAGCATCTCACCTCTGCCTGTTGCCACTGCGCTCACATGGGTATCTTCCAGTATTGATCTATATATGAGTCAACCAAGGTTCCATTGAGTTGATTTTTGTCATTTTTTTTCAACTTATGCACAAGTATATATAGTATCCCCTTATAACAGTGGTTCTCAACCTGTGGGTCCCCAAGTGTTTTGACCTACAACTCCCAGAAATCCCGGCCAGTTTACGAACTGTTAGGATTTCTGGGAGTTGAAGGCCAAAACATCTGGGGACCCACAGGTTGAAAACCACTGCCTTATAACATAGCAAAGGTCATGCAACTTGTGACATTCCAGATTATGTTGGACTGCAACATGCATCATCCTTCATCATCGATGTGTCCAAAAATATCACGAAGGCTCATAAATTGCTCACTCTATAGAGATCTGGCTATGGAAGAAGTGCATTTTCTCTTTCTGTGTGTCTAGCTTTAACTTCCCTTGTGTGTTGGGAATGCCTCTTGTCTCCATTGGATTATGACACTTCTGGTGCAGAAATAGGCTTCTGAACAATTCACAGAAACAACACCATAGAAGTAACTCCAGTGTTGGTGTTCAAGGAACAATCATGCAGATTTTAAATCCGTAAGGAATCCAATAGCAGCTTGATACTGATGTGCAACCAATCCATGCGTTATACATAATCATGAGTTCTTTATCAGATGCACAGACTGCAGAATCCTGATCTGATTTCCTTGCCATTTTTTTCCTAAGACCTAAAGGAGGTTGGATTCTGAATAATAGTGCCCCACACCCCTCCTAATGTGAATTACAATGTTCTTTACAGATTCCTCTTCCATGTCAGATCTGCAGCAGTCAAAGATATAGTCATAGCTGTTCAAATGGAAGCCACCCACAGCCATTATCTCCTGCAAGTACTGGCTCATTGCTTGGGCTGACAGTGTGTGCTGTCCTTATGCAACTCTGATTTCAGGTTTTCCAAACTCCTCCAAAGTATTTTTCTTTCTGGTTCTTCCTTTGCAAAGACTATTACATAGGATATAGCAAGAGATTTAACCAGACCTCACAATCTCTGAGGATGCCTGCCATAGATGTAGGTGAAATGTCAGGAGAGAATGCTTCTAGAGCAGTGGTTCTCAACCTGGGGTCCCCAGATGTTTTTGGCCTTCAACTCCCAGAAATCCTAACAGCTGGTAAACTGGCTGGGATTTCTGGGAGTTGTAGGCCAAAAACATCTGGGGACCCCAGGTTGAGAACCACTGTTCTAGAGCATGGCCATATAGCCCGAAAAACCTATAACAAACCAGTGATTCCAGCCATGGAAGCCTTTGACAATACATTAACCTTTTGCTGCTTGTAAATAGGCAAGGCTGGGTATTGGTTGGGGGGAAAATATCTGTACCAAAAAAAGCTTTGTTCTGCAAGCTAGAAGGATCTAGTGATGTGAAAGGTTTCTGCTTAAGACTTTGGGGAGCTTCTGCTGGTCACAGTAGACCAAGGACATACAACCCATTATTTGCCTTATATTTGAGACTACACACCCATAAACTTTAGGAAATATGGGTTGTAATGATAGATTATGGAAATTGCAATCCAGAGAATCTGGGAGCTACTGAATTGTCTTATCCTAGAGCAGACAGTAGACATACTATTTAACCTCATATTAATGGAACATCTGATATTTCTTCTCTTTTGATCCACAGTCATAACTTGGAAAAGGCCATATTGGCTAGAGGATTCAGGGCTTGTAGTTGAAAAATCAGGGTCGATAATAGATTTTCAGCATTTCAAGGAGAGAGCTTTCCCAGCCCTAATAAACGTATCAGAACAAGCAGATAGAAAGAGGCCTGGTCCAATTTCCTAAACATAAAAAATGATAGGAAAACTGGTACAATATACCAACATTTTTCTTCCAGTGATACCACGATAAAGTTATTCCAAAACATTTGGTTTTTCTGGGTTGCTGTGAGTTTTCTTGGCTGTATGGCTATATTCCAGAAGCATTCTCTCCTGACACCTATGGCAGGCATCCTCAGAGGTTGTGAGGTTTGTTGGAAACAAGACAACTGGGCTTTATATATTTGTGGAATGTCCAGGGTGGAAGAAAGAACTCTTGTCTGTTTGAGGCAAGTGTGAATGCTGCAGTTGATCACCTTGATTACCATTGAAAAGCCTTGTAGCTTCAATGTTTCCTGTCTGGGGGAATCATTTGTTGGGAGGTTTTGGCTGGCCCTGATTGTTTCTTGTCTGGAATTCCCCTGTTTTTGAGTGTTTTTGTTTCCTTACTGTCCTGATTTTAGATTTTTAAAATACTGGTAGCCAGATTTTGTTCATTTTCATGGTTTCTACCTTTCTGTTGAAATTGCCCACATGCTTGTGGATTTCAATGGCTTCTCTGTGTATTCTGACATGGTGGTTGTTAGAGTGGTCCAGCATTTCTGTGTTCTCCAATAATATGTTGTGTCCAAGTTGGTTTATCAAGTGCTCTGCTATGGCTGACTTTTCTGGTTGAATTAGTCTACAATGCCTTTCATGTTCCTTGATTTGTGTCTGGGCAATGCTGCGTTTGGTGGTCCCTAGGTAGACTTGTCCACAGCTGCATGGTATACGGTAGACTCCTGCAGAGGTGAGAGGATCCCTCTTGTCCTTTGCTGAATTGAGCATTTATTGGATTTTTTTGGTGGGCCTGTAGATTGTTTGAAGATTGTGTTTCTTCATCAGCTTCCCTATGCGGTCAGTGGTTCCCTTGATGTATGGAAAAAACACATTTTCCTCTG
Source organism: Anolis sagrei ordinatus (assembly GCF_025583915.1). Classification (NCBI taxonomy): domain Eukaryota; kingdom Metazoa; phylum Chordata; class Lepidosauria; order Squamata; family Anolidae; genus Anolis; species Anolis sagrei. The sequence continues at coordinate 330,386,114 of NW_026844366.1, read as the reverse complement.
GATGGATCTTTGTCTTTACTCTCATGGCTTGTTCTTAGTCTTGCTTCTCTTCTGATCTCTGTGATGGAGTATCCGTTGTCCTGTAAATTCCAGTCATCACCCAAGAAGCACAATTAAAGGCCTGGCAGACCATGCAAAAAGAATATGTGGACCCCACCTCCTCCAAGGTGAACTGAACCACCTAAACTGGGCTTTACAGACCAATGGAGACTCCACCACAGACATCAGAAGAGCTGCAAGACCAAGAACAAGCTACGAGAGTAAAGACAAAGATTCACCCAGAGGAAAAGTGTTCTTACCATACAACAAGGGAACCACTGACCTCATAGAGTAGCTGATGAAGAAAGTCACAGCAACCCAGTGATTCTGGCTATGGAAGCCTTCGACAACACATTTGGTGTTTCTTTATTCTGTGTAATAGTTTTGGAAGTCAATGATCTTGAAAAGCACCTTGAAAGCATCTAAGATAATGCTTCATAAATGATCAGATGCCGAGTATTGGCACTTTCCCCCTCCCAGTGTGCCAAAGATCAGTATCATAACACAACTCAACCAAAAAAATGTTTTTCTTGGTGTTTAGCTTTTTAGACCTGTTCCTAGGGTTATTTGGGATGTTGATTCAGAAAATTGCATTGGATGAACCACGTCCGCTGTAGTTTCTTAGGTAAGGTTATCATGATTTCTTATGGATGAGAGGATTGTCAGGAATATTAAAAATTAACTATGTATTTTAAATTACAAAAATGTCAGTCAAGCATTGAAAGGGTTAAATGGATGCAATGACTCAGCAAAACCTGCAGTTCTGTACAATCAGGTGTGCCTTTAACTTAGTAGGTCTGCCTCTGTGTTAGTTTGCCTCAGTGGGAGAAACCTCTCAATCTGTGAGAAGACCTCACAGTGTGAGATAGGCCTTAGTCTGTGAGAAACTTCAGTGAGAGAAGCTCCAGGTTGAAGGCCTTGTGTGTAAAGCTACTTTGTGAAGGTTCTGGGTAAGTTCAGTGTGAGATGTGTCTCTGTGAGAGAAAAGCTGTTTATCTGCATGAGGAAGAAGCCCAGCGTGGAAGCAAAGAAGGAAGTATAAAGGACTTTATTTGTGTTACGGAAACCTTGTTTTTGTAAATAGTGCAACCATATTATTTTGCTATAAAGAAAAGCCTCCTATAGTAGAGATAACATTGGTCTATATGTTTTTGTCTCTTTTTATCACTTTGGGCTACTGGTGTTGGATCATGTTGCTGATAAGTTACTCTGCTGTACATTTATGGGGAGGGTCTTTAGTTAATCAGTCCACTTGCCCAACAAGGATGAAGACTGGAATATATGGCATATGTTCTGTATCTCAAAAACCAGAGCTGATAGAAAAATCAGTGCCATTTTTGGAATCAGGTTAAATATAACCTGAAACAGGTCTAACATTTGTGGCACCAAAATGTGTGTGGGTTGGTGTTGTATGTGTCCATTGACTACAGTTGTTGCTTTCTTTCTGGGAACTCTCCAGGCATCGGTGGGCAGTGGCTCAGGGTCTGGCATCAGTCTGGGTATTACACCATTGAATAACACTGGTCTAAAATATGAGGAAAGCGAAATAAGTATTTTGAGCATCAGCCGCGCTTCATCCCGGGGTTGATTGCATGCACTTAAATGATTAGCCTCAATACCAAGCACTGCCAAGGTGTTTATCCATTATGCCAAACATTTGGCTTTGCACAGAGCACATGAAATCCATCCCTTTGATGAAAAGCAGCTGAAGCAACAAACATGTTGTGATAATTTAATGGTATTGTAGGTGGGATAAACACTTTCACACCTTTGTGTGTTTGTTTTCTGCTTCTAGAAAGAGCGCGAGCAGGTGAAGGAATAGCTTAGAGCCATTCTTGGAAGGCTTAAAAGAATCAGATAATGCTTGTCCAGCTGCTTGTGACTTTGATTGCCATCTTGTAGGTACTCAGATGTTATTGGACTGCACCTCCCAGAATCCCTTGCCATTGGCTGGGTCTTTTGGAATTAAAGTCCAGTAAACATCCAGGGATCCAAAACTAGGAACTACCACTCCACATGGCTAAAAGGTGGGTTGAGATCGCAAGTGAATACGTACATTGACTCTCTGGTTAAAGCAATGGATCCTTCCAAGTGGAACCTTCCAATTCCGCGACCCCTTAATGTAGTTCCTCATGTTGTGGTGACCCCCAACCATAAAATTGTTTATGTTGATACTTCATAACTGTAATGTTGCTACTGTTATGAATCGTCATGTAATTATCTGATATTCAGGATGTATTTTCATTCACTGGACCAAATTTGGCACAAATACCCCATACGACCAAATTTGAATACTGAGAAGATTGATTTTGTCATTTGGGAGTTGTAGTTGCTGAGATTTACAGCTCATCTACAATCAAAGAGCTTTCTGAACTCCACCAACGATGATATTAAACCAAACTTGGCACACAGAACTCCCATGACCAACAGAAAATACTGGAAGGGTTTGGTGGGCATTGACCTTGAGTTTGGGAGTTGTAGTTCATCAATATCCAGAGAGCACTGTGGATTCAAACAGTGATGGATCTGGACCAGACTTGGCACAAATACTCAATATGCCGAAATGTGAACACTGGTGGAATTTTGGGAAAATAGATCTTGATATTTGGGAGTTGTAGTTGCTGGGATTTATAGTTCACCTACAATCAAACAGCATTCTGAACCCCACCAACAAGGGAATTGGGTCAAACTTTCCCCATAGAATCCCCATGACGAAAACAAAATACAAGAAGGCTTTAGTGTAAGGATTTGGTGGGCATTGACCTTGAGTATTGGAGTTGTAGTTCACCTACATCTAGAGAGCACTGTGGACACAAACAGTGGTGGATCTGGACCAAACTTCGCATGGCTATTCAATATGCCCAAATGTGAGCACTGATGGAGTTTGGGGAAAATAGACCTTAACATTTGAGAGTTGTAGTTGCTGGGATTTATAGTTCACCTACAATAGAAGAGCATTCTGAACCCCACCAAACTTCCCACACAGAACCCTCATGGCTGACACACAATACTGTGTTTTCTGATAGTCTTTGGCGACCCCTCTGACACCTCCTTTGCAGACCCCCAGGTTGAGAAACGCTTGGTTAAGGCTTAGAAATCTCGGTATGCATACTTTTGCTTATGTAGAGTTCTTTTTCAGCATTCTTCGTCATACTTGCATCCCTTTGGGCCTTCGTGCACTTTTTTAAAAAGCCTCCTTTTAAAAGCTGTTCTTTTATTTCCATGGCATTGAACTCTCCTCAGCTGTATTTGCCCTAAAAACAAATAGGAGCTTTCTCAGGGTTCACCCAAGCAAAAGCTACTGCTGGGGAAAATTAGCAAAGGTTTAGCTGAGAGAGCATGTTAAGGGGGAGCCTCGTGTATACCTCCTAATTTAAAAACTAAGATAAATATTTGCATAAATACAAGGGGATATTGATATCATTCATTTAATGAAGTAGATATGCTCCTATGTCCTCTTTATCAGAACATTTGGTAGCAGGGGTAGGTATAACATGGGAAGAAGAAGGATAGTCTGCAATAACATAAAGAAGAGCAGCAACCTCATATGTTTTCTCACATTGTTATTCGACTTGTAGAAGAGAAATGAAACAACTTGGGTAAACCATGAATAAATAAACAGATGCATTTCGAACCTTAATAGGGAGCACTTGGAACATTGGCTTGCTGTGACTTTTCCAGACTGTATGGCCATGTTCCAGAAGCATTATCTCCTGATGTTTTGCCCACATCTATGGCAGGCACCTTCAGAGATTGAGAGGTCTGTTGGAAATTAGGCGTGAGGTTTATATATCTGTGTAATTTCCAGGGTGGGAGAAAGAACTCTTGTCTACTTGAGGCAAGTGTGAATGTTGCAAATGGCCTGCTTGATTAGCATTGAATGGTCTTGCAGCTTCAAAGCCTGGCTGCTTCCTGCCTGGGGAAATCCTTTCTTGGGAGGTGTTAGCTGACCCGGATCGATTCTTGTCTAGAATTCCCGTTTTTTGGGTGTTGCTCTTTATTTACTGTCCTGATTTTAGAGTTTTGTAATACTGGTAGCCAGATTTTGTTCATTTTCATGGTTTCCTCCGTTCTGTCAAAATTGTCCACATGCTTGAGTTCAATGGCTTCTCTGTGTAGTCGGACATGGTGGTTGTTAGAGTGGTCCAGGATTTCTGTGCTCTCAAATAATATGCTGTGTCCAAGTTGGTTCATCAAGTGCTCTGCTATGGCTGATTTCTCTGGTTGACTACACAGAGAAGCCATTGAAATCCACAAGCATGTGGACAACTTCAACAGAAAGGAAGAAACCATGAAAATATATTATTATTATTATTATTATTATTATATTAATATAATAATAGTAATAATAATAATAATAATAATAATAATAATAATACACTTTATTTATATTCCGCCCTTCTCTCCCAGGGGACTCAGGGTGGATTCAAGCATTTACATACATACATTGGCAAACATTCAATGCCTTTACAATCATAAAGTACTGTGTTAAAGAAGGAATTATCACCCCTCCTTGCATAATAATAATGGAAACTTCTCCATCCACGTTATCATCATTGAGAAATATAGTGTATTGTGGTAGTTTCAGTCATGAACTAGGATTCTGGAGACCAGGTCTCAAATCCTTACACAACCACATCTGAACAAATCCTGATGAAGAAATTACATACAGGCCTTACCTTAGGGTCACCATTCCTTGTAAGTGACTTGAAGGCACAGATATAGTATACAGGCCATCCCTGAGTTACAAACATCCGACTTACAAACGACTCATCATTACAAATGGGGTTGAGACAACAAGAAGTGAGAGAAATCGATCCCTCGGGAGGAAAACTCACTCCTGAAAGAGTTATCATGGAGGGAAGGTGTCTCCACTGAAGCTTTCTCACCAATCCTTGCTTCCACAATTTTTTTGTTGTGTCAGGAGCGACTTGAGAAACTGCAAGTTGCTTCTGGTATGAGAGAATTGGCCATCTACAAGGATGTTGCCCAGGGGACGCCCAGATTATTTTTTGATGTTTTTATCATCCTTGTGGGAGGCTTCTCTCATGTCCCCGCATGAGGAGCTGGAGCTGATAGAGGGAGCTCATCCGCCTCTCCCCAGATTTGAACCTGCGACGTGTCGGTCTTCTGTCCTGCCAGCACAGGGGTTTAACCCACTGCGCCACCGGGCCAAATGTTTCAAATTCCCATTATCACAGGGAGAGAAAGTAGGGTGAAATCTTCTGAACACGGGCACAGACAGCAAAACAAACCTTATGGGGTGTTAACTCTTCCCTATGCTATGCAAAGCTTGTGTGTGTATATATACACACATACGTACATGTATGGTTGGAGTTACACTTAATAATAATAGTAGTAGTAGTAGTAGTATGGATCGTCGATGTTGCAATCCCAGGTAACAGCAGGATTGAAGAAAAACAACTGGAAAAGCTGACACTATACGAGGATTTAAAGATCAAACTTCAAAGACTCTGGCACTAGCCAGTAAAGGTGATCCCAGTCATGATCAGTACACCGGATGCAGTGCCTAAAGACCTTGGCCTGCACTTAAACACAACAGGCGCTGACAATATTATCATCTGTCAGCTGCAAAAGGCCACCCTACTCGGATCTATACGCATTATTCGCTGATACATTACATAGTCCTAGACACTAGGGAAGGGTCCGACATGTGATCATAGAATCAAAGAGTTGGAAGAGACCTCATGGGCCATCCAGTCCAACCCCCTGCCAAGAAGCAGGAATATTGCATTCAAATCACCCCTGACAGATGGCCATCCAGCCTGTTTAAAAGCTTCCAAAGAAGGAGCCTCCACCACACTCCGGGGCAGAGAGTTCCACTGCTGAACAGCTCTCACAGTCAGGAAGTTCTTCCTCATGTTCAGATGGTATCTCCTCTCTTGTAGTTTGAAGCCATTGTTCCGCGTCCTAGTCTCCAAGGAAGCAGAAAACAAGCTTGCTCCCTCCTCTCTGTGGCTTCCTCTCACGTATTTATACATGGCTATCATATCTCCTCTCAGCCTTCTCTTCTTCAGGCTAAACATGCCCAGCTCCTTAAGCCGCTCCTCATAGGGCTTGTTCTCCAGACCCTTGATCATTTTAGTCGCCCTCCTCTGGACACATTCCAGCTTGTCAATATATCTCTTGAATTGTGGTGCCCAGAATTGGACACAATATTCCAGGTGTGGTCTAACCGGAGCAGAATAGAGGGGTAGCATTACTTCCCTGGACCTAGACACTATGCTCCTATTAATGCAGGCCAAAATCCCATTGGCTTTTTTTGCCGCCACATCACATTGTTGGCTCATGTTTAACTTGTTGTCCACGAGGATCCAGTAGAACAGCCAGCATAGTGATCTTGTTTGCTGTGTACTAATCTTGTTGTGTTTCTAATCATCATCATCATCATCGTCATCATCTTTATTTATATCTCACCACCATCTCCTTGAAGTTGCTTGGGCGGTTTACAAGGCACTCCAGGGTGCACATATAACATACAATAGGTAAAAATGGTACAAAAGTATAAAACAAGGCACATAAAATTATTACAACAACACCCATCAACACATGTAGCATAAAATCAAAATAATACAATATAAAACTAACTGCTGTCAATTCAGAAAGTGGCAAATGTCAACTTCATATAGGCCCATTCAGCCTACTCAAGGTCAAATGCCTGTCTGAACATCCATGTTTTCAGGTTGGAAGGATTGATGGGTGAGGGCTAGTCTAATCTCTTTTGGGAGGGTATTCCAGAGCTGGAAGGCCTTCTCTCTTGTCCCCACCAACCGCATGTGAGACAGTGGTGGGACCGAGAGGAGGACCTCCCCGGTAGATCTCAGAGTCTGTGCTGGCTCGTAGAAAGAGATGCAGTCTCGAAGATAGGTTGGACCCGAAGCGTATAGGGTTTAAAAATGTTAAACCACTGAGCTGCTGAACTTGCTAACTGAAAGGTCGCAGGTTCAGATCCGGGGAGCGATGTGAGCTGCTGCTGTTAGCCCCAGCTTCTGCCAACCTAGCAATTTGAAAACATGCAAATGTGAGTAGATCAATAGGCACTGCTCCAGCGGGAAGGTAACGGCTCTCCATGCAGACATACCGGCCACATGACCTTGGAGGTGTCTACGGACAACGCTGGCTCTTCGGCTTCGAAATGGAGATGAGCACCAACCCCCAGAGTTGGACACAATTGGACTTACTGTATATACTTGAGTATAAGCCTAGTTTTTCAGCCCCTTTTTTAGGCTGAAAAATCTCCCCTTGGCTTATACTCGAGTCAATGTTATTTACTATTTTACTCTGTTATTAGTATTATTTTTATTGCATTTATTATTTTACTCTATTATTATTACATTTATTATTTTACTCTTTATTGTTATTGTAACATTTATTATTTTACTCTTTATTGTTATTACATTTATTATTTCACTCTATTTATTATTGTTGTTGTTACATTTATTATTTTACTCTTATTACTGTTATTACATTTCCATTATTTTACTTTATTATTCTTTTTATTACATTTATTCTTTTACTCCTTTTATTATTATTGGAAGGATATGTAAGCACATTTACATTGAAGAAGGTTAGAATAATGGTTTAATCAGAGTTGGACAGCTTTATCTTAAATTACAATTTTATTTAAATATTTTTGAATATTTACTCTACTGATGCCCCAATTAATGTAATGTTATTGGTATCTATTTCTATTTTGAAACTTACCAGTAGCTGCCTCATTTCTTGCCCTTGGCTTATACTCAAGTCAATATATTTTCCCAGTTTTTTGTGGTAAAATTAGGTGCCTCGGCTTATATTCGGGTCGGCTTATACTCAAGTATATATGGTAATATCAGGGGAAAACATTTACCTTTAGCTGCAGCAGTCAAAATGTTTAACCTCATGTCTTCGTTCAGCTTAAACAACTTTTTCTATTTCTCCTTGTCCTCAAATTGGGATGTTTTCTTGTCCTTTCCTATCCCCGCTTCTTTACCAAAAGACCTTGTACAAACTTTTTTTTTTGGGTGAAAGTACAGCAATTTAGATGCAGGAACTTTTAACAATGCTCCTTGAAATCTCCTGGGCATTTTCTTGGCAAAACAATGAAACAGTCTTCTTTACCCCTTGTCCACTCCGCAAAAAAAAGTGTCCTTGGTATGATTCTACCCACAGCCCTTGTGCTATCCACATTAGAGGTATCATTTTAAAGTTGTTATTGTTTCCTCCCCCCTTAATCATTGAGGGAAGGTTGAGACAAATGTTTCTATTCTTTTCTTTTAATATACTCCATTCAGGATTCTGGAAAAAGGATGAATTGAAAAGTGGCACAGGCCCTCTTCAGACTTATAATGAACTGGCCGCCGTGAGATCCTATTAATATTCAACAGGCGACATGGTGGGACTGGCAGCGTGCCCCATGGCCCTTCAAGAGAAAAGTGGAGCAAGTCTTGGGCAGGAGAGAGGAGGAGGGATTGGGGGAAACCCCCCATTTCCAGATGTCTTTGCAAAAAGTATTGTTCTGTGCTGTTTGCTTCCCATAGTATTTTTTCTGGTTCAGGGCATCTGCAGGCCTTCCCCTATTCCTTCTTATACCTATTTTTTTCCATTCCAGTCCTCCCATCACGCCAACCCTGTAATGCCTTTTCTTCTGTTCATTGATGGAGGGCACACAAGCCTGCAGCAAAAAAAAAACCCCAGCTTCGTCCTTTGAGAAGCTTCTTTCTTGTGGTGTTTGGAATTAACCTGCGAGTTGCTAAGGATTGGCTTGGTGAGGCAAGAAATGAACTTGGAGCGGCTCCAGTGGACGTTCTGCCAGCCCCTCAGCCTTGTTGCAAAAGGAGGACAGCTTTTGGGAAGAGGGTCACTGTTGGAATTCTGATTCATTTTGAGCTGGGTTGTTCCCCCTGGTTTCTCTGTGTCTTGCAAAACAACAGGTTCCTCTCTCTTTCCACCTGTGTATATGTTTATGCCAGCTCCACTTTGATCTCTCCTTTGTTCTTATTTGCAAGGCTTCTGGAAGGGCATTGAATGTGAGAGCGTGTGTATCCATGCTACCAAAGTATGGAAACATTGCGTTTAGGGACTGCAAATCACACAGTTCCCTATCCAGTCAAATGAAGTATTTTTTGTAAGCTCCACCTGTTTCTATTCCTGCATAGCTTATACTGTTCTAACCTCTACATCAGGGGTCCTCAAACTGAGGCCCGGGGCCTGGATGCAGCCCTCGAAGGTTATTTACCCAGCCCTCGCTCAGGGTCAACCTAAGTCTGTAACGACTCGAAAGCACACAACAACAACAACAATCCTATCTCATCAGCCAAAAGTAGATCCACACTTCCCATTGAGATACTAATAAATTTATATTTGTTAAAATTGGTCTTCATTTTAATTATTGTATTGTTTTGAAGTGGTTTTTGCACTACAAATAAGATATAGGAATTCATTCATGTTTTTTTTCCAAATTATAATCCTGCCCTCCAACAGTTTGAGGGACTGTGACCTGGCCCTCTGTTTAAAAAGTCTGAGGACCCCTGCTCTACATCAAAGATTTCAGGTTGGTGACACTTTTTAGACATGCATCATTTCGCAACACAGTAATTCAGTTTTGCTAGCAAACCAGAGGTCATTAAGCCAACCCCTTATATGTCGGGTTGTTTTAGGTTTTTCGGGCTATATGGCCATATTCTAGAAGCATTCTTTCCTGACATTTCGTCCACATCTATGGCAAGCATCCTCAGAGGTTGTGAGGTCTGGTTCAATGTATTGTCGAAGGCTTTCATAGCCAGAATCACTGGGTTGTTGTAGGTTTTTCGGCTATATGGCCATGTTCTAGAAGCATTCTCTCCTGATATTTCACCCTAATCTATGGCAGGCATCCTCAGAGGTTGTGATGTCTGGTTCAATGTATTGTTGAAGGCTTTCATGGCCAGAATCACTGGGTTGTTGTAGGTTTTTTGTGCTATATGGCCATGTTCTAGAAGCATTCTCTCCTGACATTACACCCTAATCTATGGCAGGCATCCTCAGAGGTTGTGATGTCTGGTTCAATGCATTGTCGAAGGTTTGATGGCCAGAATCACTGGGTTGTTGTAGGTTTTTCAGGCTATATGGCCATGTTGTATAAGCATTCTCTCCTGATGTTTTGCCTTCATCTATGGCAGGCATCTTCAGAGGTTGTGAGGTCCCTTATATGTTGTGTGTCAGCCTGTTCAGCCAGCGATTGTGTCTGATGTTCCTGATGGGAATGAGGATGATGTTCCTGATAGTGGGCCCGGGACTGTTGGCAATGTGGATGAGTGTTTGCCTGGGCCTGAGTTGAGCTCAGATGAGAGGCCCAAGCTGTGTCAGGAAGATTCACAAGGTCACATTCCTGGGAGAGGCCCTTCATAGTTTTTCTCAGAGCAATTATCTGAAGTTGATTTTTAAGTGCAGAAGTTATTGGGAGTCAAGTTAATGAGGGTGTAGATAGAAGGCAAGGCTTTTGTAAACAGAGATAGAGTGCTCAGGTGCAAAGAAGATTAGTTTGTTTACAGGAAAAGAGGGATAAGAAACCTTTATCTAGTGCTAAGGTAAAGAAAAATGCTTTCGTTTTGGTTTTGGGATCTGGAAAAATCTTATATTGATTCGCGTGAGAGTTGCCTCAGTTGGATCAACTCTTTCCCATGACAGTCTTGCTTTCGAGTGTTCTTATTTTCATGTACCAAGTTTTTGCCAAGCCCCTGATTTGTGTATTGGCCATTTTTTTCAAAACCCAGTTATCACAGGGACAGAAAGTGAGGGGAAATCTTCTGAACAGGGGCACAGACAGCAAAACAAACACCACAGAGGTGTTAACCCTTCCCTATGCTACTTAAAGGGGCCCCAAGTGGCGCAGAGGGTTAAACCACTGAACTTGCTGACAATAAGGTTGGCGGTTCGAATCCAGGGAGTGGGATGAGCTTCCACTGTTTGCCCCAGCTTCTGCCAACCTAACAGTTTGAAAACATGCAAATGTGAGATTGCTGTGTACTGGGGAGGGAGGGAGGAAGGTAATGGCGCTGTATGCAGTCATGCTGGCCACATGCCCTTGGAGGTGTCTATGGACAATGCTGGCTCTTCGACTTAGAAATGGAGATGAGCACCAACCCCCAGAGTTGGACACGACTAGACTTAATATCAGGGGAAACCTTTACCTTTACTATGCTATCTAAAACTAAAAAAAATGTATTTTTGGCTGAAGTTACATTTAAAAAAATGTCTCTGTTCTGACTTATGAACAAAATCAGCTGAAGAACAAACGTACAGAACTGTCTGTATTGCTAATCAGTACTTTGCTTGATGGGCCAATGTCTAGACAGAATCAACAGCAGCTCCCTGTATTCCTATATGATGCCTGGACAATTACAATTTCTTACTGAGGAGCTCATCTGCTGCATTTAGCCTACAGTCTATTAGTCCATCTGTTGTGAGTATTTCATGTGAGCAGAAAGCCCTTCCAGATCTCCTGCTGAAAGACCCATGTTGTGGAGCGTAGGAGATCTGCGTTCTTCTCTCCATTGAGTCATGAAATTGACTGGCCTGTCTTGGGTCAATAACTCCCTTGCTCTCAGGTTGTGGTGAGGATAATGTGAAGAAGAGAGCCATGCACTTCAACTTGATCTCCTTGCAGGTGGAGGAATATAAATGTAATCAACTCACCTACTTTCCTTCTCTAGATCCCTTCTTCCATCCTTTTGATAACGCTTATCAAATAGAAGCCACAGGATTATGTTTTCCATCTAATACTGTATTGTTTTCATTTTCTGTGATCCTTCCTTCTAGTGTTTTTCCTGCTTCGTTTTACTGCTGAGATGACCCTCCCTCTGTAAATGTGAAATTATCTGCAAAGATAAGAGGCTATTTATTAACACGCAGTCAGCATGAATTCAAACACACCTAGGGCTGAGTCACCGGTAGCACATTCATCTCTAGGTTTTTGACGGCTTGATGGCTTTTATTCAGATGCATGAACTGCCTCTCTCACAAAGCATTATACTTGTTTTAATTGACATTTAAAGATATGGAAATTCTGTTTTTGATAGTTTTGAATCCATGAAGGATCCTTCACAGGTATCAGGTGGTAACTTGCTGCTATAACTCCATGGTCAGATTATTGCATTGTGTTGTGTTTGAAGTTGACCAGGAAGTTAAAGCAAATGCAGTGAGTAGATTGCTAAGAGGTGTTGTTGGATGAGTTTACATTTCACCAATACTAAGGGAGGTGCACTGGTTACATATTTGTTTCTAGGCCCAATTCAGACTGCTGACTTTGACCCTGGCTTGAGAACCAAATCCCTGTGCTTGAATCTGCCTGTACCTGGTAGCTTGAATCTTAAGGTTTACTGGGGTGAGGGCTTTCCTTAAAGTACCTTCCATGTATTGGTTGCCATCCTGTTGGTTAGTACCAAGTAGAGTTAGACTCATTCAAACTGCCCACATTGTAAAAATAATTCTTGGTGTCTTGGTTTTTAGGCCTGTTCCTGGAGTTGTTTGGGTTGCTGATTCAGGAAATTGCATTGGATAGACGGCATCAACTCTAGCTTCTTAGATAATGTTATCATGATTCTTCCTTGGAAAGTAGATGAAGATTAGTATAATATAATATACTTTATTTATATTCCGCTGTTTCTCCGGTGGCACACTGAGCTCCAGTGGCCACTGAGCTGCTAAACTTGTTGACCGAAAGGTTGCGGGTTTGAATCCGGGGAGCGGCGTGAGCTTCCGCTATCAGCCCCAACTTCTGCCAACCTAGCAATTCAAAAATATGCAAATATGAGTAGATTTTTTCCCATGATCATGAGGTCAGGAATAGTGTGCTCCAAAACTCTTGTCAGTCTGAATAATAATAATAATAATAATAATAATAATAATAATAATAATAATGATTATTATGATTATACACACATATTTCTCTCTACGCTTCCCTCTGAGAGACATTTTACAGTCTCTCTGTGTGTATTTATTTATTTATTTACGGTATTTGTAGCCTGCCTTTCTCAGTCATAAGGTGACTCAAGGCGGCTTACAGACTTGGCAGCAATTTGATGCCATACATTCATAAAAATACAAGTAAAACATTCAATATAATATTATAAAACCATATAAAACCATTAAAAACATGTGATCACCGGTGTCGTCCTGTTAAACCCATTGTCTAGTAGCATCATATAGCCATTCCATGTTCATTCTTCATAGTTCAGAATTATTTATTGCACTGCATTTCCAAACGATTGCTCGAAGAGCCAAGTTTTTACTCTTTTTCGGAAGGCCCTGTCTCTTGTCCCTGCCAGGTGCGCCTGCGAGGAAGGTGGGATCGAGAGCAGGGCCTCCCCAGACAATCTTAAGTTCCTAGATGGTTCATAAGGAGAGATACGTTCGGACATATTATATACAATCTAATCAAAGGGTTGTAGGTTTTTTCGGCTATGTTTCGGCATATGGCTATGTTCTAGAGGCATTCTCTCCTGACGTTTCGCCTGCATCTATGGCAAGCATCCTCAGAGGTAGTGAGGTCTGTTGGAACTAGTCTAGCTACTCATTGAGAACTGGAGACCTGATGACACAAGAGACTTGTGGAGTCCAGGGATGAAACCCAACAGTAATCCATCAATACATCTAAGGAGGTGAATTTCAACCCACGAAAGCTCATGCAGAAATAGCTTTGCCACTCTTAAAAAGGGGCCACCAGACTCCATCTCTCTCCTTTTAATATAACATGGAGCCCCTGGTGGCGCAGTGGGTTAAACTTCTGAGCTGCTGAGCTTGCTGCTTTGAACGATTTGAACGGCGTGAGCTCCTACTATTAGCCCCAGGTTCTGCCAACCTAGCAGTTCGAAAACATGCAAATGTGAGTAGATCAATAGGTACTGCTACAGCGGGAAGGTAACGGCGTTTCATGCAGTCATGCTGGCCACATGACCTTGGAGGTGTCTGGACGATGCTGGCTCTTAGAAATGGAGATGAGCACCAACCCCTAGAGTCGGACGCAACTAGACTTAATGTCAGAGGAAAACCTTTACCTTTACCTAACATGGGTAGCTCTTTGAAAGTTGCACCAACTAAATTAGCTATCTCTTTAATTGGTGTTGGAGCATTAGCCTTCAGGAGGTCTTGCAACTGTGCAGAGTAAACATCCAGAATATTGAGTTATTCAGGATAATTCTTTTGTTCTATGACTTTGGGTATAAGGCGTTAACTGCTTTGCTGGTCTCATAAATTTCCCTTTTCTACTCATTTTGAAGGGTGTGCTAGAGTTGGCTGGCACTATTATCTTCCAGCTATCACAATGAGTGTGTCAAAAATAGATCATCGCTTGCATCCCTTCCACGTCTACAAGGAAGCTTGCAGAAGAATAATGAATGGGGAAATGTACCTTTGGATGACTGAGTATCCATCTTTAGAGCACATCTATCTTCTGTATTGCTAAGCTTTTAAGAACCAATGCAGTCATTTTGCAGGGTTTAATATGGCAAACTGCCTTCTGATATGGCAACAGACATTGCATTCGTGTGCAGCAGAGGGAGGGAAAGCCATGTGAGAAACCTAGGATATGCCCACACAACAGGATTATATTTACTTATTTATTTGTTTGCTTATGACATTTATATTCTGCCCTTCTCACCCCAAAGGGGACTCAAAGTGGCTTACAAGATATATATACATACAATATATTATATTATTAGCATAGTACAATATCAGTATTAAATATTACTATATGGTACTATACCTTTATATTGTAATATTATTAGTCATATTACATGTAATATAAATATATAATTATAATATCATATTATTATTAGTATTATATTGCATTATATTATAATATTATAAATATTATGTTTATATACAATATATTATATTATAGCCATGGTTGCCGTGATTCTTTCATATACAATTCTGGGATTTGTAGTTTGTTGAGGCACTTGGATTTCTCAGCCAGAAAGCTGTAGTTAAGTACTACTCAAAGTGGTAGTTCATGGGTTGGTGCCAGTTTGCAAGCATCAGCTGCCAGTTCCCATCAAGTTTCCAGGAAGGAAAGAAACAATGGCTGCCAATGAGCACAAATATGTTATTTGTCCCAAAGACTTTGGCTGCGAAAAATTGCCAGTCTCCATATCAGATACCTATAGGTGCATTGTTCTGGTTTTCTCCTGTGAATTAAAGAATTAAGTGTCCGCTGACAGAGAATTCTATGTATTTCATCTTGTGTGTCAGTTGCTTCTGATTTATGTCTACTTCAGGTTGAATCTATCACAAACGTTTTAATGGCCTTCCTTTTAGCCTGAGGGGAGTGGGGCTTGCCCAGGGTCACCCTCTGGATCTTCATGGCTGAATGAGGATTTGAACTCTGGTCTACTGGAACTCTAGTCTAACACTCAAAACACTATGCCACACCTTGCCTCCATTGGTTGACTCATGATCCCATGAATATCATACAGTTTTCTTAGGCAAAGAATATTCAGAGGTGGTATCACCAACTCCTCTGAAATATAGCTTACAGTGCCTAGTATTTGTTGGCAGTTTCCCATCCAATTACCAGTTAGAGTTGGCCCTGCTTCACTTTGAAGATCAACCAGAATCTTGCACCTTTAGTATATTTAGATTTCTCACTTACCAGACTACAAATCTCAGGATCCCATAGAGCAGTGGTTGTCATCCTGTGGGTCCCCAGATGTTTTGGCCTTCAACTCCCAGAAATCAATCAGCTAGCAAACTGGCTGGGATTTCTGGGAATTGTAGTCCAAAATCTGGGGACCCACAGGTTCAGAACCACTGCATAGGGCAGTGATGGGCAACCTTTTGAGCTTGGTGTGTCAAAATTTGCCAAAAACTTGAGCATAATTTGGGTGGAGTGTCACTTTGAGAAAAAAACCCCCATAATTTTGCAATATTTATAGTTTAAATAAGAAAAATGTATAATCCATGCTGAGTTATGGAGTGAACTATGCTCAAACGTGCCGAGGTTAAATTTAAAGATGGAATTAGATTGGCTCTTATAAGGTGTATTTCTCTGTATGTGGCCGCATGTGTCTGCGTGTCATCAAAAATAGCCATGCGTGTCAGTGCTGACACGCGTGTCATAGGTTCACCACCATGGGCATAGGGTAAAGCCATGGGAATTAAAGTGTTACCAAAATGTTATAATTGTCTAGAGTGGATACATCAAAGCTATTTTCAACTTCTTTTTGTACTGTTTCTGTACTATGTACTGTTTCTGTACTAATCCTTGTAAGAACTTCTTTCCATCCTTCCCAATGAAAGATGTCAAAGTAGAAGTTTCTAAACTGTATGTCGAAACACCATTGGTGTGTTAGCTGCTCTGTGTACGTATGTCACACGAACGTAACAAGTCTATGTTAAATAGATAACAAATCATATATTTTGTAAAAGTTTGTTGTGCTTCCATATTTTCATTATTATGCATGAGTCCATATCTCTTCTGGGGGGTTGGTTTAAGCTGAGAGGGGATATGATAGCCATGTATAAATATGTGAGAGGAAGCCACAGGGAGGAGGGAGCAAGCTTGTTTTCTGCTTCCCTGGAGACTAGGACGCAATGGAGCAATGGCTTCAAACTACAAGAGAGGAGATTCCATCTGAACATGAGGAAGAACTTCCTGACTGTGAGAGCCGTTCAGCAGTGGAACTCTCTGCCCCGGAGTGTGGTGGAGGCTCCTTCTTTGGAAGCTTTTAAACAGAGCTGGATGGCCATCTGTCAGGGGTGATTTGAATGCAATATTCCTGCTTCTTGGCAGGGGGTTGGACTGGATGGCCCATGAGGTCTCTTCCAACTCTTTGATTCTATGATTCTATGATTCCAGTTTGTTATCAAAACTGACTTACTGTGTTGTGAAATGATGTGTGTCTAAAAAGTGTGTTGCCATTCTAGAACATGGCCATATAGCCCAAAAACCTACAACAACCCAACATTAAAATGTTTAGAAAGCTTTGTTCTAGTTAATCATCGTGTTTCATTTTGTCTGAACTGGGAATCATATGTACTAGATTCTAAATGAGCCAGAATATTGCATCAACTTCAAGATGTAGTTTTAATATCTTGACTTGTTCCTAAGGTAGAAACCACGTTTTTCTGGTTCACATGAAGCATGAAAGAGTCATTAATCAGAGCAGAGGTAGGCAGAAGTTAGAGCTACGATCTCGTAGATCTGTTGGTTATTCGCTGGTTGAGTCAGTCAACAAGAGTTCTTGCCTCCTAATTATCAGTTGCAAAACCTAATCCCCACCATTGTTGTTACATGCCTTCAAGTGGCTTCTGACTTAACTGCAATCCTAAGGCTAAACTATCACAGAGTTTTCTTGTCAAAGCTTATTCAGGATAGGTTTTCCCTTGCCTTCCTTTTAGCTGAGAGTGTGTGACTTGCCCAAGACCACTCAGTAGATTTTATGGTCAAGCAAGGATTTGAACCCTAATCTTCATAGTCCACTGCTCAAGCAACTACTCTCCAATCCTCACTATTCAACTAACCTAATTTAATATGGAAAAAATGTTGCTTATATTATTAATTCATTGAAAGCAGGAAACTCTTACTGATAACACAAATATACTATAGATCCTGATCCACTCTTGTGTCCAACCTTTAGTGTCAAGTGGACATTATTGGTTGGATCAACACCCCAGCATTTTTGCTCAGAATTGCTGCTGCTGCTGCTTTTAAATCAACAACAACCTGTGTAGATAATGAAGCTGGGGGACTCCTGCTCGGACCCCTGGCCATTGACGTGTATGGTCCTGCAAGGTTCCATTCTATTTCCCATGCTTTTTAACATCTACATGAAACCGCTGGGTGAGGTCAACCAGAGTTTTGGAGTTCGTTGCCATCTGTACACAGATGACACTCAACTCTACTACTCCTTTCCACCGAATTCCAAGGAAGCCTCCCGGATCCTGAACCAGTGCCTGGCAGCCATGATGGATTGGATGAGGGCTAACAAGTTGAAGCTTAATCCAGACAAGACAGGTCCTCCTAGTCAGTTGTGAGGGTGGCAACCTGTGATTGACGAGGTTACACTCCCCATGAGGACACAGGTCTGCAGTTTGGGGGTCCTCCTGGACTCAGCGCTGATGCTTGATGCACAGTTAAAGCTTGTGTGCCAGCTGTGACCATACCTCAAGAAGCTGGACTTGGTCATGGTGGTCCATGCCCTGGTTACATCCAAATTGGATTATTGCAAGACATTCTATGTGGGGCTGCCTTTGAAGATGGCCCAGAAACTGCAGTTGGTACAAAGGTCGGCAGCCAGGTTTCTAACTGGAGCTAATTGTAGGGAATGTACAATGCCCCTATTAAAACAGCTCCACTGGTTGCCAAAATGTTTCCGGTTCCAATTCAAGGTTCAGGTTATGACCTACAAAGCCCTATATGGTTTGGGCCCTGCTTATCTTCGGGATCACATCTCATCCTATGAACCAGATCTGCTGGGGAGACCATCCTTTTGGTTCCCCCACCATCACAAGCATGGTTGGTGGGGACGAGGGAGGGGGCCTTCTTGGTGTTCCCCCCTGACTTAGGAACACCCTCTCCAGGGAGATTAGGCAAGCCCCCACACAGTCCACCTTTCATAGGGACCTGGAAACCTGGATTTCCTAGAAAACTTTTGAGAATTATTAGTCTTTAGGCCCAGTCCCTATGATAGGCTGTTTGCACTATCCCTCACCCACTCCTTTTATAGTTGGCCACGTTCATTTTTAATCCTGACCATTGGTTTGTTGAACCTCTACTGATGGAGCGATAATTAAATGGGTTTTTAATTTTTTTGTGTGTTTTTAACAGGATTTTGGTATTTTATGATGTTTTTAGTTGTTGTTATTTTGTTCATTAAGTTCAATTAGGTTGTGTTATATTGTCCAATGTATTTGTTTTGATGTAATTGTCTGTATGGTTTTCTTTCCAGCGATTTAATGTTTGCCTTATATGTTGGAAACCACCCTGAGTTCCTTCAGGGAGATAGGGCTGTATTCAAATAATAATAATAATAATAATAATAATTATTATTATTATTTGAAACACAACAAGATGAGTCCACAGCAGACACTCTGCTGGCTGTTGTATTGGATCAAACGTCAGATACTTCCCAAGTGTCTAGGATTGTGTGATGTATCGGCAAGTAATGCGTGGAGATCCCAGTAAGGTGGCTTTTTGCAGCTGGCAGATGGTCATTTTGTTAGCGCCAATTGTGTTTAAGTGCAGGCCAAGGTCTTTAGGCACTGCACCCAGTGTGCCGATCACTACTGGGACCACCTTTACTGGCTTGTGCCAGAGTCTTTGCAGTTCGATCTTTAAATCCTCATATTGTGTCAGCTTTTCCAGTTGTTTCTCTTCAATCCTGCTGTCACCTGGAATTGCAACATCGACGATCCATACTTGGTTTTTTAACACGATGGTGTTGTTGTTATTATTATTATTATTATTATTATTTCCCTTGAATATGATAAAACCCAGTGTGAATTCATACATAAGTGATATTTCTGTACTTTCCCCCCTTTAGGTCCAGCAACAGCAGCAACAACAGCAGCAGCAGCAACAGCAGCAGCAGCAGCAACAACAACAGCAGACCTCAAATAAGCGTCCCAGCAACAGCACTCCTCCACCAACACAGCTGAATAAGATCAAGTATTCAGGGGGACCCCAGATTGTAAAGAAGGAGCGACGGCAGAGCTCCTCTCGGTTCAACTTGAGTAAAAACCGGGAGCTTCAAAAGCTCCCTGCCCTTAAAGGTAAGACTGGCAGCTGAGTGCCCTTTGCCAAGGGAGGAGAGGCAAGTGTCTATAGTAAAGAGGCAGCCCCGTAGCCAGGATTTCGATTCGGGGGAGGGGGTGGGGCTGAGTCTGAGTGAAACCTAGCAAACCTTTGGTACCGTTACCCCAATATCACCATGCATATGGGATATATTGTGTATGGTGATCAGATCATGATATGAATAAACATAACAGTTTCAATAATGCACCAGTAAGGCCTTTTCGCAAACCACCCTGATAATTTCGGGGGGGGGGGGGGGGCTCAAGCCCCTCAAGCCCCCCCCCCCCCAGCTACATGCCTGTAAAGAGGGGTTCTTCTTGTCTAAGGAAACCCTCTTTGTCCAGAGAAGGGTGACCAAAATAGTAAAAGGTCTGGAAGCCTTTGGAGATTGGCTTAGGAACCTGGGTATGTTTAGCTTGGAGAAGAAAAGGATTAAGAGGGGACATACTAGACATTTATAAATAGAGAAAAGAGATTCCTCCTAAATATTAGGAAGAACTTCCTGAGAGCCAGAGCTGTTCAGCAGTGGAATATGCTGCTTCAGAGTATGGTGAAGTTCCGGCTTTGAAGGTTTTTAAGTAGAGGATGGATGGATGTCAATCTGTTAGGCGTGCTTTGTTTGTATATTTCTACATGGCAGTGAGTTGGACTGGATGATCTTTGTGGTCTCTACCAGGCTTGCGCATTTTGGTTGAACATCGATCTGTTTCTGCTGGCCGGATTCTGGTATACCCCCGTACCCGTTTTTGCGTGCCTCCTGAAAATGGGTGCAAAGTTGGATGGGGGGGGGTGTCTCCTCAGTCTCCCCTTCCCATCATTTTAGTCAATTACATCATTTGTCCTTATATCCTTCATTAAGACCTGGATTAAAAGCATCAGAGATAAGATACCACTCTTTCTGCTATCCTTTATCTTTTGTCTGTAGAGGAGACCTGGGTTTAAAGAAAGGACTTAAGATACCACTCTTTCTGCAATCCTTTCCATTTGGTATGTAGAGGAGACCTGAGTTTAAATAATGGGCTTAAGATACCACTCTTTCTGCAGTCCTTTCCCTTTGGTCTGTAGAGAAGAGGAGACCTGGTTTAAAGCTTCGTTAAAGCTGTTTATCCTCTAGAGCAGGGGTAGGGAACCTTTGGCCCTCCAGCTGTGGTGGACTTCAACTCCCACAATTCCTTGAGGCTCGGCATTCGCCCCAAAGGCTTACCTTGGCCCAATGCCGAGCCTCAAGGAATTGTGGGAGTTGAAGTCCACCACAGCTGGAGGGCCAAAGGTTCCCTACCCCTGCTCTAGAGGAAACAGGCACTCCAGGTGGGCACTCTCTCTCCCAGCAGCAAACAGCTTTGGCATTTTAAGGAAGCTTCCCATTTCCCAGGGAAAGAAGAACAATCGACCTGGAGCTATCCTATCCAGGGCTTCCTTTAAAAAGCCCTCTCTTGGCCTTGCCTTGAGTGGTGCCTTTTTCCTTCTCGTGCTTTTCCTTCTAGCGACTGCCTCCATCCCACAATCCACTTGTAATCAAAAGCAGCTGACAGGAACCAACCAATCTGAATCCGTGCACAAGCCTAGTCTCTAGCATCTCTGTGATTTTATCTCCTGGCACCTAAATGGTGGTCTTTTGGGTGCTACATGAGGAGATTTTTATACTCCCAGGTAGTTTAGGAATGATTTGTATGCCTTTCTAAATAATACCAATCTTGGGTTTTTGTAGGTTTTTTCGGGCTATATGTTCTAGAGGCATTCTCTCCTGACGTTTCGCCTGCATCTATGGCAAGCATCCTCAGAGGTAGTGAGGTCTGTTGGAACTAGGAAAATGGGTTTATATGTCTGTGGAATGACCAGGGTGAGACAAAGAACTCTTGTCTGTTGGAACTAGGTGTGAATGTTTCAACTGACCACCTTGATTAGCATTTGATGGCCTGGCAGTGCCTGGGGCAATCCTTTGTTGAGAGGTGATTAGGTGTCCCTGATTGTTTTCCCTCTGTTGATTTTCTGTTGTAATTTTAGAGTTTTTTAAATACTGGTAGCCAGATTTTGTTCATTTTCATTTTCTGTTGAAATTGTCCACATGCTTGTGGATTTCAATGGCTTCTCTGTGTAGTCTGACATGGTGGTTGTGAGAGTGGTCCAGCATTTCTGTGTTCTCAAATAATAGGCTGTGCCCAGGTTGGTTCATCAGGTGGTCTGCTATGGCTGACTTCTCTGAAGTAGTCTGCAGTGCCTTTCATGTTCCTTGATCCGTATTTGGGCCTTGCTGCGTTTGGTGGTCCCTATGAAGACTTGTCCACAGCTGCATGGTATATGGTAGACTCCTGCAGAAGTGAGAGGATCCCTCTTGTCCTTTGCTGAACGTAGCATTTGTTGGATTTTTGCTTCTTGTTTTTATTGTTGTTTTATTGTGTGCTATTTTTACTTACTGGTTGTTTTGTACTTATAAGAGGAAAAGGTTTGCTGCACTATAAAGAGAAGTTCTTTCATAATGTGGATTGAAAATGATAAATCTGGGAGCTTTTGAGATAGCAACCTGGTCAGTTATTCTGTGTGCTACATGCGAAGGTTTATGCAGATAAGGATAGGATGGATTTGGTAGTGAGTCATGCTGACTCAAGATGTAATTGCAGTGCTGAAAAGAAAGAAACCCTAACTATGGAAAGCATAATGTTGCACTGTCTTTAAGATTTTCAGGTAGCTGTCTTTTGGAAGAAAGGACTGTCATCATAATTACCCTCCCTTGTTGAAAGCTGCAAGCAGAACAATGATCGTGATAAGGATTTTGTACCAAGGAAACCCCAAATCCACACTCAGAATAAATGATGCTGGTATTCACCATCAGAAATAAATATATGTAAATGATGTAACGCAGCATACATTTGCTGAAAGGAGAGCAAGTGGAGGATATGGATATTAGTTCTGGCCAAAATTTCAGATACCTGTTTGTATGCAGGATCCCCTAGAGCAGTGGTTCTCAACCTGTGGGTCCCCAGATGTTTTGGCCTACAACTCACAGAAATCCCAGCCAGTTTACCAGCTGTTATGATTTCTAGGAGTTGAAGGCCAAAACTGTTGGGTGAGTGGGCTTATTAACAAAAGACCCTCCTCATAAATGCACAACAGAGTAACTTATCAGCAGCAGCATGGCCCAGCACCAGCAGCCAAAAGTGATAAAAAGAATAAATACAAGCACACAGACCAATGTTATTTCTTCCATAGGAAGCTTTTCTTTATAGCAAAATAATATGGTTGCACTATTTACAAGAACAAGGTTTCCATGACACAAGTAAAGTTCAACCTTCACATTGGAGCTTCACACACGAGGCCTTCTCATCCTGAGGCTTACCTCACACAGAGGCTTCTCTCACAGACTAAGGCCAACCTCACAGTGTGAGGGCCTTCTCGGTGGTGGCCCCTCGACTCTGGAACTCTCTCCCACTGGAGATCAGAACCGCCCCGTCTATCCTGACATTTAGGAAACAGGTGAAGACTTGGTTATGGAGACAGGCATTCGACGAGTGAGCCAACACCCTGAGATATAGATGGAGGATGATGAACAACGATTTTAGTGTGATGACTGACCATTATAGTTATTGATTGTAATTGCTGTTTTAATGTTTTACTGTAATATGTATTATGATGTTTTATTGATTGTATGTGATATTATGGTTGGAAACCGGTCTGAGTCCCTCAAGAGAGGTGAGAAGGCAAGTATACAAAACTTTTAAATAAATAAATAAATTCTCTCACAGACTAAGGCCTACCTCACACTGTGAGGCCTTCTCACACTGAGACAAGCTAACACAGAAGTCTACTAAGCTAAAGGCACACCTGCTTATATAGAACAGAAGCTTTTGGTGAGTCATTGCATCCATTTAACCCTTTCAGTGCTTGACTCACATTTTTGTAATTAAAAATACCTAGTTAATTTTTATTATTTCTGACAAAAACATCTGGGGATCTACAGGTTGAGAACCACTGCCCTAGAGCTTTACACTCTGTTTTTTTCCCCTTGCATTGTGTTTTGGGGTTACTCAGTTGCCAGCTAAAAGAAAGGCTGCTATTCTTGGTGATATTGGTACTCATATTTTCATTTACCCATGACACTAAATATGATGCCTTTAGCATTACTAGGACTTCCTGTGTGACTCTGTGGTCCAAATCTGGCAGAAGCATGTTATAAAATCATGCAGAGGACCTAGAAAATGCCTGGACATATTTTGTAATGTGGGTAAATGAAACCACAAGTACTTGTCCTGTGGATATGGGGGTTGGACTGTGTTTTTATTTTTGTAAGATACCTTGAATCCAGTATTGAGAAAAGGGCAGGACAACAAATACCATTATATGATAGTAACAACAATAAGAGCTTCTTGGTACAGAAGATAAGACCTCTTCTTTTGTCTTCCATCAGATGCGCCGCCTCACGAACGGGAAGAGCTCTTCATCCAGAAGCTGCGACAATGCTGCGTCCTCTTTGACTTTGTCACTGATCCCCTCAGTGACTTGAAGTTCAAAGAGGTGAAGCGAGCAGGTCTCAATGAAATGGTGGAGTACATCACACACAATCGGGATGTTGTCACCGAGGCCATTTATCCCGAAGCTGTCATCATGGTAAGACTGACCTGTTTTTCCAGGTGCGGTTCCTGGCGGCACATCTCAAAAGCAGTGAAATGTAAGAAATGTGCCTTTCTGAGCCTCCTTTCCATGCAGCTCAGATGGAGGTGGGAGTGTAATTGGGTAGCTGGAGAGAGTCAGCCTCTTGGGTAAATGTCATCTGGCCTGACAGCATGCATCAACCGTTGACAGGCTGAAAGTGACAGGTATTAATAGCAGGAGAGGTAAGTACAGAACTGTGCATAGGATACAGAATGGCAGGAAAATGCTTGTCATTGCTGTGACTCAGTGGCAGAGCACATTCTTTGCATGCAGATGGTTTCCAGGTATAGTCACAGGTAAGGCTAAGAAAGACACTCTTGTCTGAAAACCTGGAGAGAACCTTTGCCAGACAGTGGTAGGCGAAGCAGTGATCCGGTTCAATATCAGGCAGTCTCCCAAATCTCATTGTATTTTATTTATTTTATTTATTTATTTGTGACATTTATATACTGCCCTTCTCACCCCGAAGGGGACTCAGAGCAGCTTACAAGATATATATATATATATATATATATATATATATATATATATATATCTCACACACACACACACAATACATTATACCATTAGCACAGTACAATATCAGCACTATACATCACTATATTGTACTATACAATTATATTGTAATATTATTAGTAATATTACATTTAATATAAAATATATAATTATAATATCATATTATTATTAGTATTATACTGTATTACATTATAATATTATAAATATTATATGTATATGCAATATATACAATTCAAAGTGCTGGTCTTGGCCTATAAAACACTATACGGCTCCGGCTCAGCTTACCTATCCGAACGTATCTCTCTCTATGTTCCACCTCGTAATTTAAGATCTACTGGGGAGGCCCTGCTTTCGGTCCCACCGACGTCACAAACGCGTCTGGTGGGGACGAGGGACAGCGCCTTCTCAGTGGTGGCCCCTCGCTTGTGGAATTCACTCCCCAATGAGATTAGATCGGCGTCCTCCCTTCTCACTTTTAGGAAAAAACTAAAGTCGTGGTTTTGGTCTCAGGCTTTCAGCTAGTGGACTTAGCAGCACTTAGACACTGAACCGGACCACAGGATTATGACAATAGGAAACGGATATGTGATTTTGATTAGGCGACTATGTTAGTATATGAGTAGGTGATTTTAATTAATGTTATTGTTCATTTTTTATGTATTTGATTTTATGTTGTTGTATTGATATTATGGCATTGAATTGTTGCCCATGTAAGCCGCTCTGAGTCCTTCCTCGGGGGTGAGAAGGGCGGGGTAGCAGCGATGTAAATAAAATAAATAAATAAATAAATATTATATTATATATTAGCATAGCACAGGAGACAAGGTGGAACTGTCCCCTGGCCTCCCCTGTCTTCACTCTGGCTCAGAGCGGCGGTTGGCGCTGAGGGAGGGGTCTCCAAATGATTTCATATGCAGGAGACAAGATATATCCCTGTATCCCTGTGAAAATTCAGATTTTGCAGATCTGTAGGATTTTAGAATGGGGTTTTGCAGGAAATGTGTTCCATCATTTCTTTCCAGAAGTAGTGGTTGGGGGAGTTTGTGAGAAAAATGAACAACGTTTAGTGGTCTTTTAATAAGGAAGAACTAGATCAAGCCCTGGAGTCAATCTGGCAAAACAAAATCTCAAGGAATCTGTATCTCTCAGTTTTCAGTGAATCTCTTTCGAACACTTCCCCCATCATCCAACCCAACGGGAGCAGAATTTGATCCTGAGGAAGATGAACCCACGCTAGAAGCTGCTTGGCCACACCTCCAGGTAACAAGTTAAAATTAATTTTTATTATTTTTATATGCTACTTTTTTTCCCCACTATGGTACGCAAGGCTATGGCAATGGAGTTCTCAGGCCCTCGTCCATTCAGGCACAGATTTGAGATTTGTTCTTTGTTTTTAACAAGTTGCTAAATCATATAACACCATTAACGAAGCATCCGTGCAAATATTTACTTGGCAGTGGAGCACTTCTCAGCCTACCTGCTGTGGATGAAAGTAGAGAGAGAGAAAATGCATACAGTTTTGTGCCTCCTTGAGATAAAGATAAATCAATGAATGATCTGTATGTAAAAGATAAAATATACAGTCCTTTGGAAAGATCAGTGTAGAGTGGGCGGTCCAAGTATTAATTTCAGGCAGTATATTTTATTACAAATTGTCTGGTTGCTGTGAGTTTTCCGGGCTGTATGGCCATGTTCCAGAAGCATTCTCTCCTGACGTTTCACCCACATCTATGGCAGGTACCCTCAGAGGCTGTGAGGTTTGTTGGAAACTAAGCAAGTGAGGTTTATATATTTGTGGAATATCCAGGGTGGGAGAAAGAACTCTTGTCTGCTCAAGGCAAGTGTGAATGTTGCAATTGGCCATCTTGCTAAGCATTGAAGGGCTTGTAGCTTCAAAACTCTAAAATCAGGATAGTAAATAAAGAGCAGCACTAAAAAAACAGGTGAATTCAAGACAAGAAACAATCAGGGCCAGCTAACACCTCCCAACAAAGGACCCCCATGCAGCAAACAGCCAGTCTTTGAAGCTGCAAGACCATTTGCAACAGTCACCCTCGCCTCCAACAGACAAGCTGACTTGCCTCCAACAGACAAGCTGACCCTCACAACCTCTGAAGATACCTGCCATAGATGTGGGTGGAATGTCAGGAGAGAATGCTTCTGGAACATGGCCATACAGCCTGGAAAACTCACAGCAACTCAGTGATTCTGGCCATGAAAACCTTCGACAACACATAAGAATTTTCTTTTTGGATTAGGCCTTTGCTGAGATGAATTGCTTACATTTCTTTATCAAAATTCTTGTGATATGTCTGTTCTTGGCTGAGAAATGGAAGATAAAAGCTTTCTCTAGAGATATTGTCTCAGCTTTTCTTTCCAGTACCAATCGCAGTTGTATCTCTGTGATATTACAGATTTCTTTTTTC
Source organism: Anolis sagrei ordinatus (assembly GCF_025583915.1). Lineage (NCBI taxonomy): Eukaryota > Metazoa > Chordata > Lepidosauria > Squamata > Anolidae > Anolis > Anolis sagrei. The sequence goes on along the minus strand of NW_026844366.1, from coordinate 330,358,712 downwards.
CCTTTAATTTCCCCCCCACACAACAGTGATGATCTTATCCTCATTCTGTCTTGTCTCCCATTTGCCTCTTCCTTTATGTTTTGAAAAACAGTCCTTATGGAGTTGTATAGTTTTAAAAACTTCTCCTTTTGGCCTTCCGAGGACTGTTTTCAATTTTATAGAAGAAACTGTGGGCGAGTGGGCTGATTAACAAAAGAGTCTCCTCATAAATGTACAACAGGATAAATTATTATTAGCAGCATGACCCAGCACCAGTAGTCCAAAGTGATAAAAAGAAACAAAAAACACACAGACAAATGTTATCTCTTCCTTGGGAGGCTTTTCTTTATAGCAAAATAATATGGTTGCACTATTTACAAGAACAAGGTTTCCATAACACAAAGTTGGGTTGTTGTAGGTTTTTCGGGCTATATGGCCATGTTCTAGAGGCATTCTCTCCTGACGTTTCGCCTGCATCTATGGCAAGCATCCTCACAGGTAGTGAGGTCACTACCTCTGAGGATGCTTGCCATAGATGCAGGTGAAACGTCAGGAGAGAATGCCTCTAGAACATGGCCATATAGCCTGAAAAAACCTACAACAACCCAGTGATTCCGGCCATGAAAGCCTTCGACAATACAAATAAAGTTCTTTATATTTCCTTCTTTGATTCCATGCTGGGCTTTTTTCTCATGTAGATCAAAAGCTTTGCTCTCTCAGAGCCTCTTCTCACACCAAACTTACACAGGAGCTTCATACAGTAGCCTTTTACACACAGCAGCCTTCACACTAGAGCTTTATACACAAGGCCTTCAGCCTGGGGCTTCTCTCACCGAAGCCTTCTCACAGCAGGCCTCTCACACACAGAGACCTACTAACTCTGAGGCCTACCTCACACTGAGGCCTACCTCACACTGAGGCCTTCTCTCATACTGAGGGCAACTAACACTGAGGTGTACTAAGCTATAATGCTTATATTGAACTGCAGCTTTTGCTGAGCCATTGCATCCATTTAACCCTTTCAGTGCTTGACTCACATTTTTGTAATTAAAAATACCCAGTGATTTTTTAACATTTCTGACAGAAACCATAATTCCTCTCCCCATGCTTTAGGCAGACTTTGTCAGATCCAGGTTTTTCAAGGACCTGGCATCTAGGTCAGGATTTCCCAAACTCTGGTCTCCCTGGTGTACTTCAGTTCCCAGAATTCCTGGTCATTGGCCAAAGCAACTGGGGCTTTTGGGAGTTGAACTTCAAAGCACTTGTAGAACTAGGGTTTGGGAATGTTTGGTGCATTAAAACTATTAAGATCTGAGTCTCTTAATCCCAACTTCTTTCTTAGGGCAGCTACACTGGCTCTAATGTTATGCTTCCATTGGCAGGGTTTTGGGAACTGTTTATAAAGAAATTGATTTTAATAGTGTGTTGTGCTGTTTTGTTTCTTGTATATCAATATTAAGATGACTTCCATCTGTGTCCAGCCTTTATGTACGGACTCTGCTAAAGTATGCATTCAACTTATATGGACAACGAAGAGTTCATGGTCTAGAGCAGGTCTGGGCAAATTTCGGCCCTCCAGGTGTTTTGGACTTCAACTCCCACAATTCCAAACAGTCTACCAGACCTCACTACCTCTGAGGATGCTTGCCATAGATGCAGGCGAAACGTCAGGAGAAAATGCCTTTAGAACATGGCCATATAGCCCGGAAAAACCTACAACAACCCAGTCTACCAGCTGTTAGGAATTGTGGGAGTTGAATTCCAAAACACCCATAGGGCTGAAGTTTGTCAATGTCTGTGAATCTAGAGCAGGGGTCCTCAAACTAAGGCCGGATACGGCCCTCGAAGATCATTTACCTGGCCCTCGCTCAGGGTCAACCTAAGTCTGAAACAACTAGAAAGCACACAACAACAATCAGCCAAAAGCAGGCCCACACTTCCCATTGAGATACTAATAAGTTTAGGTTTGTGAAAATTGTTCTTCATTTTAATTATTATATTGTTTTTGAGTGTTGTTTTGCACTACAAATAAGATACAGTATGTGCAGTGTGCATAGGAATTTATTCATATATTTTTTTCAAATTATAATCCGGCCCTCCAACAGTTTGAGGGACTGTGACCTGGACCTCTATTTAAAAAGTTTGAGGACCCCCGATCTAGAGTCACAGTTGCTTTTGAATAATAGAAGGTTGGCTTTTCCTGGCCTTGGGGATTTGGGGCATTGACCGTGCTTGCAGAGGGATTTGTTGTTGTTGTTGTTGTTGTTGGGTTTTTGTTTTTTTGCATTTTTGTAATGCAAAAAGTAATATTTCCAAGTCCTGCATCCATCTATGTTCAGTAGACCTTTTCCTGTCATTTAACTTGCTTTTCCCCGGCTTTCTACATGAGCCAAAAATGGACTCGAGTCCATAGAGTCCCCCAACTTCCAAAGCTGGTTTTGAGGATGCGCTGGGAGCTTCAGGAAGGAAGAGCAGATTGTCAGCTATTGGCAGAAATTGTGACTTCCCTTTGCAAGCCAAAACTGTGCCCACAGTATGTGATTGGAACACTGTATCTCATGTTGACATTCTCCACTTTCTATTTCTAAAAGCCAATAGCATTGGAATAATTAATAGCTAGAAGGAAGACAACACACATGGCCACTGTGTCTAATGATTATGCTGGCTGGACATTTCTGAGAGCTGAAAGAAGTAACTAACGTTCTGCCTGCAAATCATCCTTCTCTTTTTTGTTTGTCTTCCCAACCTTCTTAGCTGGTATACGAATTCTTCCTGAGATTCCTGGAATCACCAGACTTTCAACCAAATGTAGCCAAGAAGTATATCGACCAGAAGTTTGTATTGTCAGTAAGTAGTTTTACACTTTCCTTTTGCTTTGTTTTGACTCCAAAAACTCCACACTGATTCCTGTTTGAACTGAAACTCCCAGAATCCCCAACCAGAATGGCCTTTCCCATGGCCTGGGGGATTCTGGGAGCTTTGGTCTCAAAAATTTGTTTTTAAAAGTTTATTTTTAGTCCCATCACTTTGCACCTGATTTGAAATAGGAGATAATCTTGATGGGTGAATGCAGAAGAACAGCTTGGAATCTCTTTTGAGAATCTGGAAGAGTTTTTAGGCTGATAAAACTTCCTTCGGCTTATACTTGAGTCAAAGTTCTTTATTATTTTACTCTGTTATTATTATTATTTTAATTACATTTATTATTTTTCTTTATTATTATTATCATTACATTTATAACATTTTACTCTATTATTATTATTATTATTTGTATTACATTAATTATTTTTCTCTATTATTATTGAATTTATTATTTTACTCATTTATTATTACTATTACATTTAGAATTTCTCACTATTATTAAATTTATTGTTTTACTCTATTATTATTATTACATTTACATTATTTTACTCTATTATTTTTATTACATTTATTATTTTACTCTATTATTGATACCACATTTATTATTTTACTCCATTATTATCACATTTATTATTTTTATTATTATTACATTTATTATCTTACTCTATTATTGTTATTACATTTATTATTTTACTGTATCATTACTGTTATTATTTATTTATTTTTTATTTATTTATTTACTATTCTTGTATACCGCTGTATCTCAAGCCCGAGGGCGACTCACAGCGGTTTCCAGACAGTAAACACAAAGACAGTAAAAACAGCAGCAATCAATATACCATAGCAGTTAAACTACACAATTCCATAACTAGCAATAATAACATCAATACACAGTTATTACATTTCCATTATTTTACTCTTATTATTATTATTTTATTACATTTATTATTTTACTCTATTATTATTATTATTTTATTACATTTATTATTTTGCTCTCTTTATTATTATTGAAAGGATACATAAGTACATTTACATTGAAGAAGGTTAGAATAATAATAGTTTAATCAGAGTTGGACAGTCTTATCTTAAATCACAGTTTTATGTAAATATTCACAAACATTTAACCTTCTCAATTAATGTAATTTTATTTGTATCTATTTTAATTTTGAAATTGACTAGTGCTGCTGCATTTCCCATTCCCGGCTTATACTCGATTCAATACATTTTCCCATTTTTTGCGGTAAAATTAGGTGCCTCGGCTTATACTTGAGTATATACGGTATCTCAAGAAAATATACACATCTGGCCGGGTCTTTTAGGTACTCTTTTGAGCAGTAATGTACTCAACAGTAGTTCATGTGAATCACATTTTGTTGTTTATATTTGCTGTTGCCTTCATTTTTGCTGGATTACACAACAGCATTACATTTAACATGTTTTATGATTGAGATTTTATATTTTTGATAAAAATCTAGATTGAATAGGATTTCTTTCTGGGAAGTGACAGTAGGTTGTGTAACTTGTTATATGGATGTGTGACTTTGTGAAGAATTCTCTCTTTTTTAATGTTACCCGTTCTGTTGATGGATGCAAGTCAGATAAAATAGATAACACCCAGGAAAGCAAAATACAGCTGCATATGGGTTAGGTGTTTTTGGTTTGATTGGTTTTTCTAATATACAGTTGCTTCAGCACGTCGTCTGGCTTGAATCCAACTGGTAATCGTAACCAGAGTTGACTCATTGAATTAATTTATGAATTTGTAACACCATCTTAAGCAAGCTCTATTGATTTAGTGAATCAGTTAAGGACTACCAGTTGGATTTAGAAGCTTGTTTCTGTATGTACAAATTAGAATATTGTTTGATCAAGTGCACAGCCTTACGTTCATTCTTTATAATTGAGGAGGCCCCATTTCTTTGGGTCATTTGTGTGAGAGGATTTGAAAAGAGACGCCATGATGTGGTGGGTTAACTGGAAAGACATGTATCGTCAGCTGATTGGCTGAGCATGCCAGGGACCAGAGTTCTGATTGGCTGCTGTCTCTGGCTTGTTGCTGAGACCAACGGTTCTAACTGCCACTTCTAGTCTTTCACTTTGGACAGTGAAGAGTGTGCTGGCTGCCAACTATCTTGAAGTTTGATCATTTTAAGGCATGAGGCATATTTAAAGACTATTTAAAAGGACTATTTTATTCCCTCTATTCTCTGTGTGAATTCAAAGAGACTGCTGTATATATTGTTGCACTGTTTGAACTTTTGAACTGAAGTAAAGATACTGTTACTTGTTACACAAGCCTGAGTGACACTACAGGGCATATCTTGGTTTATAAACTGTGGTAATGCTTCTGTTTATTCACATTTACCAACTCCAACAGTTTGCATTGACCCTCTCACATTTTGTAAGTTTCCAATATCGTCTTCAGAACTTGCAAAAGCTTTTTAAAATTTCAGCTCCCATGATCCATGGCCAGTGTGTCTAATGATTATGCTGGCTGGACATCTCTGACAGCTGAAGTCCAAAAAAGTAATTTTTACATGCTCTAATTCTCTGGTAAGTGTTAGATCAGCACAGGTTGAATTGTATCCAGCCTCATTATAATAGTGCAGCCCATAAAAAATATATCTCCAGAATGTTCAATTTCCTGCCCTTACTTGTAGTTTACTTCTGAGATACAGAATGAAGCATGAAAGCATTGCTGTCTGTATTTACTCTTTGTGCGGTGTTGTTTTGTTTTTTCATATCAGGAGTGACTTAAGAAACTGAAAGTCACTTCTGGTGTGAGAGAATTGTCTGCAAGGACGTTGCCCAGGGGATGCCTGGATGTTTTACCATACTGTGGGAGGCTTCTCTCATGTCCCCGCATGGGGAGCTGGAGCTGACAGAGGGAGCTCATCTGCACTCTCCCTGGGTTCGAACCTCTGACCTGTCGGACTTCAGTCTTGTCAGCACAAGGGTTTAACCCATTGCTCCACCAGGGGCATGAGATGCTGGAGCTGACAGATGGGAGCTCACCTTTCACCTTTCGGTCAGCAGTCCTGCTGGCACAAGAGTTTAACCTATTGCACCACTGTGGGCTCCTATTTTTGTTGTTGTTGTCATTATTATTAATTATTTATTCATTTATTTATACCTAAAGGGGACTCAATGCAATTTGACAAAGCATTAGCATACAATTTGAAATATACAAATATGCAAACATTAAAACAGAACTAAACACGAACAGCACTCAAAATATTCCCAGTTAAAATCCATCAAAACATATTCAAATTTAAAAACCACAGCACCCCCTAAATTGACCTGAAACACCTTTGTTGATACTCATGGCACAGGATATGATTAAATCCTTCTTCCACAGCTGCTGGACCTGTTTGACAGTGAAGATCCCAGAGAACGGGATTTTTTGAAGACCATTTTGCATAGGATTTATGGGAAGTTCCTGGGTCTCCGAGCGTATATACGGCGGCAGATCAACAATATATTTTACAGGTAAGTATTGGCTTGCAGATATTTAATCTCTCTGGAGCTTTTGCATATAGAGCAGGCATGGGCAAAGTTTGGCCCTCCAGGTGTTTTGGACTTCAACTCCCACAATTCCTAACAGCCGGTAGGCTGTTAGGAATTGTGGGAGTTGAAGTCCAAAACACCTGGAGGGCCAAACTTTGCCCATGCCTGATATAGAAGCCTCTATCTTGACTTACAGAGTTGGATTAGATTTATTTTTGAGTTGGGACATCAGATGTCTTGATCAGGGATGGACAGTTTTCTGAGGAAAGGGAACTGAAGATCTCACACATTGCAGTGTCAGTCATGTCTTTGCCACTGAGATTCCTAGAGCTGCAGACGTTGCCATCAAAGTCCTGGAGGATAGTGTGCCCTACCATGTCATAGAGTGGGGGTTCATGTTGACCAGTGTTTCTCCTTCCAGAAAAGGATTACAGACAATTTTTATTTATTTAGCTTCTTAGTTGCCTCATTTTCTATTTGTCACTGACTGGGTGAGCTCCTGCTGTTAGCCCCAGCTTCTGCCAATCTAGCAGTTTGAAAACATGCAAATGTGAGTGGATCAATAGGTACTGCTCCTGCGGGAAGGTAACGGCGCTCCATGCAATCATGCTGGCCACATTACCTTGGAGGTGTCTACGGACAACGCCGGCTCTTCGGCTTAGAAACGGAGATGGGCACCAACCCCCAGAGTCGGGCACAACTGGACTCAATGTTAAGGGTAAACCTTTACCTTTACTTTTCTCTGTTTTAGGTTTATCTATGAGACGGAGCACCACAACGGGATTGCAGAACTGCTAGAGATTTTAGGAAGGTAAGAGCATTTCTTTCTCTTTCTGTTCTTGGCAGGCCTAGGTGACTGTTCCCCAAGCAAGTTTCCAATTTTTTGCGTACTGCTAGGAGCTATTCCCAAGAAAGCATGCTATGAACTATTTAAGTGAGTCCCCATGAGCTTTGCAGATGTTTCCTGCCGGAAATCCTGATGATGTAGCAACAGCAAGGTGGGGTTTGGGAACAGCATTGTGTATACACACGCACTTGCCAATGCACGGGCCCTGAAAGTTCACAATTCTCTCTTGTTTTCCTCAGTATAATCAATGGATTTGCTTTGCCCCTGAAGGAAGAGCACAAAATGTTTCTCATCCGGGTTTTGCTCCCATTACATAAAGTGAAATCTCTGAGCGTCTACCACCCCCAGGTAAAACGTTAATTTTCTTAACATTTTGCATATAACTCAGGCATGGGGAAATTTGGGCCCTCCGAGTGTTTTGGACTTCAACTCCCACCATTCCTAACAGCCTCAGGCCCCTTCCTTTTCCTCCTCAGCCACTTAAGACAGTTTCAAAAGCTTGCAGAAGAAAAATATCATTTTTAAACAACCAAACAGAATAAGAGCAGAAAGAGAGGAGAGAAGTGAAAGATACATTCCCAACTGTCATTCAGGAGAACCCTTAGTCTGTTCTAAACTAACTAAACTGTTCCTCATTGAGGACTTGAGACTTGGGCAGTGTGGAGTTGAATCCTAACATATTAAACCATTTGTAATTTTTTGTGTCATTCTAACTTGTTGCCATTGTCAAATATACAATTCATAGAATCATAGAATCAAAGAGTTGGAAGAGACCTCATGGGCCATCCAGTCCAACCCCCTGCCAAGAAGCAGGAATATTGCATTCAAATCTCCCCTGACAGATGGCCATCCAGCCTCTGTTTAAAAGATCTTGATGAGGGATGGACAGTTTTCTGAGGACAGGGAACTGAAGATCTCATACCTTGCAGTGTCAGTCATGTCTTTGCCACTGAGATTCCTAGAGCTGCAGACGTTGTCATCCATCATTTTGAAATACCTTGCAAATGCTTATATAGCACACACAAGCTGTCTATCTGCCTTTATTATTTCCATATACCTAAAATCTCTGACTGTATTGTACCCTTCTTACAGTTGGCATATTGCGTTGTGCAGTTCCTGGAGAAAGACAGCAGTCTGACTGAGCCGGTAAGTATTCCTTCTGGGTCTATGTAATTCAGGGCGTCATGTGTGAGAATCCATGTAGTACATAAGGCTGGGGCCAAGGTTGGCTTTTTTCTCATGCAGATAAACAGTTTCACTCTCACAGAGCCTCCTCTCACACCGAAGTTACACAAGAGCTTCACACATAGCTTTTTACACACAGCAGCCTTCCTCTCACACTGGCATCTACTAACACCGAGGGCTCTCGCAGACTGACACCTCTCTCACACTGAGGCCTACTAACACACTGAGGCCCTTCTTCCACAGAGACCTCTCACAGACCGAGGCAACTAAGCTATAGGCACACCTGCTTATATTGAATTGCAGCTTTTGCTGAGTCAATGGTTCCATTTCACCCTTTCGGTGCTTGATTCACATTTTTGTAATTAAAAATACCTAGGTAATTTTTAATGTGTCTGACAATAATGTGGTGTCAAACTGGGTTATTGTAGGTTTTTCAGGCTGTATGGCCATGTTCTAGAAGCATTCTTTCCTGACGTTTCGCCTGCATCTCTGGCAAGCATCCTCAGACGTTGTGAGGTTTGTTGAAAACTAGGAAAATTGGATTTATGTATCTGTGGAAAATCTAGGGTGGGAGAAAAAACTCTTTTCTGTTGGAGCTAGGTGTGAATATTTCAATTGGCCACCTTGATTAGGACTTATGGCCTTGCAACTTCAAAGCCTGGCTTGTTACTGGCTGGGAAATTCCTTTGTTTAGAGGGGATTAGGTGTTCCTGATAGTTTCTTGTCTGGAGTCCCCCTGTGTTTAAGTTTTGTTCCTCCCACAGATATATAGACCCAATCTTCCTAGTTTGCAACAAACCTCACAACCTCTGAGGATGCTTGCCACAGATGCAGGCGAAACATCAGGAGAGAATGCTTTTAGAATATGGCTATACAGCCTGAAAAACCTACAACAACCCAGTGATTCCGGCCATGAAAGCCTTCGACAATACATTGGGGTCAAACTGTTATAGCCCTGTAGTGTGGATACAGTCCTGGGTTCAAGGAGGCCACAAAGTGTGGTGGAAATGTGCTCCTTGCCCCTAGTGAACATTTGAAGGGAAAGTGTTTTTGCAAAAAAATGTTTTTGATCCCTGAGTACATCTCTTGTGTATGTTATTCTCTAAGATCCGTACTGGTGGTACTCTAATAAAGATTCTTCCAGATTTAAAAGATTTTAGACTAATTCATCCGTGGATATGGCTGCTCTTAACTCTAATACTTGAAGTCTGCTTTCTTCATTCCCTAGGTCATTATGGGCTTGCTGAAATTTTGGCCAAAAACACATAGTCCCAAGGAGGTTATGTTCTTGAATGAGCTGGAAGAAATATTGGATGTCATTGAGCCATCTGAGTTCGTGAAGGTGATGGAGCCCCTATTCAGGCAGCTGGCCAAGTGTGTCTCCAGTCCACACTTCCAGGTAAATTCAAAACTCAAGATGAGGCAACAGGTTTGGTCTTGACTTCAGTAAAGGTAAAGTTTTATCCTTGACATTAAGTCTAGTCATGTCTGACTCTGAGGAGTGGTGCTCATCAAAGAGCCGCCGTTGTACATAGACACCTCCTGGATCTTGTGGCCGGCATGACTACATGGAGTGTCGTTACCTTCCTGCCTATTGATCTATTCACATTTCCATGTTTTCAAAATGCTAGGTTGAACAGAAGCTGGGGCTAACAAAGAGAGCTCACTCTGTCCCACGGATTTGAACCGCCGACCTTCCAGTCAGCAAGTTTAGCAGCTCAGCGGTTTAACCCACTGCGTCACTGTGGTCTTGTCTTAGAAAATTAACAATTTGCTTATATGAAAAATTGTAACTAGGATAACTGGAGTTCACCTTTCAATCCAACTTAATGGCCAAATTCTAATATTCTCAGATTTTTATTTATTTTTTGTCGTGTCAGGAGTGACTGCAAGTTGCTCCTGGTGTGAGAGAATTGGCCGTCTGCAAGGACGTTGCCCAGGGGACACCCAGATGATTTGATATTTTTATCATCCTTGTGGGAGGCTTCTCTCATGTTCCCGCATGAGGAGTTGGAGCTGATAGAGGGAGCTCATCTGCCTCTCCCCGTATTCTAACCTGAAACCTGCCGGTCTTCAGTCCTGCCGGCACAGGGGTTTGACCTGTTTTATTCTCAGATTAATACACTGTGATTTATCAGGCCAAGATTTAGTGTTGGACTTCCCTTCTCTAAACCCTTATGATTTAAACTAATTAACAGAGATTTCAAGTTAAATGGAAAATCCACAGTGCGCACATGAAAAGGGAGGAGCCCTAATAAAAGGTGAAGCAAGCTTTGACAGTGCTATTGATCAATATGAAATTGATTTCTGATATTACTGTATGCTTCAGGCTGAGGAAGGTCAGAGGCAAACCTTTGAGGATACAACTCACTGGAAATAAATGTTAAGTTTGTAAGGCATTCCTCTTCCCCTCGCTTTTAGCTTTCAAGCCCATTAGAGGAAGAGGAACTTCCAGAACTACTTTGTATTTTACTTTATCTGACTTAACAGAATATCTATATGTGAAAAAAGTATTCATTTTGTTGTCAAAGGCTTATATGGCTGGAATCACTGCATTGCTGTGAGTTTTCCAGGTTGTATGGCCATGTTTCAGAAGCATTCTCTCCTGACATTTTGCCCACATCTATGGCAGCCATCTTCAGAGGTTGTGAGGTCTGTTGGAAACTAGGCAAGTGGTGTTTATATATCTGTGGAATGTTCAGGATGGGAGAAAGAACTCATGTCTGAGGCACGTATTAATGTTGCAGTTGGCCACCTTGATTAGCATTTAATGGACTTGCACCTTCAAAGCCTGGCTGCTTCCTACCTGGGGGAATGCTTTGTTGGGAGGTGTTCTCTGGCCCTGATTGTTTCCGGTCTGGAATTCCTCTGTTTTCTGCATGCTGTTCTTTATTTACTGTCCTGATTTTGGAGGTTTTTAATACTGGTAGTCAGATTTTGTTCTTTTTTATTTTATTTTTCATTTCATTTTTTTCTCCCACCCTGAACATCCCACAGATATTCCATAGATATGTAAACCCCACTTGCCTAGTTCCCACAACCTAGACCTCACAACCTCTGAGAATGCTTGCCATATTTGTGCACTATTTTGTAGTGTTTTTGATGTGTTTGCACCTACCTAGGCATTGAATGTTTGCCTTTTTTGTGTATACTGCCCTGTGTCCCTTCGGGGAGATAGGGTGGTCTAGAAATAAATTATTATTATCATCATCATCCTTATTATTATTATTATTATTATTATGAAATATCAGGCCATACAGCTTGGAAAACTTACAGCAACCCAGTGATTTTGGCCCTGAAATCCATCGACAACACTTGAAACATTCTTCCAAAATGCACCTAGGGGTGACCTTTTCTTTCACTACACTTCACTTTTAGCATTTGGATCTATGGTGTATAACATGAAGCAGGTGAAGAAAACTTTATCCCTGTTTTGGCAATCTAGCATTCTCAGCGAGAGCAACCGGCAGTGACTCATGTATAAATCTACCTCAGGTATTAATCGAGGATACCTTATGGTGCCAAACTTCTGGATTTTGATAGGAACTATGGATAAAGTCGAAGGTCATTCCATAGAGGGGGAAAAGCACCAATGGTGCTGCAGCCATTTCCCTGCCCAAATGTTCAGAAAGACTGGAAGCAGCACCATGATGGAGAGAGTGGATGGGATCAGTGCTTCTTTTTTATTCTCCCAGGAAGCATTCGGCTCCTGCCTTTCATGACTCTACTCAGCAACCCAATATTCATTTTGTATCACTATGTAAGGGTACAACATCTAGAGAGCCGCATACTCTCTACACCAGCACTAAAAAATCAGATATCTGAACATTAGATTAGGCAAATATATACTGTTTTTTTAGGGAGCCCCCGGTGGTGTAGTGGGTTAAAGCACTGAGCTGCTGAACTTGCTGATCAAAAGGTTGCAGGTTCGAATCCAGGGAGTGGCATGAGCTCCCACTGTTAGCCCCAGCTTCTGCCAACCTAGCAATATGAAAACATGCAAATGTAAATAGATCAATAGGTACAGATCTGGCGGGAAGGTAATGGCACTCCATGCAGTCATGCTGGCCACATACCCTTGGAGGTGTCTACGGACAACACTGGCTCTTCTGCTTAGAAAAGGAGATGAGCACCAACCCCCAGAGTTGGTCCCAACCGGACTTAATGTTAGGGAAAACCTTTATCTTTATTATACTGTTTTTAATATGCAATGGCAAAGATTCAGACCTATTCTCCTTTCTAATATTTATCTCCTTAAGAAGTCTCTTTTGCTCTATTAATACAGGTTGCAGAGAGAGCGTTGTACTATTGGAATAATGAATACATCATGAGTTTGATCAGTGACAACGCAGCCAAAATCCTCCCGATCATGTTTCCTGCGCTCTACAAGAATTCTAAAAGTCATTGGAACAAGTAGGTCATTTTTCTGTGCATTGGCCAGGAATGAAAGTACATACAGATGAGAGAGCCCTGGCTCGCCCTTCCATTGTGGGCAGTGGAGACATTTGAAATGCTAATTCCATTTGTATGCATACCTATTTGGCACGAAAGGAGAGATGAGAGAGTGCCTGTGATGATTTCTAGAAATAAGCAAGCACATACAGAAGAAGGAGGAGTTGTGACTGATCAGATTGCTGGCTTAATCCTGGGGGTGGGCAACTCTACTGTCCCTTGACCCCTGCTGCCAATTTTGCCAATTTTGTTGCCATGTCTCTTATCCCCAGACTGTAGGAAGAAGTCATGCAGGCATAATTTTTCATTGCCGCTCGGATTAGGGAAGAGCCACATTGCTGTAATCTGTAACGTATCATCCTCTTGGCTATCCCTTTAGTTCTTCCTCATGTGTTGGTCCAAGTCAGGCATACATTGCTGCTCTTTTGTGACAGAACTTAATATGACCCTGTATCTGAGTGTGATAGTAGGATCTGTGTGCCTTCTACGTGGCTGTCTGCTTTGCATACCAGCCAGTTAGCAGCACGTGCCTTGGCTACACATGAGTAATAATAATAATAATAATAATAATAATAACTTTATTTAATAATAACCTTATTTGTACCCCACCTGCATCTCCCCAAAGGGACTTGGGGCGGCTAACATGGGGCCAAGCCCAAGCAATTACAATAAAGCAAAATAAAATACATACAAGACACATGACAATATCAAATAAAAATGTTTATACAATAACATAATAAGCCATTAAATTAGTAACAATAACATAATAAAACAGAGTATAAAAACCATATAAGAATTTAACAATATTTATTTATTTACTTACTTACTTACTTACTTACTTACAGTATTTCTATTCCACCCTTCTCACTCTGAAGGGGATTCAGGGTGGATCACAGAACACATATACAGCAAACATTCAATAACAATGAAGAACAAAGTCAAAACTTCCCAAATAAAATGCAAGAAACAGGAAACATGAATCCAAGGCATCAATATAAAAGCGTAGACCAAAACCATGAAACAAAGGCACTTAAAACAGGAATTTCCAAGCAAGGTTTCTATCAACAGGGACGAGATCTTGACTTGATACCAAATGATGCTTCATCTGACTACATATCCTGTACTTAGGACTTTTATCTCCTCATTAGCTATGTCTCTAGCACTCAGAAATATTCGCTTTAGCTGAGAATTTCTTATCTTTTTCTCTCGGAGCCTGGCAGATCGCCGAAGCCATCGTTCGGCTCTCCTGTTTTGACTGATCTCCTCCCATCTATCTATTTGATAAACTCACACCGCTGTGAGTCGCCCCCGGGCTGAGAACAGCGGTATATAAACAAAGTAAATAATAAATAAATAAATAAATAAATAAATAAATAAATAAATATTTGCTCATTAACTTCTGCAGCTGGGCCAGGTGCCGAGCCATTTTCATGTTCCCTATCATGGGAACTCTCTGGTAACAATTCAGAAAGCACACGATCATCCCCACACCCCTCAGGGACATCCTCATGGGAAACTACACTTTGCACTGGGATCTCCTGGTCATTCTCTGCATCAATATCACTGGCCAAACCATTGCCATCTTGAAACTCATCTTGCAACTCACTGACATCATTCCCCACATCCAAAGCACCCTGATCCTGGCACACAATCACAGGCTTAGCTCCAACAGTCATTAGTTATTATGATTTCTCTGTGTACTGTATGTTAGCATTGAATTTTTGCCATTAGTATGTTATAAACCGCCTTGAGTCCCCCCAGAGGTGAGAAAGGTGGTATATAAACACAGTAAATAAATAAATAATAATACATTCGTTCTAAGTGGAATTTGAAAAAGTGATAAAATTTGAATGGGTTTCTTTGGGAAATCTGAGAAAAAGCTGGTTCCATGGCCAGTGCTCCGGTTGTTGTTTTGCTCTCCCGGGCAGATGGGCTCTCACTTCTGACTGTAAGGAAATGAGATGTTCCTTGTTAAAGACGCAAGTGGAAGACAGAACAGATGCAGCCCTTTAACAAGTTATCAGCATTTCCTCTATTGCTTCTATATCTAGACCTTCAGTGATCTGGATAAAGAAGCTATTAAACAGCCCTGCTCTATATTCTGAAGTCTTGGAAAGGAGCTTAGTGAAGTTGCATAAATCTTGCCCTCATGATGCTGATGCGACAGAAGATAGATTGATTTTTGCCTTCATAGCCTGAACTATTGCCTCTGAGATTTGTGTGCCCTGAACACTGGAGTGCAGATCTGTTTTCCCAGCAAAACTTACTGTCACATTTCAGGGTGTTGGGCTGTTTAAGAAAGGCATTGCAGAAGATCATTTTGATGGAAGCAAAAGATACGTCTCCAGTAAAGCTGGTCTATGGAATTATTATTATTTTTTACTTGTTGCTCCTTCAGTGGTTTCTCTTGGGCAAGACACTGCTGGACTTTCAGATATTTGTAGTTGCATCCCAAGTGTCATTCACATTTCCAAACCAGAAAAGAGTCTTGGTTGCTGTTCAGAGTGATGAAAAAAATATTTATTGCTTCCCACATTCCTAACCCTTCCTTCTCAACCCCCGAGGGAAGACTCAGTGACACTGGCAACAATTCGATGCCACAAGATAATACAAATATAAACAAATAAAACAACAGTATAAAACAGTAAATAGAACATTAAGTTAAAAACACATTAAAAACATTGTCATTGATCCATATAGCCAATTCCAGTCCGATTCAACATCCAAAGCGCTGTCATGCTTGTTGTCCAAAAGCCTAGTCTAGATCTAGGGAAGTCATGCTCCCCATGCTCTATTCCGCTTTGGTTAGACCACACCTGGAATATTGTGTCCAATTCTGGGCACCACAATTCAAGAGAGGTATTGACAAGCTGGAATGTGTCCAGAGGAGGGCGACTAAAATGATCAAGGGTCTGGAGAACAAGCCCTATGAGGAGCGGCTTAAGGAGCTGGGCATGTTTAGCCTGAAGAAGAGAAAGCTGAGATGAGATATGATAGCCATGTATAAATATATGAGAGGAAGTCACGGAGGAGGGAGCAAGCTTGTTTTCTGCTTCCCTGGAGACTAGGACGCGGAACAATGGCTTCAAACTACAAGAGAGGAGATTCCATCTGAACATGAGGAAGAACTTCCTGACTGTGAGAGCCGTTCAGCAGTGGAACTCTCTGCCCCGGAGTGTGGTGGAGGCTCCTTCTTTGGAAGCTTTTAAACAGATGCTGGATGGCCATCTGTCAGGGGTGATTTGAATGCAATATTCCTGCTTCTTGGCAGGGGGTTGGACTGGATGGCCCATGAGGTCTCTTCCAACTCTTTGATTCTATGATTCTATGATTCTAAGATGCTGACCTGATCTCACTGGGGAGTGAGTTCCACAGGCATGGGGCCACCACCGAGAAGGCCCTGTCCCTCATCCCCGCCATGCGCACTTGTCTTGCCCCTATGAGCTGTGTTTACAAGGGTGGTGGGATCGAGATCAGGGCCTCCCCCGATGATCTTAACCTCCAAGGTGGGACATAGAGGGAGATACGTTCGGACAAGTAAGGTAGGCTGGAACTCTTTAGGGCTTATAGGCTAAAGCCAGCACTTTGAATTGTGCTGGGTAGCAAATTGGCAGCCAGTGGAACATATAGCAGGGGGGTGCTATGTTCATGTATGCTGCTCCGGTAAGCAATCTGGTAAGTTGAAGCTTCCGAACAGTCTTCAAAGGCAACCCCACATGGAGTGTGTTGCAGTAATCTATTTGGGATGTAACAAGAATCATAGAATCATAGAATCAAAGAGTTGGAAGAGACCTCATGGGCCATCCAGTCCAACCCCCTGCCAGGAGCTATTGAGCACCAAACTCACTGGAGGGAAGGAGACATATCCATTTTCTTCCAATTTGGGAAGACTTGACATTGGACCTACAGGGGATTAAAGCAGGGTGCAAAATAGAATTTCATTAGTTTGAATGGTCCCCAATGCTATTATATCTGAGGAAACCTAAAATCGAGTTTGAAGCCATTAGTCAACAGGTAGAGGTAGGAGTAGTGGAGTTAAATGTGTCTTGGAGCAGAATCTTTAGTGTATTCAAGTATTCTTTGTGACCCCTCAAAAAAGACAGAGACTGTGGCACCATATTGGATTTCAGTTACATAAGCAGTTTTGTTGTTTACAGGGGAAATGGCATAAATCAGTGGTTCTCAACCTGTGGGTCTCCAGATGTTTTGGCCTTCAATTCCCAGAAATCCTAACAGCTGGTAAACTGGCTGGGGTTTCTGGGAGTTGTAGGCTAAAACGCCTGGGGACCCATAGGTTGAGAACAATTGGCATAAATAGACCCATCTTCATATTTCTGGTTTTGGATCTTCCCAACATTTTTTAATACCATTTTGAATTCTCCACTGTCTCAAGGATTTTTGGAGACCAGGGACATACTTTCTTGGGTAAGATGTCATCCAGTGGACGTACAAGAGTTCTCCTTCTGTATCCTATATTGAATTGCCCATATAAGGCATACCTTTCTGTAATTGTTTTCATCGCTCATGCGTTATCTTGTATGGTAGGTCGAGGCTGAAACAGATTTGCTGGACCCAAAGCAATTCTTTTAATTTCCACAAAGAATACACACAACATTTTAAAACAGAATCCCATTTTCAGGAGGCTGCTTAAGTTAGGATTGGTTTGAAAACAAGACACATGCTTTCCACATATTTTGTGGTAGAGGATAACCATGGTTTGTTTTGCTCTCAGCACACTCAGTGGTGCAGCAACAAAATTGGCAAAGGCTGTCAGGAAAATTGAGATAGATCACCTTTTTAAATCTCAGCTTCTTCGACCTTCCAAGTTCTTCTTGAAGTCACGAAGATGTAAAAGCACCGGACTCTTCAATTCAGATTGCATCGAAAGCGGCACTTTGTCTTTATTTACAAAATATACATTCCAGTCTCCGGTCGTGTCCGATCACACCTTCGCACACTGCACGAAGCACATAGCAAGCTTCTTTTCCGGTCTGCACAGGAAACTACCAAATTTTCATATCCCATGCATTTCTGAAACCATACCATTTAAACTATAAGCAATTTTCACACCAGAAAACATTTCATACTGACAAAGGCTGCAACATTGATATGGAGGCATTTTACAGTTTTATGGGGCTCATTTTCTTGAGTGACATATGAAACTGTTTTAAGTTTTATTTTTTTGCTCTGTGAAGTATTGAGAGTTCATGTTGCTGGTGATTACATTTCTTCCATGAGAGGGCAGATTTACCCTGTATTTTGTGGAGTCTCATTCAATTGTTCATTCATTATTTGCCATTTCTGCCTTTTGTAGGACAATCCATGGGTTGATCTACAATGCACTGAAGCTATTCATGGAGATGAACCAGAAGCTGTTTGATGACTGTACACAGCAGTACAAGGCAGAGAAGCAGAAGTAAGTAGTTTGTCTGGGGAAACTGTGGCTGAGAAGATAATTTTTTCAGCTTCAAGGCCTTTCCTCTAGATAACAATAAGAAGTAAGCAACGAATACATGCCAGTCGCCTTAAAGCTCTCAAGCAGCCTGGCATTTCATATTACTTATTAACATGGAAGAGAAAATATCTTCCAAGTGCACATGGATTGCATCCAAGGGTTGTGTCGTGTACAAGGGTCCTGGTATGAGGGCTGAGGTTTAATTACACAAAAGCAAGATAAACAAGACCATATTTGTTGTCAAAGGCTTTCATGGCCGGAATCACTGGGTTGCTGTGAGTTTTCTGGGCTGCATGGCCATGTTCCAGAAGCATTCTCTCCTGACGTTTCACCCACATCTATGGCAGGCACCCTCAGGTTGTGAGGTCTGCTAGAAACCAGGCAAATGTGGTTTATATATCTGTGGAATATCCAGGGTAGGAGAAAGAACTCTTGCCTGTTGGAGGCAAGTGTAGCTGTTGCAATTGGCCACCTTGATCAGCATCGAATGGCCTTGCAGCTTCAAAGCCTGGCTGCTTCCTGCCTCACTTGCCTAATTTCCAGCAGACCTCACAGCCTCTGAGGATGCCTGCCATAGATGTGGGCGAAAAGTCAGGAGAGAATGATTCTGGAACATGGACATAGAGCCCGGAAAACTCACAGCAACCCAGTGATTCCAGCCATGAAAGCCTTTGACAACAAATATGGTCTTGTTTATCTTGCTTTTGTGTAATTACAGCAACCGAAGACACACACACAATCGATTTTTAAACATCTGTGGACTGTTCATATAATACTATGAAAAGCATTTAATTCTGACACTTTATATATAAATCAATATCTTATTACAAAATTTATTTTTCTATATTCATGGACTTCAGATGCCCCTCTATTGACTGTGATTAATACTACATTGAATCTAATTTCAAGTCGAGAGTGAACTAAACGAACTATTGTCTCTTTAGTTCCTTCTGTCATGTACTACAGTATATTTAGACCTTTGTAATGGATATTATGTGACAGAAAACAGGACTGGTTTGAATAATAGAATCATAGAGTTGGAAAAGACCTTTTGGGCCAGCCAGTCCAACCCCCTGCCAAGAAGCAGGAAAATCACATTCAAAGCACCCCCAATAAATGGCCATCCAGCCTCTGTGTAAAAGCTCCATAGAAGGAGCCTTCACCGCACTCCAGGGCAGACAGTTTCACAGCTGAACAGCTCTCACAGTCATAGTTCTTCCTAATGTTCAGGTGGAATCTCCTTTCCTGTAGTTTGAAGCCATTGCTTAGTGTCCTAGTCTCCAGGGCAGCAGAAAATAAGCTTGTTCCCTCCTCCCTATGACTTCACCTCATATATTTATACATGGCTATCATGTCTCCTCTTCTTCAGGCTAAACATGCCCAGCTCTTTAAGACACTCCTCACAGGGCTTGTTCTCCAGACCCTTGATAATTTTAGTTGCCCTCCTCTGGATAAACTTTGGGTCAGTGTTTTATAAATGAAAAGTGTGGGAGCGTGGAGGACTGGATGTCAGTTGTGGGCCACATTTTGTCCATCCCTGTATTGCAAAGCTGCTTTACAACAACAGCCAACTGTGTGCGGACTTTCTTCCTTGCTGTGTCCATACTGAGAAAGCAAAGCTATATTACCTTCTGGGGCATAAGAAACAATGACACTGACCTGAGTAAATACAGAGCCACGTGACACCTTAAGGACAAAGTGATTTTATTGTCGCATAAGGCTTTGTGGGATAATTGAAAGTTCTGAGTAAACACGCATAGGGTCATGCTGTCAGGCACATTTTGTCCCCTTTAAAATCATTGGATTTAAGAGATTAAGTGTACTGAACGTGCCCAGTTGTGCAAAGCTCTGCGTAGAAAGCCTGTTAAATGCTACAAAGCCAAAAGTGGGAGGTCTTTAACGTTGAGGCCCAGGTGAGTTTGTGAAAGAGGGAAGGTCATAGAAGAGGGATTCATACTCTGTGCGAAGGGGACATTATTTAATTTATCCGAAGGCTTTCATGGCTGGAATTGCTGGGTTGTTGTAAGTTTTTCGGGGTGTATGGCCATGTTCTAGAAGCACTTTCTCCTGACATTTTGCCTGCATTTGTGGCATGCATCCTCAGAGGTTTTGAGGTTTGTGAAAACTAGGAAAATTGGGTTTATCTATCTGTGGAAGGTCTTGGGTGGGAGAAAGAACTCTTGTTCTTGCAGCTGTGGGCAAGTCTACATAGGGACCACCAAACGCAGCATTGCCCAAACACAAATCAAGGAACATGAAAGGCACTGCAGACTACTTCAACCAGAGAAGTCAGCTATAGCAGAGCACCTAAAGAACCAACCTGGACACAGCATATTATTTGAGAACACAGAAATGCTGGACCATGCTAACAACCACCATGTCAGACTACACAGAGAAGCCATTGAAATCCACAGTCGTGGACAATTTCAACAGAAAGGGGGAAACCATGAAAATGAACAAAATCTGGATACCACTACTAAAACACTCTAAAATTAAAACAGTAAATAAAAAACCCCCCTCAAACACAGGGAAACTCCAGACAAGAAACAATCAGGAACACCTAATCACTCCTCAACAAAGGATTCCCCCAGGCCGTAACAAGCCACACCAAAAAATCATCAGGCCATCAAATGCTAATCAATGTGGCCAATTGAAACATTCACACCTAGCACCAACAGAGAAGAGAACATGGCCATACAGCCCGAAAAAACCCCAACAACCCATTATTTGTTTGAATGAAAGGAAATAGGAGCAACTGTGGGTTTTTAGGAATCATGGGAGGTCAGGCTAGGATAGAGTTTCCTTCTGAGACACATGGAACTAGGAGATGGGGATAGGTGGATCTCCCTATGTGAATTGAACAGTAAATCCCAAGAAGTCTTGTCTGTGCTCTGCTTATGGAAATTGAAAGCCAGCAAAATACGGACGACATCTTCTCTATTCCAGGGGGAAATTGTTTGTTTGTTTGTTTATTTATTTATGACATTTCTACCCTGCCTTTCTCACCCCGGAGGGGACTCAAGGTGGCTTTACACATAGGCAACAATTAGATGCCTTAAAATATAATGTACACTTAAATAAATGTTAAAATAAATTAAAAATTACATTTAAAACTTTAAAAACAATACATTCAGAGTTAAACACATAATCCACGAACATTCCAATGGTCATTGCATGTTGTTCCAAGTCTAGCTATTGCACAAGTTATCTTAAGGCTTGGTCCAAAAGCCATGTTTTCATTCTCTTGCAGAAGGTCAGGAGGGAAGGGATTGAACTAATATCCCTGGGGAGGGAATTCCACAGCTGAGAAGGCCCTGTGTCTCGTATTGGCCAATAGTGCCTGCGAGGGAGGTGGGAATGAGAGCAGGGCCTCCTCAGATGATCTTAAGTTCCGAGATGGTTCCTAGGGAGAGATCCGTTGGGACAACTAAGCCAGGCCAGAACTGTTTAGGGCTTTATAGGATAAAGCAAGCACTTTGAATTGTGCTTGGTAGCTGATTTGGCAGCCAGTGGAGCTGATGTAACAGGAGGGTTGTATGCTCCCTGTACACTACTCCGGCGAGCAGCCCGGCTGCCACCTGTTTGACCATTTGTAGCTTCTGAACAGTCTTCAAAGGCAGCCCCACGTAGAGTAGTTGCAGTAGTCTATTCGGGATGTAACCAGAGCATGGACTACCGTGGCCAAGTCTGACTTCCCAAGGTACAGGCGCAACTGGTGCACAAGTTTTAATTATGCGAATGCTTCCCTGGCTACCACCAAAACCTGGAGTTCCAGGCTCCACAGTGAGTCCAGGAGAGCTCCCAAGCTGCCAACATGCGTCTTCAGGGGGAGTGTAACCCCATCCAGCATAGGCTGTAACCCTATACCCTGTGAAATTATGTCCCTATCTATTCAGAATGAAACAGTATTATTATTCCTCACATCCCCAACAAACCTTTGGTATGACCACTGGAGAAGGAAAAGTTCAGAAATCTCAATGAAAAAAAAATTCTTTTCACTTTCAGAGGACGATTCAGGTTGAAAGAACGAGAAGAGATGTGGCACAAGATTGAGGAGCTAGCCCGCCAAAATCCTCAGGTATTGGTCATTACTATGAAAGGAAATGTGTTTCAGAATAGTCCTTGCATTTTTGCTGTGGTTACAGGACCATAACTTGTTACTGTCATTAGTCCAGTGGGTATTGCTGAGCTCAATATGTGTGCATTTGTATAAAAACACATGTGATTAAACCTCGGATCATTGCATGGCCTTAGGTCAGCTGCTCTTATTTTCAGTTTCTCACCTGTACAAATAGGCATGATTGGGAGGCAGAATGACAAAAAAGCAAACGAAATAGTTATGTTGTGCTTAGGTGGATGTTGAAAAACAAACAGAACTTAAGTCAGTCCTTTTTGACAAAGCAGAGCTTGGAAAACACATTGCAATGGGCTACAACTTCCAGAATCTTTCAACCAGCATGATTTGTTTGGGTTTTTTTTTTCCATGTCGGGGGCGGCTTAAACTGCAAGTCGCTTCTGGTGTGAGAGAATTGGCCATTTGCAAGGACGTTGCAAATGTTTTACCATCTTGTGGGAGGCTTCTCTCATGTCCCTGCATGGGAAGCTGGAGCTGACAGACCGGAGCTCACCCCGCTCCCCGGATTCGAACCATTGATGTTTCGGTCAGCAGTCCTGCCAGCACAAGGGTTTAACCCTTTGCACTACCGGGGTCTCCTCAACCAACATGGTCAGTGGCTAGCAGTGGTTTTCAATGATTTCAGATATGGTTCTTTCCAGGCCCTATCCAGAGATGTCAGAAATCTGGGACTCTTTCCATGGAATGTAGATGCTTTGTCATTAAACTACCCTTCTTCCCCACATCACTAAGCCACTGGAACACAAGTCATTGTTATGGAGTATATGTATCTTATTCATTATTGTCTTCTATGCCCTTTACATGGACTTGCCTTGAGCCCTTTATCTATGAGGAACTTCCAAACATCTGAACCAATATTTAGCTCTGTAGATATTTTAGACTTCAGTTTCCAGAATCCTTGACTATTGGCCTTACTGGCTGGGACTTCTAGAGACTGAAGTCTAAAGCAAATGGAAGAACAGAGGTTGAGAATCACAGGAAGGACTAGGAGACTTATATGGTATGGTATGGGAGGAAAGTAAGTTAGGAAGGACTCAAAATAATAAATACCTATCTGTGACATTCTTTACTTATAGAAAGCAAATTTGTTTATTTATTTGATTGATTGGTGGCATGTACTTATTTTGTCTTGGTATATGAGGTTTTATTTATTGAGATATAGAAGTCAAATTGAACTGTTGGCCATGCTGTTTGAGAAATGTTGATAGTCTGAGACATTCCAAATCGGAGCTTGGAAAAGTTACTTGGGGAGTGCAGCCTGCAGGATTCCCAGCCAGTACTGAAGTACACTTGAGAGAGTTATGATTCAAAATAAAGTTTTGAGCTTTGATCTAGCATTCCTCAGGTTCTCAATCCCTAAGCCATGGGCATGTATACAGACATATATCTCGTATTTATTAATTTATTTATTTAAAGTATTTATATACCGCTTTTCTCACCCTGAGGGGGACTCAAAGCGGTTTACACATAGATAATGGCAAAATTCAATGCCGTACAACTACAATAATAAAACCACACATTAGATACAAAACATATTAACACAGTACATCACCAAATATCAAAACAAGTATTTCTATCCCATACTGTCATTACTTTTCAGCTAACATTTTCAGAAGCAAAATATTTGGGAAATATTATTGCATCTGTGTTTCCAGAGACTAGATATGGGCGTGCTGGCTACAAGATTCTGGAAGTTGGAGTCTACAAAGTAACTTTCTGAGCCCTTCTTTAATTAAAGTTAAGAGATAGGGCATTAGTTCTCTCTCTTAGGTCTAATATACTGCTCTTGCATAGTTGCATCCTTGTAGTTGAAGTCTGAACTAATTACCAGGGTTAATTTCACTAGGGTCTTGCACACCACTAATAAAATACTTTTCTCTTCTTTCCAAAGTCTCTTGGAGGAATCGATAAAAATCAGATTGCTATAGGTGACAGCTCTTTATCTAAACCACTATATAACTATAAAATACCTGATGTCTTTCCAAAAATGTAATACCACATCAGCCATTCATGGTGGCGCCCCCGGTGGCGCAATGGGTTAAACCCTTGTGCCGGCAGGACTGCTGACTGACAGGTTGGCAGTTCGAATCCAGGGAGCGGGGTGAGCTCCCATCTCAGCTCTAGCTTCCCATGCGGGGACATGAGAAATCCTCCCACAAGGATGGTAAAACATCAAACATCCGGACGTCCCCTGGGCAATGTACTTGGAGACGGCCAATTCTCTCACACCAGATGTGGCTTGCAGGATGTAAAAGAGCATATTTACAGTGCTGTGACATCTAAATGACTTCAACACAGTGCAAATGCTTATTCTATACTGTGTTGGAGTCATTGTAAATATGCTTGTTGCATTACTCACAGGGCCTGACAATAATGCCATATCAGTGAAGGCCACAAATTAAAGAAGAAGGAAACCAGCCAGAGAAGGGGAATTAAATAATAATCCACACATTTCCTGTGGGCAAATGTATGGAATATGAAAACAGAAATTGGGAAGAATTTATTTTATATTCCTCGTGTCATTTGACAATAGGGAATTCCATTGTTACAGAACACACATTCACACATGCCCATTCACTGTTAAATTTACACTGACTTAGGGCACATTGAATGTGCTTATTATGTTGTATAAAGCCCTATAAAAGTGGTTCTCAACTTGTGGGTCCCCAGATGTTTTGGCCTTCAACTCCCAGAAACCCTAATATCTGGTAAACTTGCTGGGATTTCTGGGAGTTGTAGGCCAAAACACCTGGGACCCATGGGTTGAGAACCACTGCCCTATATGATTTAGGAAAAGATAATTTAAGGCTTAGTGTGCCATCATAATATACAGGTTGAGTATTCCTTGTTTGAAATTCTTGGGACCAAAAGTATTGTGTTTTGGGGAGATGGGGAATATGGTAGCTTTTTGGAATAGCCTTGTGCCTCATTCATTCGTTACTTGTGTTGTGTATGAAGAGTGAGGCTGGAGAGAGATTTGGAATTTGTGAAATGTTGGGAAACGGAAACTTTTGGCTGAAAGCTGCCCATTTTTGCCTTCGGCATGATGATCATGAGCTCCTGCTCATTTGTTTCTCATATCCTCAATCTATCTCTCCAACCTCATGTTTTATAAGCAACTGAATGAGATGCGAGTCTGGCAGGAGACTGGGGATCTGAGAGATGAACCAAGAGGTGCATCACAGCCATTGCCTCAAAGGAAGAAGTAGGCAGCTGGCAGGAGAAAAGTTTCCATTTTGGTATTTTAGAATTCATAGAATCCTAGAGTTGGAAGACACCTCGTGGGCCATCCAGTCCAAGCCCCTGCCAAGAAGCAGGAAAATAGCACCCAGAGCACCCCCAGCAGATGGCCATCCAGCCTCTGTTTAAAGGCCTCCAAAGGAGGAGCCTGCACCACACTCTGGGGCAGAGAGTTCCACTGTTGAACAGCTCTCACAGTCAGGTAGTCCTTCCTAATGTACAGATGGAATCTCCTTTCCTGTAGTTTGAAGCCATTGCTCAGTGTCCTAGTCTCCAGGGCATCGGAAAACAAGCCTGCTCTCTCCTCCCCATGACTTCCTTCTCCTCACATCTTGATCCATGGCCCTTGTCATGTCTCCTCTCAGCCTTCTCTTCTGCAGACTTAATGTGCCCAGCTCTTTAAGCCACTCCTCATAGGGCTTGTTCTCCAGACCCTTGATCATTTTAGTCGCCCTCCTCTGGACACATTCCAACTTGTCAACATCTCCCTTCAATTGCGGTGCCTAGAACTGGACACAGCATTTCAGGTGCGGTCTGACCAAGGCAGAATAGGGGGGTAGCATGACTTCCCTGCATCTGGACAGTATACTTTTATTTATGGAGGCCAAAATCCAACATCTTTTTCACACGTATTACTGTTGAGCCAGGCATCCCCCATTCTGTATCTTTACATTTCTGGATAAGAGAGACACAACCTGTAAAAAGGCATCTATCATCGGAAGCATGTGTGATAAGCCTTCTTGGTGGCTTCTCTTAGCCACTAAAACCTCCTGTTAAAAAGACCAGACTACATCCATCACTGTTCTTCCATGCGTGAGTGCAGATATTTTCATCTAGACAGGGCCCTTTGCATTTTTTTCCAGCAGAAGAGATCAGAAGTCACAGAATCCCCAACCAGCATAATCCTGCTGGTTTAGAGATTCTGAGAGTTGTAGTTGGGAATAGCAATTTTTTTGAACCCTGCAGAGTGGCGTTTAGTAGGTGAAATAATTCTTAACTGGTATGTTCTGTTTGTTTCTCTTTGATTAAGCTGTACTTAATTGACTTGTTTTGTTGTTTTAATTATAATTCCATATTTTATCTGTATTTAATTGTTAGATGTCTTAAAGCTGGATACAGAATTAAATGAATAAATACCCTAAATCCACTTGCTAGTCCTTATTACAGTAAACACATTGGATCAGTGGGATTTACCTAAGTGTTCTGTTTCATATTAGGTCATTAATTTGATGCATCTACTCTAGTTGGGACTTGCAGGTGGATTTAGGCCACTGAATTACCTATGTTGTCTGTGTTAAACATTTGGTGTTTTCAGTACTTGAGTTGCTGAGCTTGCATTCCCATTTTTCTGTGTGCTGTGTTCCTGCAGTACCCCATGTATTGCGCACCCCCACCTTTGCCTCCTATTTATTGCATGGAGACGGAGACCCCCACTGCAGAGGACATACAGCTACTGAAGAAAACGATGGAAACAGAGGCTGTGCAGGTGACTTATCTGTATATCCCCAATGGAACAAGACCCTCTGATAGCACAGGAGTGAGGAACATGTGGCCCTCCCAAGTGTAGCAAATGATAAATGATAATGCGGATTGCAGTCCAGCTTCACCTGGACGATCACATGGTCCCCAGACCTGTTGCAGCGTGCGGTTCTTGATTTCCACTGGATTTCCTCTTGAGCAAGCAAGTATGCTCACTCTTGTAGAGACTTCGTTAATTAGTTTTGGAGGTAGGTTAGGGGTCAGTGAGGAAGGGAAATAGGATTGTTTGGAAGTAATGTCTCTTAACGGATCCCTAGCACCTGATTGGCTTGGTGCTGTAGAAAGGTATATGTGGGTTCCAAATGTGGATCTTTTGCACACTACAGGAGAAGGTATGCATCTGTTTGTTAATTGTTGAAGAGCACAGGTGGGAAGGTACTGTTGCGAGATACAATAAGTACTTTGGAGGGAAAGCAGTGTCTCCACCAGCCTACTAATGCTGCTGTTGAGGAGTGGATGGAGACTGCTCTCTCTTCCTGATTCCTCTCCATGTGTGCAGCAACTGTGCCTGTGTGCATTGAGGGAAGAGGGAGGAATAGCCTCGTGAATCCGAAGAGCCATTCACTGACTAAAGCAGGGGTAGGGAACCTTTGGCCCTCCAGCTGTGGTGGACTTCAACTCCCACAATTCCTTGAGGCTCGGCATTGGGCCAAGGTAAGCCTTTGGGGCGAATTCCGAGCCTCAAGGAATTGTGGGAGTTGAAGTCCACCACAGCTGGAGGGCCAAAGGTTCCCTACCCCTGGACTAAAGGGATGGAGCAGGCCCCATGATTGCAATCGTGCAAAGGAGGTATAGAATATCTCCTTTCGCAACAGTCCCAAGAAATATAATTGTGGATTATGCCTATATATATCACCAAAGGGTATGTTAGTCTTCATATCTTGCTTTTGGGCTTCACATAGGCGACTCATGTTGTGGACAGGTTGCTGGAATTGCAGATTGATCCAGCAAGGCTCATCCAATGTTTATCATAACTCATTCTTTTATGATGGCGGTTCACAAAGCATCGTGTAGTGTTTATGTCTGGCAATCCACCCATAAAACTGCTGCCATTTTGCGAATCAACCCAGTGTTTCTCAGTACATAATCTGCCAATTTCCTCAAAACACTGTTCACCATGCACCTATATTCTTGGAGAACTGGTAGTGCACAAAAACCACTGAAATTCACAATTGGCTGGGAGGTTCTGCAGGATTAAGCCCCCAAAAGTGAATTTTCCAAGCTCTGCTTGGAACAAAATGATTTATTTATTTATTTATTTATTTTTGCGTCAGACGTCAGGAACATTACTAAATCACTCAGGCAATTTGTGGCTATCACTTCTTACGTTAAATATTTCAGTAAAAATATGGTCCTCCAGTGATGCTTGCCCCAGTTGTTCTGTGTGTGCACTGCAGGTCTGCCTTGGATATATTTGGACCTATTATCTGGGTCAGCAGAGATTGGGTCCCCACTGCTACAGGGGAGCTACTGGCAAGTGCTACTGCTCACTTGTGCTCCCACCGTGCTTGCTCTGATCCCCAGTTATTGCTCACCCCTTGTACATTTCCTTCTCCATTGCCACATCTGCCTTGTTCACCCAGCACTTTGTATGCTACCTCTCCTCCCCTTCATCTGCATGTAAGTTCCTAACCCCAGTGTCCTATATCACCCAGGCAGCATGACCAGTTGCTGTAGACTGCAATGTCCTGCATCACCCACCCAGCATGACCAGTAGTCCTGCTGGCTTGGAATTCTGGGGAGCTGTAGTGCAAAGTTGTGAATTTTCCAAGTTGTGCATTCCTCCTCCAAACACTCTCCTTTGCTAGCCCAGCATGCTTCTAACTGAGACCTCTAGATTTCCACAAAGCAAAACATCCAGGAAAATAGAAAGATTGGCATATGGTGTTGGAGCTGAATGGAGTCTGATGATGCAGAACTCACATAGGGCTTCATTTCTTTTATGTGTGTAGGTGTATAAAAGAAAGATGGTGATGAAGGGGTTTCTGAAAGAGGACTAATCAGTAAAATACAACTTATAGTTGAAATTGTACTCAAGATTTCTCCACCATAATTTACACACAGGCCTTCATGCTTACTGCTCAGCCTCACTGTTCCCCATTTGTATGAATGAATGGTTTCTAGGTTGTGTTCCTACGCTCATTATAATTTGATGCATGTGTTTGTTGATCTGTATGTTTCTAGCTTGGCTGGCTTGCTCAGATTGTCAGCTTTGTTCCCATTTTGTTACCTCAGTTTGCAGTTGTGGCACTGCCATAGTCTTGTGTTGTGATCTCTGGTAATTTGACACCATGCAAAGATGGTATTTCTTGATAGCTGAGCCCTTCTAAGAAAATAGTATACTTTTAGGTTGCTAGTACATATAACGTAGACCTTGTTGATACTGTTAGATTGCAACTCCCATTATTTCTAATCCATGGCCATACTGGAAAGGGCTCTTAGGAGTTGGATTTAGGCGAAGTGGGTAGCTTTTTGCTGGACATACTCATTTCAAACATTGCAAACCTCTCCTGTCATTATCCCAGGGTGGAGTTTGGGCGGAAAGAGTGAGCAGCAAGGCAACAAGAAATCCACAAACTCTGGAGCTGACTGTAGTTAATATTAACGTTGACATCAGCCTCCTGTAAACAATCTAAAATGAGCAGCCCAAAGACAGTGTGAGGAAGTGAGTGGGAGAGAGGTGTACACTCTGGAATTTGCTTCTTAATTACTTTTGGATTTGTGTTTAGATGCTGAAAGACATGAAGAAGGAGAAAGTGCTGCTGCGTCGGAAATCGGAGCTTCCTCAGGATGTCTACACCATAAAGGCCCTGGAAGCGCACAAGAGAGCAGAAGAATTCCTCACCTCAAGCCAAGAAGCACTCTGACGGGCTAGGGAGACCCCGGAGGGTACACAGAAACGCACTTTGTTCTAATGTATAACTAGGGAATGAACATGGTGAGCTGTGCCTGTCCTCCACTCCATTCTCATTCTTTCAGGTTAGATTTGATTTTACATTGTACCTCATATCCCACCACACTGTCACTTCCTCCTGCTTTATCCTCTTAAGGTTGTGTTTGTGTGCACGTGTGAAAGGAGCCTAGCCAATCCGTAAGAGTAGCATTCCACACAGGAGGCATCCCAGTTCCTGTCGTCATTGATTTGACTCCAGTCCCAGGACCAAAGCAGTGAGAGTTCAGGCATTTATCAGCCACACACTACTACAGGAGTGGGCTCCACAAGTGGTCTTCCAGATACCATTCAGCTACGGCTCCCATCTTCTCTTGCTGTTGGCTATGCTAGTTGGAGCTGATGGGCACTGTAGTCCAACAACATCTGGAGGACCACCTACCCCTGCACTACAATAATGATTCACTATAGCTTCCTAACACTGGCTTTGAACTCCCATTACCATCCATCTTCACACGATAATACAAGAGCTATATGTGACGTTGGTTGTGCAGGTAAATACAAGTGATTTTCTAGGGATCAAGACATGCTAGGCTAGATTTGAAAATAATGTATGTTCTTCCTGTCCCCCTCTGGCCAAATAAATGGCTAATTGGTAATAGAGACTTTTGGTTGGTTTGGTTTATATCAATAAGGGTAACTGTATTTGCACTTTTTCCATCCCAGGAATTGTGAGGCAGTTGCAGCCATCTAGAACCACTACTTTCAGCTCTGTGTTAGTTTTCATCCTCACAGATGGCTAGCAATTGGTTGCGATGCCCTGGTAGCATAACCGCCGCATGACAAGTTCACTTACTCTTTGGTTTCTTCTCTAACTCAGAACTAAAGCCAGAGTGAATCTGAAGCAGATTGCCATAATGAAGACCAACTCCCATCCAACTCTTGGCTCTTTAAGTTCCAGAGAATCCTAAATAAATGACTTGCTAACAAGAAAGCTTATTGAACACTTTCACAAACAGCTTTAAATATTCAGCATTTTGGAAACAACAGAAATAGATGCACAATTAAGGAAATGTCAGTTTCCATTTACTGAGTATGTAATGTTTGGTATGGATTAGACCTCATTGTGCTTGTGTTCATTTCAGCTTTTCTAGCCCAAGAAGGAGAAGTTGCTGACCTTCTTTTAGGGGATATATAAATTTAGAGGCTTCTGCTGCTTTCCCTAAGCTACTGCTCTCCTACAGATAATACTTGGCTTTGCTTAATGTCCTGCCATTGTTCACAGGCTGCTAACTAAATTTCTGGACTTGGAACCTCATAAAAGGGAAAGACACTTACTCTAGCTGGTTCTTCACCCACTTCTTGCCTGTGGACCAGGAGCGTGAAAAGCACAGCCCAGATGTTGTTGGAATGCAATTCACAGTCGTCCGAACCACGTTAGCCAGTGGTGAGGAATGCTGAAAATTCCAGTCTAACAATATCCAGAAAATGGCATTCTGCGTAACCCTGGTGTAAACTTTCCATTCATATCTTTAGAAGTGAGACTTGACAAATTTCATTAGACTAATCCTGACATAACATTTTATTTGTCGGAGTCTCATTTTTTGTCCTTGGCTGCTAATTTTAAATCTGCAAGAACTACTTCAAAGTAAATTCCATTGAAATCAAAGAAAGTACAATATGTCTCTTTCTGCTCTACCCAACATTGTTATTCTTTCCTGTTTAAATCTTTAGATGGCGTATTGCCTTGTCTACCTACCGACTGTTAACCCAGTTGTGCTTTCTTACTTCTTCTCTGTTTTAAGTAATTTTATTCTGAGAACCCTGAAATCTAATTTCTTAGACGTACCTCTCCTTGTTGTACCTGTGCATTCTTAACCTTTGAAAAGTGAACAGTTTAACACCAGACAGGTGGGAATTCCCCAGTTTTTGACACCACTATAGCTAATACACAGTGTTGCTTTCTTTGAGCTGCAGAACAGTTTGAATTGGAATGGAACCACTCACTTTATGCCGTGAGATATAGCTGATAATTGATTATTACTGTTTGCTGCTAGAGATACCCATGGAACATTCCTATTCTCAGCCAGCAAAGAAAGAGCCATCCAAGAAAGAGTTATTTTCAGTTGCTGCCTAGGTGAGGCAAGGGATCACATGAGTTTGGGAAATATTTCCTCTTGGATCCCTAGCTCCTTGCCTCATCCAGGAAAACTGTATATTGGCTTCTCCACTTTTCTTTTGCTTAAATTCCTTACCTTTGCTGTTTTTCTTCTTCTGCTTCCCTTGTCTTTTCTGCTTGCATTGAGGGGAGGGGGGCAGCTTTTTTGCCATATTCCCCTTGTCGTAGTTTTCTGACTTCTTCTGTAGTCTTTTTTTTGGGGAGGGGGGGGAGTGAAGGGATACAGGAAGACTAATATTAAAATAAAGGTCCTGTAGGGCCCAAGACACCATCTATTCGACATGCTAAGCTGGTCTATGATGTGGGGGCACTTCTTTAATTAACTGAGCCCCCTGATTTTTCTGAGCAGATTGCTGATAGAGACACTTCGGAGAGTGGACAATCTAAGCAGGTGACCCAGATGAGTCACCTCAAAAATTGCATTCGCATACATACTCATACATACATAAAACATTGCATACATACTCATGGAGGTGGCCACTTGAGGCCCAAGCAGAGGATTGCCATTTTGAGCAGACCAATCTAGACTTTGCCATGTTTTTTTTCTGTTGCTATGCCATTTTAAAACCAGGATTTTTCACTGAAACAGTTGCGTTCCATGGTTGCTAATGAGCTTAAAAAGGTGAGCCAGCTATCTTCCCCAAGTCTTCTTTACATCTAAGAGGCTCAGAGATCTCTTCCTGACATCTACCGCACATGCTTCTGTCCCCCCAGTTTCCCCATGGAAACAGAGTAGGGCTGCAGGGCATTTATATCTTCACCTACCTGGATGTTAGCCTCCTGAAATCACACACATTTTCAGAGTGTCAAAAAATCCCCATGACTACCATGATGGCTCTCCGGGACTACAGCTTCATGGTCAGTAGAAACAAGAGTAATCTTGTTTCAACCCAGAAGCTTGTCCACACACACAAAAAGAGTGCATTACTTCCCCTCCAGAGAGATTAGAAGAAAATAAGGGAGGAAGCTCTTTTTTAAAGAAGAGGTAGACATGTTTTCTGGGCCTGATGATCTCCTATATTCAACTGTCCACTTGGGCAAGATTTCACTCCCTCTACTGCAGTGGCTCCTTTAACCCTTTCGGACATTCATAATGGAAAGTCACCACATCAAAGTTCATCAGGGAAATTTATGGATTCCTCTTCTAGTGGAGTGCCAAAACTCTTGTTAAGAGATCCCCCAACAAGTCCCTCCAAGGGGAGTTCTCACATACGCCAACTCCCTGGATTTGTGAGTCCATTTCAGAGTTCAGGAGGTTTGGATCCAAGCAGGTAAGAAGCCAAATCAAGAGTTGGCGACAGCTTTATGCCATCAGACTGGTTTTTCTTTACTTCTAACAAACCCTCAGAGGAACACTTGTTTGCACAAATAGTGAGGCAGAAGAACCTTAACTGACAAAAGAGAGAGGGATTCATCTCTTCTCCTTTTACACTTTTTCTGTCCTTTACAGCACAACATATTCAGGGCACTCTAAACACGGAAGTCAATTACCTAAGCCACCACACCTCAGACCTGGGGGAGTGGAACCTGGGCATGACAGTATTTCATTACATTCAAGAATAGTTACCTGCAGTTTGACGCCTTTGCATTAGACAGAAACTACAAACTCCCCAGGTATTTCACTGGACTCTACTCTCTCAGAGCAGAAGGTTAGGCAGGAAAATGGAGAAATTAAAGGCTAAGATTGAAATTAAAGGTACAAGGCCCAAGTGGCCATTGTCTTATCATGGTGACTCTATATTAGACCCATATGTCTTGGTTTTCCCATCTATGAATCCTTTCGACTTCTGGCTCTGCATAGCCTTCTCAGTCAGGATCCATTGTAAACACGGACTGCCTACAACTAGCCATCTGGCAACGGAACCTTTCTCATCTGAAAGCAGACTATTCAGAGAGAGTGGTTAGTACACTTAGCTCTCAGGTAGCATTGTACTTTAAGGATATATGAGACCACCAGAAAAGCTTTTCCAGATAGACTTGGAGAAAGTCCATTCCTCCTTTTACAGCTAGGATGAAAGAGTTCCTTGATTTCTTCCAAGCAGGCCTCAACATAGATCTCAAATTTATCACCTTATGGCAGGCCTGCACAACCTGCAGTGCTCCAAGTCTTTGGAACTCCAACTCCCAGAAGCCTTGGACAACTTGTTCAATAATCAGGAATTCTGAGAGCTGAAGTCAAGCACCTGGAAGGTTTCAGGTTGTGCAGGCCTGCCTTCTGGCAATTAACTGCAGCTGTACCCTCCATTTTATCAATGAATCAACCGGTTTCTCATCACAGCTTCATGTAAAACAGTGGTTCTCAACCTGTGGGTCCCTTGATGTTTTGGCCTTCAACACCCAGAAATCCTAACCGCTGGTAAACTGGCTGGGATTTCTGATAGTTGTAAGCCAAAACACCTGGGGACCTACAGGTTGAGAACCACTGATGTAAAGGGTTTTTGAAAAGGACCTTTGCTTTTTAGTCCTCTAGTAGCTCACTGCTTCACATCTTGAGATTTCCACAAGGTATTAAAAGCCTAGATCCCTACTTGAGCCCATAAAGATTGTTTTGTTCCTGTCCATCTAGGTGCTTCTCTTTATGGTAATCACATCAGCCAGGAGGGTCTCAGAACTAACAGCTCTCTCAGTGGGTCCCATGGTAAATGTGATCCTCGCTCAGTATCCCTCTTGCAGTTTCTCAAGTCGCTCCTGACACGAAAAAAGTATCCTTCTGGCTCGATCCAGGATTCATACCTAAGATAAAATCCTCTTCTCACCACCTGCAGCCCATCCTTCTATCCTCCACCAGTTAGCCTGCTACAGAAGCAATGGCACATACTGGATGTTAGTAGGGCCCTGGAGATATATATTAGATGGACTAGGCGTGTCACTTTTTTTTTACTCACCTTCCAGGCCAAGAAAGTTTCTCCACCTGCACAAGTTGAAAGGATTAAGGCTTGCATTTTTTAGAGCTTAAACCTCCATAGTATGTGGTTAGTGGTCACCTCAGCTACATTCCCAACTAAAACCCCTTTGAAAAAGATTTGCAGGGCTGCAACTTGGGCAACTCTTACCTTTACAAAGCACTATTTATTAGACAAATTCATCTCTGCTAGGACCTTCTTTGGGAGACAAGTGTTCCAACAGGTTCTCTCAGATTGATTTATTTTACTTGCCCTCATCCTTCCCAGGATCCATTTTGGCTAGAGTAGTTTCCTTTCTTGGATGGCATATTTCCTGTTGGCTGAGAACGGCATATTGAGAATTTACTGTGCAGGTTCATTCTAGCCAAGGAGGAGACATCTAAACCAACCTGTAAAAATTTTCCTATCTCGTGCGATCTTCTTTCTTCCCTTTTCTTGGCTTGGGACTAAACTGAAGAAGAGCTAAGGATCAAGAGGAAAGACTTCCAAAAGAACGTATGATTCCTTTCCTCTCCTAGTGCTGTGATTAGAATGAACCCTTTTTTGGATGACTCCTCCTTGGTTAGAATGGACCTTTACTACAAGTTCACAATTGCCGTCCAATGTCTCCTCTCTGGAATATAGCACTCTGTTCTCCTTCCCACTCAGTTTTCTGCCACCACCACAGATGATCATTTTGAGGTCACTGGGCACGCTCAGTCCTTTCTGGGCTGTTTCTGTGGGTTTTCCATCATAATTTCTGTACACCTACAAAGCTTGGTTTGTGCATGGGCGGTGCCATTTTATCTGTGTACTAACGACCACTTAAGAGAATTGAGAGGATTCGTATACAAGATGATGCTAAGCCTCCACTGTCTGCTGTCGAACATTTGCAGTATTTGTTCTCAAAGGTGTGCTGTCTGCCTAATAGCTTCTTAGACCACTGAGGTTCTTATAAGGCCTGCTAACACTATTACTATGTAAGAGGTGAAACAAAAAGTGGGAAGTGGAAAAAAAAACCCCATACGGGGAAAATACGCTTGATGTTCAACATATGCCTATCAGTTCAGTGATTGTAGAACAAGACTGGCAGCAGGACTCACTAAGCCATCTGTATTCAGCCCCTGATCTTCAAGTGTAGTTTATCTGCAGGAAGGGAAAATGAATTTGGAGTTCCTCTCTTCTGAAGTGCAATTTGTTCTGTCTTTCTTCCCCTTCCCACCCAAGGCTGGGCTCTGCAAACAAGAAGGACTGTAGGAAATCCCTTTCTATTTCCACACATATACAATGCAGCACTTCTCTGCCAGTTACAGTTTTGCATGGGGTGGAGCAGGGCTGTAATTGAGCATCATGTGCTGTACAGCTTAGATGTAAATATAGCCTGTCTAATCTTTGTTTTGGGGTCAGGGAATTTGTGTTTGCTACCTAACATTAAAGTTTAGTTTGCTGCCAATTTATTCTGGTGTCCTATGTATCAAATGGGTGGGAGGGGCTGTGGAAGAAACTGGGCGAAAGGAGTAACATCTGCAGCCAAAATTAGCACCTAAAGCATACAGTGTCCAGCCACTATCTTAATCCAGCTCTGTGCAAAATTCCCCTTTGTATTCATCCCAGTTTCTGCTTTTACCTTCCCTTTGTTTTACATGGAGAAGGTTGGAGCTGCCTCTTCCACTTTTTACATATCTCCTCTTAAGAGAGGAACAAGCAAAACTTCCTGGACACAAGTATTAAGCTGCTTTACAGTTCATTATGTACATATGGTGTACTTTATTTTCAGTAGAGTATTACATAGTATGACAGTGTTGGATTTTGTACAGATGTCCCTGTATGTACAGAACTAAATAAAATGGATCTCTTGAAAAAGATGACACGCTGGACTCCACATCATGGCCATCTCTAGCTCTTCAGCCCAAGTGTCACATGGAAAGGTAGGGTGGGATGGGGAAGAAAAGAGAGTAATAGTGCTAAAAACATGCATGTCCAAGGGTCATCCTACAAGGGCTCATTATATCTTCAAGAAGCCTCATTTTCTATCTCCAAGACAATGAAAATATCTCGATGAGCACCATTCCAATCTCCCAGAAGCTGGGCATTATATAAACTGATGGTGGGGGCCATATTTAATGTTAGACAATATGAACACAGAGTTTTGATGCTGGTGGAAGATGAACATCTATCTGACACTTGAGAGACAGAGAATTTAAAGTGCAACACATCACGCTTTGCAGTTTCTTCTGAGGGAGGCATGGGATTCACCATTGGCACTTCCTTCTTTATTTCCATTCTGGCTTGGAGCCACTCTGTCTGGCTTGCAGTGTTCGCTGAACCATATCCTGCCACTGATCGTCCGAGATCTCATTGGCCCACGCAGGAATTGCCAGTGTAGGAAGCTTGATTCCAGCCATCGTCCTTTTCACCAACTCCACATGTTCTAGAGGCAAAGAAAGCGAAAGGATGAGGTGTACAGCACACACTAAAAACCCATCTTCCCACAAAAACAATTTCCATTCAGCACGTGATCTATGAATGGAGATTAAGCAACTCAAGGTAAAAACTCAACAAAAAACTGCGAGTGCTATTAATCTTAACAACCCAACAATCAAGTATGGATGCCTTCCCACAATGCTTGTGATAGTGGTAGAGCATTTATTGAAAAAAAGAGAAACAGCACTGCTTAGGTAACAGTGCTGGTCTGAAAATACTGTCAAAAAACTGGGGGTGGAAAAAGGATTGCCTTCTGTATCATTGCTTCTTAAACTATCTTCCATGGAGGGTCAACAGTTTTCATTCTGTTAGCTATAATTAATTTCATTCCTTTGAAATTCCAAGGACTGTTAGCTTGTGGCCCATCAATAGTTCAGACATTAGATCATCCAGTTCTCTGAAATAGTGTGCTCTTCTAAAACTCCACCCCATTGTCCTAGGAGTCCCTTTCTCCACTAATAAAGATGACTTCTGGGCAGGGAGAAAGGTACAATCCCTCTTGATACTAACAAGCCGCCACCCCACCAACACTAGAGAAAAGAAACTCCATAAGCCATCAGATACTCCATTTCTTGCAGTACACTACTGTTAAGAAATTGCAAAAATGGAAGAGAACAAACACACAATAGCTAGCTGGTTGTAGAGGAACATTTCTCAAAGTTTGGTCTTCCAAGTGTTGTGGACTTCAACTCTCAGAAATCCTACCCAGCTTGACCAATGTATTAGGGTTCTGAGCTGTGAAGTCCAAAAGGACCGGATAATCAGAATATGAGAACTGAGTACAGAACACAATATCAGACATAGACAAGGGGCGTTCAGATTGATATCCCAATGCATTCTTGGTACAGACAATAACTTGCTGTAATATATATTAACAGGGTCCCTGTGAAGAAATAATAAATACACATTCTAGCCTAGAGATTTTTGAAAAAGAAGATAGAAAGTTTCATGGAAAAGGATAGGTCTTAACAGACAGAATGGAAAAGCCTGATTGCAGCAGGGCTTGGTATCTACATTTGCAAACTACCAAGATAGAACCAAAGCACATACTCTTTTTACACCCTTACCTGGATCCATCGGGATAGAACTATGACTGCTTTGAGCTGCAGATCCTTCCTCTTCATCACTATCCACAGGTGGGTCTGGCAAGTGCAATCTCATTGCCTGCATGTGAAAAATCATTAAATGTGTTATCCACAAGGCAAACAAACGTCAATATAAAGTTGTCTCTGTAACCTCACCTTATAAAAAACCCTCAACATACTCCTTGTAACAAAACTGTTACCTACCTGAAGTCGCTCGTTGATGTCAAGGGCTGGCTCTGTGCTGGGCGCTGTTTCTTCAACTGCTGCTGGTCCTTGATCCGGATCTTGGTTCAGGGGCTGGTACAAATAACTATTATTGCTTTCATCTTCTTCGTCTTCAGGCTCTTCACTACTCCACTCTCCAGCAGGATCAGGGGTTCCATCAGGTGTCTCTTGCAGCCCCAGCTCTTCGTGCTCATTTGGACAGATCCTCTCTGGGCCCATTGTCAGTGCCACCACTGGCTCCAAGGCCATGCACTGAGATCTATAGGAAGAATATATTTATCTTAGCCCTTTATATAACACCGTGATTATCAAACTTTTTTTTTACCAGAGACCACTTTGATCAGGGACCACTCTTCTAACATTAGTACCAAAAGGGTTACAAATCAGTTTTTGGTCAACATTAGATTTGGTTTGGCTATTTGGGGTGCTATTTCAGAAAACTGCATTGGATAGACCACATCAGTTCTAGTTCCTGATACAGAACATATCCCACCCAGTAGTCACCATCTGCTCACCTACAGAAACCTAGATTTAATAATATAGAGCAGATGTGGTAGTAGTCATCTTTCATGGGTAGTCAGCCTCTCCCCTCCCGACATCCCCATTGCTTTGGCACTATAAGAGCGTTTCAAGAAACCAGTGGCTCTTGTTGCCACGTGCTTTTAAGGCAATGCTGTGGCAATGGTGAGGCTGCGGACCATATTTTCATTCTTGCGGACCACTGCCCATGGAGCACAGGTTGGGAAACACTGATATAACACAAAACTTCTTTTAAATAACCAAAGAATGTTGTCTGAGAGGCAATTGGCAAAGGGAAATATCCAAAACAGACTTTACAGATAAGAACAAGAATAACTGAGACCCTTTTCATCAGTGCTGAGAGCTACGGTATATCCACTGACATCACATACTGACAATCCCCTGACTAAACATTATGTATAATATTGGGTTTTAGGTTATCTTTCATGAAACTATGGGCTCCCGTTAAAACTTAGATGAGACAATTTACATAATATAATCAACAGCAAACAAGCTTCCTAGAAGGGCTGCTTATACAACATTGTTGAAACATGAGACTGGGGTCTCTTGGGTGCTTTTATGGTTCAGTTTTAGGTATGTCACACTCCATTAAAGAGAACATGACCTAAGGCAAAGCTGGTAACTGGCTCCTCTTGAGTTTCTAATCCTCTCCACTACTACCAAAAATTTTGAGAGCAATTCCCTGCCCTCATTGTTGATAAAATCACTGTGGCTTAGAACAGACACTAATTTTATGGATTGTTTTTTCTTACTTGAAATTTATATTTTACTACAACTAGAGTATATGTAATGCACATGTTTTGTTGTAAAGGCTAGCAGTGTTACCGGAAAAAATATGAGACTTGTGAACAAAGTTTGGGTCTTCTTATCAAAACAGCTCTTCTGAGAAGAAAGAACTCCCAGGAATTGACTGTATGCATCCCTTGAGCCAAAATGATTGAACAGAGACTATTGTACTTTGCACATATAATAAGAAAACATATTAGAAAAGACAGTGGAAAAAGCCAAAGACATGATTCCTCAAACAAGGAAGCCATGGTTGCCTTGGAAGACTCATTCACAGGTTACCATTTGTCAAAGCCCACTTGATGGCAATTAACATCAACAAGAAAACCCCATAAATCTTGTTATAATAGGGAAAAGCCAAGAAAATTAATTCGTTTTTGTTTCTGCAGACATTCTAACAGTGAAAGAATGGTGGCCACTGGGGGTAGCAATGTACATAAATGACCTGAGAGTCACATCCTATTTACCCTTGCCCTAAAAAAATTACCCCTGTCTGCTATGATAAAGGATGGCTGTCCTCTTAATTCATTAACTCAGTGGTAAGGGATATGTGGCCTTCCCAATATTGGGAGTTGCCATCCATAACCTTAGGAAGTGCTACACTGTGTTCCTTATGCTAGGAATCTCTGAATACTGCAACACTGACCTTTATCTGTTTTATAGATAGATAGATAGATAGATAGATAGATAGATAGATAGATAGATAGATAGATAGATAGATAGATAGATAGATAGATATATTCCTGTTTGTGTTTGCCCAGTACCCTGGAACTCCTAATGTTAAATGGCTCAAATCATGACAAGTCTAACAAAAGCATTATTAAAATTCTTATGTACCACAGATATTCACAGAATTAGTACAACAAGGGTATAGGGTGCATCTACACTGTAGAATTAATGCAGTTTGACTCCATTTTAACTACTATTGCTCAGTGTTATGGAATTCTAGTTTGGTGAGGCACCATCACTCTGGTAGAGAAAGCAAAAGACCTTGTTACACTACAACTCCTATAATTCCACAGAATTGAGGCATAGCAGTTAATGTGGGGTTGAACTGCATTAATTCCATGGTGGAGATGCACCCATAATTATAAGTCATCAAAGCAGTGACCCTTGATCTCGTGGAGTATGCTGTAGTCCATTAAAGCTCGTATCACAACACATCTGTTAGTCTTCAAGATGCCACAAGACACTGTTGCTTTTGCAACTGAAGATTACCAGTAATATAACAATTCTGTCAGAAGACAAAGGCACTAGCCCAAGGCAACTCATATTTAGCCCAAAAGCATGCAACACAAAGATCTAGAACCTGCAAACAACTGCCAATAGCCTGCCTATTAGCTATCAAACCACATGCAATGTTTTGTTGTTGATATGCAAAGCCCCAAATAATCTAAAATCTAGGAGACCACTTTCCTTTGCAAGCCAACCTTTGCAAGACATCCAGTGGCGTTCTTTCTAGCCATTCTACAGCCAATGGAATATCACCAACCAAACAATACAACAAAAAACAGGCCTTCTCAGTAGTGGCATACCCTCTTTTGTGAGTGCCAGCTTCATGTAATGATTTCAATGTTGGACCAGGACTCTGGGAGACCAGGGTTTGAATCCTCACTTGAGCATGGAAATCCACTGGGTGGCCTTGGGTAAGTCATTCTCTCAGCCTCAGAGGATGGAAAGCGCAAGCCCCTCTGAACAATTTCTGCCAAGAAAATCCCGGAAATGAACTGAACGCACACAACATTAAACCCTCCCTGGAAATCTTTCCATGCTTCTATAAACATTTTAATACATGCTTGTTAAAGTGATTATGATGCCACACTGTTTCATTTTGATGGTATATAATTATTTTCACTGCCATTTTATAGTATGGACAAGAACGCCTTTACAATGTATTGTGTTAAACTGTATACAGTCAACCCTACATATCCATGAATTCTGTGCCCATCAGTCAATCATTTGCAGCTTGAAAATATCCCCCCCACCCCCCAAAAAATCTAAAAAGCAAATCTTCATTTTGTCATTTTATGTAAGGGACACCAATTTATATAATGGGACCTGAGCATCCACACAGGTGCTAGAATCAAATGCTAGTGGATACCAAGAGACCATGCCGGGAGCTCGACAGGGGGAGTGTGTCCCTGTTGGTGATGCTGGACCTCTCAGCGGCCTTCGATACCGTCGACCACGGTATCCTTCTGGGACGCCTCGCGGGATGGGTCTTGGAGGTACTGTTTTGCAGTGGCTCCGGTCATTCCTGGAGGGTCGATCTCAGAAGGTGTTGTTGGGGGACACCTGTTCAACCCCACAACCATTGTCATGTGGGGTTCCTCAGGGCTCAATATTGTCTCCCATGTTGTTTAACATCTACATGAAGCCGCTGGGGGAGATCATCCGGAGTTTCGGGGTACGGTGTCATCTGTACACGGATGATGTCCAACTCTGTCACTCCTTTCCACCTGCTACTAAGGAGGCTGTCCAGGTCCTGAACCGGTGCTTGGCCGCTGTGACGGTCTGGATGAGGGCGAACAAATTGAAATTGAATCCAGACAAGACAGAGGTACTCCTGGTCAGTCGTAAGGCCGAACAGGGCATAGGGTTACAGCCTGTGTTGGATGGGGCCGCACTCCCCCTGAAGACGCAGGTTCGCAGCTTGGGTGTGACCCTGGACTCATCGCTGAGCCTGGAACCCCAGGTTTCGGCGGTGACCAGGGGAGCATTCGCACAGTTAAAACTTGTGCGCCAGCTGCGCCCGTACCTTGGGAAGTCTGACTTGGCCACGGTAGTCCACGCTCTGGTTACATCCCGTTTAGACTACTGCAACGCTCTCTACGTGGGGTTGCCTTTGAAGACAGCTCGGAAGCTCCAACTAGTCCAACGCTCGGCAGCCATGATTTTAACAGGAGCGGAGCGCAGGGAGCATACAACCCCCCTGTTGCGCCAACTCCACTGGCTACCGATCTGAATTCAAAGTGCTGGCGTTGGCCTTTAAAGCCCTAAACGGTTCCGGCCCAAGCTACCTATCTGACCGCATCTCTGCCTATGAACCCACCAGGACTTTGAGATCTTCCGGGGAGACCCTGCTCTCGATCCCGCCTGCTTCTCAAGCTCGGCTGGCGGGGACGAGAGATAGGGCCTTCTCGGTGGTGGCTCCTCGGCTGTGGAACGCCCTTCCTACGGACATTAGACTAGCACCGTCTCTAATGGTATTCCGCAAAAAGTGAAGACCTGGCTGTTTGAGCAGGCGTTCGAATAATTAGTGCAATGATTGGTTAATGAACACTGGAATGGAACAATGGATGACGAATCTGGAACATGTTTTTGATGACGAGACG
Source organism: Anolis sagrei ordinatus (assembly GCF_025583915.1). NCBI lineage: Eukaryota > Metazoa > Chordata > Lepidosauria > Squamata > Anolidae > Anolis > Anolis sagrei. The sequence goes on along the minus strand of NW_026844366.1, from coordinate 330,315,105 downwards.
ACAGTGAATGGGTATTGTAGTAACTGTTTATTAATTGTGTAATGTGTTAGGTTGTTAACTGTTTCTATACTGTAGCACTGAATTTTTGCTGTTCGTATTTGTTGTGAACCGCTGTGAGTCGCCTTCGGGCTGAGAACAGCGGTATATAAGTAAGGTAAATAAATAAATAAATGTATTGTACAATATGGATGTATTGTACATAATACAACAAAGCGGCTTACAACATATTACAAGACATTAGACAAGACATAAATATCTCATTTAATTACAGCTCCCAGGATTCCATAACATTGAGCCATGGCAGTTAAAGTGGTGTCAAACAACATTAATTCGACAGTTTCAAAATTTCAGCATTTGAAAGCACTCTCTTCCTAGGCTACATTTTACTATCATCCATGATCAGTGTTGCTAGGTTTTCAAAATTCATAGAATGCAGCGATGACAACCAGGGCAAGTCTGTGTTCTACCTGATTATTAGATTCCACCTAAACATTAAGACCACCTTCCTGAAGGTAAGACCTATTTGACAGTGGAATATGCTGCCTCTGAGGGCTCATCTACACTGCCATATAATGCAGTTTCTGAATCCAGATTATCTGATTTGAACTGGATTATACTGATCTACATTATTTTCACTTATGAGTGAAGATTGTTGTGTCAATTTAATAGGTTGTTTTATGTTTATATTTTGGTCTTGTTTTTTGTTGATTTCAGTTAATTTTGTTTATTTTAATAATTATTGTTTATGGTTTGTACTGTTACTGGGTTGTAATACGCTATGAATCCCCTCAGGGAGATGAAACCACAGACTCATACTGGAGAGAAACCCTATAAATACCCGAAATGTGGACAGAGCTTCACTCAGGCCTCTTCCACACATAAAATCCCACATTTTCTGCTTTGAACTGGAATATATGGTAGTGTGGACTCAGAAAACCCAGGGCCCTCCCACATAGCCCTATATCCCATAATACCAAGGCAGAAAATCCCACAATATCTGCTTTGAACTGTGTTATCTGTGTCTAAACACAGATAATGTGAGGTTTTCTGCCATGATATTCTGGGATACAGGGCTGTGTGGAAGGGCTCTAAGTCTACATAAACATCCAAGGACTCACACTGGGGAGGAATCCTATAAAGACACAGCATAGAATAATAGAGTTGGAAGAAACCACATGGACCATCTAATCCAACCTTGCTGTTATTTTATTTGCTTTTATATACTTCATATGCTTTTATTGATTTAACCAAAATTGTTTCAATATTAATGTTGTTTAATACTGTTAAATACTGAGAGCCCTCGGTGGCACAGTGGGTTAAACCGCTGAGCTGCTAAACTTGTTGACCAAAAGGTCACAGGTTCGGATCTGGGGTGCAGCGTGAGCTTCCGCTATCAGCCCCGGCTTCTGCCAACCTAGCAGTTCAAAAACATGCAAATGTGAGTAGATCAATAGCTATCGCTCCAGAGGGAAGGTAACAGTGCTCCATGCAGTCATGCTAGCCACATAACTATGCTATTTTGTACTTTTTTTGTTATTTTATATATTTTATGCCATGATGTATTTCTCTTGTTTTGTTTTGTGTCTAACTATGCTGTATTATTTTTGGGCTTGGCCTCATGTTAACTGCTCCGAGTCCCCTTTGGGGAGATGGTGGCGGTTATAAATAAAGATTATTATTATTATTATTATTATTATTATTACCTTGTAGGTGTCTATGGATGACGCTGGCTTTGGCTTAAAAATGGAGATGAGCACCAACCCCCCAGAGTCGGACATGGCTGGACTTAATGTCAGGGGAAAACCTTCAACTTTATCTAATACTGTTTTAATATTTGTATATTTTAAGTTGTATTGCAATGCTTTTAATATTTGAGCTGCTTTGAGTCTCCAT
>NW_026844366.1:330268862-330305755 GCF_025583915.1 Anolis sagrei ordinatus | reverse complement strand
GGAAGTCCTGTATGCCATGTTTATTTATTTATTTATTTATTTTAGCTACTTATACCCCGCCCTTCTCACCCCTGAGGGGGGACTCAGGGCGGCTTACAAAAGAAGGCACAATTCGATGCCCATGTCCAAATACATACATACATCAAACAATTAAAACAATTAAACAATTTACAGATTAAAAACATCAATACATAACACAATAGCACAATAGTAAACAATCTCATGTTTGGTTGAATTCCATCATTGGTGGAGTTCAGAATGCTCTTTGATTGTAGGTAAACTATAAATCCCAGCAACGACAATTCCCAAATGACAAAATCAATTTTTTGAGTAGAGGACATAAATTGCACTGTTAGGTGTCTTGTGTCCAAATTTGGTGTCAATTCCCCCAGTGGTTTTTGAGTTCTGATGGTAGCATGAACTAACATTACATTTTTATTTATATAGATATACATATAGATGCATACACACACACACACATATACACACACACATATAGATGCATAGTCCCTTCTCTAGATCCTCCTTTCTCTCCATTCACATACTAAATACAGCCCTCCAAGATGAACTGAACCACCTCAACTGGGCTCTACAGGCCAATGGATACTCCACCTCAGACATCAGAAGAACTGCAAGACAAAGAACAAGCCACGAGAGTAAAGATGAAGATCCACCCAGAGGAAAAGTGTTCCTGCCATACATCAAGGGAACCACTGACCGCATAGGGAAGCTGATGAGGAAACACAACATACAAACAATCTACAGACCCACCAAGAAAATCCAACAAATGCTACGTTCAGCAAAGGACAAGAGGGATCCTCTCACCTCTGCAGGAGTCTACCGTATACCATGCAGCTGTGGACAAGTCTACATAGGGACCACCAAATGCAGCATTGCCCAAACATGAAGCAAGGAACATGATAGGCACTGCAGACTACTCCAACCAGAGAAATCAGCCATAGCAGAGCACCTGATGAACCAACCTGGACACAGCTTATTATTTGAGAACACAGAAATGCTGGATCACTCCAACAACCACCATGTCAGACTACACAGAGAAGCCATTGAAATCCACAAGCATGTGGAAAATTTCAACAGAAAGGAAGAAACCATGAAAATGAACAAAATCTGGCTACCAGTATTAAAAAACTCTAAAATTACAACAGCAAACAGCAGAGAGGAAACAACCAGGCACATCTTAACACCTCTCAACAAAAGATTCCCCCAGGCTCAGCCAAGCCTTTCAATGCTAATGAAGGTGGGCAGTTAAAACATTAACACCTAGCTCCAGCAGAGAAGAGCTCTTTGCCTCACCCCAGTCATTCCACAGATATATAAACCCATTTTCCTATTTCCAACAGACCTCACTACCTCTGAGGATGCTTGCCATAGATGCAGCCGAAACGTCAGGAGAAAATGCCTCTAGAACATGGCCCTATAGCCTGAAAAAACCCACAAGAACCTAGCCCTCCAGGTGTTTTGAAGTCCAAAATACCTGGAGGCAGGGGCGGCTCATCCATTATGCGAAGTAAGCGGTCGCAGAGCACTTTTTTTGCCAGGGGTGCAGAGGCGCCTCTGTAAATGCCCCTCGACTGCCACTTGAGGAGCGCCCCCTCAGCTCACAACAGCCCTAGCAGTCCAGGGGGAGCCTTGCTGCCGGGCAATCCTCTTCCCAAAGGGGCTGGGCCCTTGAGCCTTGCCTAGCCCCTCTCGTTTCTGCTCCACCCGGCCACCGGGTGCGCAAGCAGAGCCGGCGCTCAATCGTTCTCCGCGTTCGATCCCTTCCCCATGACCGGCTCCATTTCCCGATCCCCCGGTGCCCAACCTGCCTCCTCTCCTCTCCCCAATCCATGGGTGGGCCAATGGGCGGAGCTGCCGCGCCTGGCCCGCTTTGGGTCTGGAGGTGTGTCTGAAGACCCCAGCGTGCGCACCAAAAGTCGCCTCTTCTCCTGACTTTCTCTTCAGCCATTGGGACCAAAAGAGAGAGAGAGCCCCTCCGGCTGGAGGTATCTCCCACCTCCGCTCCCTCCTTTGTTTTTGCGCCTACCTTCAGGAAAGGTGGGCATCTCCACCTCTCTCTCTCTCTCTCTCTTGGTCCCAATGGCTGAGGAGAAAGTCAGGAGAAGAGGTGACTTTTGGTGCACATGCCGGGGTCTTCAGGCACGCCTCCGGACCCAAAGCGGGCCAGGCAAGGGAGCAAGTGCGGCAAGTGTAGTTACTGGGATGTATAGTTCACCTACAATCAAAGAGCATTCTGAACTCCACCAATGATGGAATTGAACCAAATATGGCACACAGAACTCCCACGACGAACAAAATATATATATATCAGTGATTGGTTGGGGGGGGGGGGGCAAAATACTGTTTGCTTACTGTTGAAAATTACCTAGGGCCGCCTCTGTGTGTGTGTGTGTGTATTATATTATTATATTATAACTTTATTTGTACCCCGCTAGCATCTCCCGAAGGATTCGATGCGGCTTACAATAGGCCGAAGCCCAACACAATACAACAATACAACATCTAGCAAATAAAAACAGTTAAGCAGAAAAACAATAACAATGGCAATACGACAAGACATTATTAAAAACTGAGTCGACCGAAGTAGGGGTACAAGGTTAAAAGTGCTGATGTGTCGGAGGGCTGTGGGATTATGATATAAGTGCGGTGTGCAGTGTGCGGTGATTTTGGTACTAAAGTGCTTCTGGGATTTGGTACTGGGAGAATTCCTAATCTGAAAAGGCACATTGGAACAGCCAGGTATGTGTGTGTGTGTGTATATATATATACACACACACATATAGATGCATAGTTCCTTCTCTAGATCCTCCTTTGCCTCCATTCACATACTAAATACAGCCCTCCATGTGTTTTGAAGTTCAAAATACTTGGAGGGCTGAAGTTTGCCCTTACAAAATGAGCTTGACATCCCTCATCTACACTGACCACATAATGTGTCATTATAGACAGTGTAGATCCAGCCTCAGTCAATATAAGGACTAAGCTATTTTCCCTACAATAACTGAACAAGGACAGGTAGTATTCATGCCTATACAACACAAGGAGAGGCCTGCTCTCTCTCTCTCTCTCTCACACACACACAGGCGCCATTGAGGACTACGCTTCCCAGGCGCCTTCTGTGGGAGGGACTCTCTTCCCCTTCCTCCTTCCCTCTCAGGCCTTCTTCCTTCTTCCTTCCTCCTTTCCTTCCTTCCTTCCTTCCTCCCTTCCCCGAGGCCTGGCTGGCTGGCTGGCTGCGGGGGAGGAGGAGGAAGGGAAGAAGAAGAAGGCGAGGCCGAGGAGGAGAGACCCCTTGCAGAGCGGGACGACGACGACGAGGAGGCAAGGCAAGGCCGAGAGAATGGGCGCCTTTCTCTGGTATGTCTATGGAGGGATTGTATATGTGTGTGTGTGTCTATAGTTAAGACCTATGCGCCTGGAGAGGCTCAAGAGAAGAGCCTCTGCCTCTCTGTGTAGGTGTGTGTCTATGGGGAGATGGTGTAGGTCTGCTTATTTAGTATTTATGTATGTAGTAAGTGAATAGGGAGAAAGGAGGATTGAGAGAAGAACCCCTGCATGTGGATTTCAGTGTATTGTCTATGAAGGCATGTCTATATTTAGTATACATGTGAGTATGTAGTATGTGAGGGAGAGAATCATGTATCTATATCAGGCATGGGCCAACTTGGGCCCTCCAGGTGTTTTGGACTCCAACTCCCACAATTCCTAACAGCCGGCAGGCTGTTAGGAATTGTGGGAGTTGGAGTCCAAAACACCTGGAGGGCCCAAGTTGGCCCAGGCCTGATCTATATCTATGTCTATGTATATTTAGGTGTGTGTCTGTGGAGAGATTGTGTATATATATGTGTGTGTGTTTAGTATATATGTGTGTATGTAGTAAGTGAATAAAGGTAAAGGAGGATTAAGAGAAGATAATAATAATAATAATAATAATAATAATAATAATAATAATAATAAAACTTTATACCCCGCCACCATTTCGGGGAGGCCAGCCAGGCCCTTCAAAATACAATGCAACACAGTACAAAATACAGAATACAAAACGAAAATGCATCAAAAAATAAATTACAATAACAGAGTGAAATAATACAGCAAATTCACACTCTTGTGTGTGTATTTAAATGTATTGTCTATGGAGAGATTGTGTGTATATGTGTATTTAGTATTTATGTGTGTATTTAAATGTATTGTCTATGGAGAGATTGTGTATGTATGTGTATTTAGTATTTAGTGTATTTAGTATTTATGTGTACATGTAGCATGTGAATAAAGAGAAAGGATTAAGACTGGAACCCCCATATATGTATTTAAGTGTATGTCTTTTGAGTAGATTGTGTATATATGTGTATTTAGTATTTATGTGCATATGTAGCATGTGAATAAAGAGAAAGGATTAAGATAGGGACCCCAATTTATGTATTTAAGTGTATGTCTTTGAGTAGATTGTGTATATATGTGTATTTAGTATTTATGTAGTTATGTAGTATGTGAATAAAGAGAAAAGATTAAGACTGAAACCCCCGTATATGTATTTAAATGTATCTCTTTGAGTAGATCGTGCATATATGTATATTTAGTATTTATGTGCATARGTCGCATGTGAATAAGGAAAAATATTAAGACTGGAACCCCTGTGTACGTATTTAAGTGTATGTCTTTGAGTAGATTGTGTATATATGTGTATTTAGTATTTATGTGCATATGTAGCATGTGAATAAAGAGAAAGGATTAAGATAGGGACCCAATTTATGTATTTAAGTGTATGTKTTTGAGTAGATCGTGTATATATGTGTATTTAGTATTTATGTGCATATGTAGTATGTGAATAAAGAGAAAGGATTAAGACTGGAACCCTGTATATGTATTTAAGTGTATGTCTTTTGGGTAGATCGTGTATATGTGTGTATTTAGTATTTATGTGTGTATGTAGCATGTGAACAAAGAGAAAAGATTAAGATTGGAACCCCAATTTATGTACTTATGTAGTATATGAATAAAGAGAAAGGAGGATGAAGAGAGGAACCCCTGGGCCTATGTTTGTGTATGTCTATGGAGAGATTGTGTAGGCATGTATATATTTAGTATACATGTGAGCATGTAGTATGTGAGGGAGAGAATCTAGAAAATGGACCATGTCTCTATCTATATCTGTATGTATGCATGTGTGTGTTTATGTGTATGTATATTTAGGTGTGTGTCTGTGTAGAGATTGTGTGTGTGTGTAGTATATTTGTGTGTATGTAGTAAGTGAATAAAGAGAAAGGAGGATTAAGAGAAGAACTCCTGTGTGTGTATTTAAGTGTATTGTCTATAGAGAGGTTGTGTATATATGTATATTTAGTATTCATGTGTACATGTAGCGTGTGAATAAAGGGAAAAGATTAAGACTGGAACCCCTGTATATGTATTTAAGTGTATCTCTTTGAGTAGATCGTGCATATATGTGTATTTAGTATTTATGTGCGTATGTAGCATGTGAATAAAGAAAAAGGATTAAGATTGGAACCCCGATTTATGTATTTAAGTGTATGTTTTTGAGTAGATCGTGTATATATGTGTATTTAGTATTTATGTGCATATGTAGTATATGATTAAAGAAAGAGAAAGGGGAATTAAGAGAAGACCTCCTGTATGTGTATTTAAGTGTATTGTCTATGGAGAGATTGTGTATATATGTGTATTTAGTATTTATGTGCAAGTGTAGCATGTGAATAAAGAGGAAGGATTAAGAGATGAACCCCTGGGCCTATGTATGTGTATGTCTATGGAAAGATTGTGTAAGCGTGTGTATATTTAGTATACATGTGAGTATGTAGTATGTGAGGGAGGGAATCTAGAGAAGGGACCATGTATCTGTATCTATATGTATGCATATGTGTATGTACATGTAGATGTGTGTCTGTGGAGAGATTGTGTGTGTGTGTGTTTAGTATATATGTAGTAAATGAATAAAGAGAAAGGAGGATTAAGAGAAGACCTGTATGTGTATTGTCTATAGAGACATTGTGTATATATGTGAATTTAGTATTTACGTGCGTATGTAGCACGTGAATAAAGAGACAGGCTTAAGACAGGAACCCCTGTTTATGTATTTAAGTGTATGTCTTTGAGGAGATTGCGTATAAATGTATGTTTAGTATTTATGTGCATATGTAGTATATGAATAAAGAGAAAGGAGAATTAAGAGAGAAACCCCTGGGCCTATGTATCAGTATGTATGTGTATGTCTATTGAGAGATTGTGTAGGCATGTTTGTTTAGTATACATGTGTGTATGTAGTATATGAGGGAGAGGATCTAGAGAAGGGACTATGCAACTATATATGTATTCATATGTGTATATATGTTTGAGTGAATGTCTGTTGAGAGATTATATATATATGTGTTTTTAGTATTTATGTGTGTATGTAGTATATGAATAAAGAGAAAGGAGGATTAAGAGAGGAATCCCTGGGCCTATGTATGTGTATGTCTATGGAGAGATTGTTTAGGCCTGTGTATATAGTATACATGTGTGTATGTAGTATGTGAGGGAGAGGATCTAGAGAACTATGAGGACTATGCAGCAATATCTATATGTATGCATATGTGCATGTATATTTAGGTGTGTGTCTATGATTGTATATGTGTGCGTATGTAGTATATGGATAGAGATAAAGGAGGATTAAGAAAATAACCCTGCATGTGTATTTATGTGTATGTCGGTGGAGAAATTGTGTAGGTCTGTGTATTTAGTATCCATGTGTGTATTTAGTATGTGAGGGAGGGAGAGGATCTAGAGAAGGGACTATGAATCTATATATGTATGCATGTGTGTATTTATGTGTATGTATATTTAGGTGTGTATCTATGGAAAGATTGTGTATATGTAGTATGTGAGTATGTGAATAAAGAGAAAGGAAGATTAAGACAATAACCCCTGTGTGTGTATCTAAGTGTATGTCTATAGAAAGATTGTGTATGTACGTGTATTTAGTATATAGTAGATGAATGGTGAGAAAGTCGATTGTGTAAGGTATGTGTATTTTATGTGTGTGTGAGAGTGTGTGTAAATGTAGTATGTAAATAGAGAGAAGAGGATTAAACTAAGGGCCTTTATATTTGTATCTATGTGTATGTCTATGGAGGGGATTGTGTAGGTCTGAGTATTTAGTATATATATGTGCCTATGTAGTATGTGAAGGGAGAGAGAGGAGGATCCAGAGAAGGACATGTATATGCATGCATGTGTGTACATATATTTAGGTATAGGTCTATGGAGATATTGTATATCTATGTGTATTTTATACATGTGTATGGGATATGAATATAGAGAGGAGGATCAAGAGAAGAGCCTATGCATCTATATGTATATGTCTAGAGAAAAAGGAAGATTAAGAGACGGGTATGTGTATGGAGGGATTGTGTATGTATGTATATTTAGTGTATGTGTGTATATGTAGCATGTGAATAGAGAGAAAGGATTATGGGAAGGGCCTATGCATCTATATGTATGTGTATGCGTATGTGTATGTATATTTAAATACGTGTGTATGGAGAGAAAGGAGGGTTAAGAGGAGAGCCTATGTATGTGTATATAAATGTATGTCTATGGAGAAATAGTATATGTGTCTATGTTTAGTGTAATATACATGTGTGTATATTGTATGTGAATGGAGAGAGAGGAGGATCAAGAGAAGAGCCTGTGTCTATATATATGTGTATGTCTGTAGAGGGATGTGTATGCATTTGTATTTAGTATATATGTGTGTATATAGTACATGAATGGAGAGAGAGGAGGATTAAAGGACGGATCTATGTATCTGTCTATGGAGAAATTGTGTATGTATTTGTGTTTAGTGTATATGTGTATATGTATTATGTGAATGGAGAGAAAGGAGGATCTAGATATACGCATGCATATATGTGCATTTATGTATATGTATATGTAGAGAAAGGAGGATTAAGAGGACAGCCTATGTAATGTGTGTTCAGAATATGTGTGTATGCAGTATGTATGGAGGAGAATCAAGAGAAGAGCTTGCTTATGTGTATGCGTATTTATGTGTATTTAGTATGTATATAGAGAGAGGAGGATTAGAAGAGCCTGTACATGTGTATGTATGTGTATGAAGACACTGTGTATGTATGTGTATTTGGTGTGTGTGTAGGTAGGGAATGGAGAGGATTAAAGGAAGAACTTACGCATGTGTATGTGTAGGTGTGTGGAGTAAGGGTATGGAGAGAGGGGGATTAGGAGTAAAGCCTATGCATGTGTATTAGGAGTAAAGCCTGTGCATGCGTATAGTTTTCAGTATATTTCTGTGTATGTGGTATGTGTATGAAGGGAAAGGAGGGTTAAGAAAAGAGTATACGTATGTATTTAGGTGTATGTGTATCTGTATGTCTATAGTATGTATTTGAAGAGAAAAGAGGAGCAAAAGAAGTATCTGCGTATACATCTTTACTTAGGTGTATGTGTATGGAAAGATTGTATAAGTATGTATCTTCAGTAAACGTATGTAGTAAGTATGGAGACAAATGAGAAGTAAGAGAACAGCCTATGCCTGTATGTTTGTGCATGTGCATGTGTATGTTTGTTAGGTTTAGGGGTATGTGTATTCATGCATATGTGCATTTAACATGTGTATGATGAGAAAGGAGGATTAAGGGAAGAGTCTATGCATGTGTATGTTTTTAAGGTGTATATGTACGTATATGTGTACATACTATATGTATATAGTATGTTTTGGGAGGGAGAGGTCAATGGAAAGGAGAAAATGTGCATTTTTCTGTGTATGCATTCTGTATATTTATGTGTACCGTTGGCCTACATATTCATAGAGTTTGCATCCACGGATTCAACCATCCACAGCTTGAAAATATTATTTATTTATTTATTTATTTATTTACTTTGCTTATATACCGCTGTATCTCAAGCCCGAAGGCGACTCACAGCGGTTCACAAACAGTAGAAACAGTAGAAACAGCAGTGGTTCCATACAACATATAACAATTGACTTAACACATTATCCATAAATTACCAATAAGCAATTACAATGCACAATTATTACAAAAAGCAACCGTACCCAATCTTCTCATCATCCAAGCGTAGTGCAGGTTCGTCGTCCATTGTTCCATTCCTATGTTCCATTACCAGATTGCACTAAATTACTCAAACGCCTGCACAAACATCCAGGTCTTCACCTTTGCGGAATACCATTAGAGATGGTGCTAGTCTAATGTCCGTAGGAAGGGCGTTCCACAGCCGAGGAGCCACCACCGAGAAGGCCCTATCTCTCGTGCCCGCCAGCCGAGCTTGAGAAGCAGGCGGGATCGAGAGCAGGGTCAAAATAAAAAAAAAAACAAACCTCAATTTTATACACAATAATATTTTAAATAATTGAAATAATTCTCTTATCACTTGTATAAATTAGGACCTCCATTTCATCTGTAAAGTTCCCAATCCAAAATCAACACACGTTTTTGAAGTGAACTATTTAGATATGTCATGTATTCTGCAGGCAAAACACTGAGGCCAACAGATGCTTTTTGATGATAACTTTGGGCTCAGCAGGTTGCAAGTTTTCAGAATGTCTACTTCAGAAGCTATTAATTACTTCATATTGGCTTGGATGTGAGTATTGGTTCCAGAGATATGACATAGAAAATAGCACTTTTGTATTAACATGCACATTCAACCATAGTTAGAAATTTTAGGAAAAAAACCCATTACATATAGATCAGGCAGGCATGGGCAGATTTTGGCCCTCTGGGCTTTTTGGACTTCAACTCCCACAATTCCTAACAGCTGGTAAGCTGTTAGGAGTTCTGAGAGTTGAAGTCCAAAACTCCCAGAGGGCTGAAGTTTGCCCATATCTGGTATAGATGCACCCTTGTATTTTTGAAAATAGCAGACGTAGAGCATGGCCTCTTAAATGTTTTCCGCTTGTGATCCCTTTCTGCCCAAGAAAATTTTACATTGCCCCAAGTATTTAGGTATGGTATATAAAATAGGTATAAAAATAATTTACTGATAATAAATCAGCATTTGCAAGGCTTGCTAAACAGGCTGATTTTCCTTTTTATGAAGTACAGCTGAAGCATCTTCTGCAGAGTCCACTGTAAACACTGCACAACAGAGTCATGCTAGTAGATGACATTCAAAAATCTTCCACTGTTGCCAAATTTTTCATGATCACAACATTGAGCTTAGAGGACCCCATTTGTATGTTTTTTTTATATTCTTATATTTTATGCTAAATGTTTTTAACAGCATTTTATGATTGTTTTATTTGTTTATAATTGTTGAGGCATCAAATTGTTGCCAACTATGAACCGTCCTGAGTTGCCTCTGGGCTGAGAAAGGCGGTATATAAATGTGGCAAGCGAATAAATAAATGCCTCTAGACCATGGCCATACAGCCCAAAAAAAACCTACAACAACCCAAATAAATAAATAATAAATTTGGGTTTGGAACCCACATGTTAAGAAGCCGTGATCTAGAATAAACATGAGCATTATTCTTGGAAAATGGTGCTCAAAACCTCTAGACTAGGATTTTTATTTTCCTTTCTCTGGCAGGAATATCAACAGAGTTCTTGTCAGTCTCATGGGAGGAAATAGGTTTTCATCGATTTGCCCGTTCATTCTCTTCGGCTTCTAAGGATCTCCAGAAGGTGTGGTGGATTTCTAGAAATGGTTGGATAGTGCCATAGGAGGAGAAATCCCTAAAAAAATTCCCCATTGGTGGAATCCTCCACTGGATTTTGGACCTGTCTGTAAAGAAGATAACTTCTTCCATTGCATCTAATTAGGATTGACTCATCAGTTCCTAAACCCTTAAGCCTGTTAATTCTTTTATAAACAAGCCTCCTATGTAGGATTTGCACATAGGGCTGCACAACCTTTTCTAGCTGCTTCCACTCCCATTGTGTCATAAGATTAAAGTCGTGTAACATGGATTTGCTGTAACATGGTGCTAATAACGATCTCTGGCATATGCAGTTGTCTTCCTAAGCACAGTTAGAACAAGTCCAACCTTCAATTACTCAGCTGCTTTTTGAGCAAGCGGGTATTATTATTTATTATTTATTTATTTCTTATACTTGTATACTGCCGTTTCTCAGCCTGACCGGCGACTCAACGCGGTTTACAACAAGGATAAAATCAACAACAATATACAATGTAAAACCACAAAGGCATAAGATACAATATTAATCCAACAATAAACAACACAATGCATCTCATAACTATTATATTAGGAGAGTGTTTCTCAACCTGGGGATTGAAACCCCTGGGAGGGTTGCGAGGGGGTTTCAGAGAGGTCGCCAAAGACCATGAGAAAATACGTATTTCTGATGGTCTTAACCCCTTTGGCAGAGAAGCCTGAAGATCTTTCCATCAGTCTTTCTCTTCCTTTTGGTGTTGGTGAACTACAAGTCCCAGAATTCAAAAACATCCCCCCCCCAACCCCACCAGTATTCAATGTTGGCCATGTAGGTAGTATGCCAAATTTGGTGCAGATCCATTGTGGGCTGGGTTCAAAGTGCTCCTTGATTGTAGGTGAACCACAAATCCCAGCAATTACAACTCCCAAAGTCTATTTTCCCCAAACTCCACCAGTGTTCACATTTGGCCCTATTGAGTATTYGTGCCAAGTTTGGTCCAGATCCATCATTGTTTGAGTCCATAGTGCTCTCTGGGTGTAGGTGAACTATAACTCCAAAACTCAAGGTCAATGCCCTCGAAACCCTTTCAGTATTTTCTGTTGGTCATGGGAGTTTTATGTGCCAAGATTGGTTCAATTCCATTGTTGGTGGAGTTCAGAATGCTCTTTGATTGTAAGTTAACTATAAATCCCAGCAACTACAACTCCCAAATGACAAAATCAATCCCCGAACCTCACCAGTATTAAAATTTGGGCATATCAGGTATTTGTGCCAAATTTGATCCAGTKAATGAAAATACATCCTGCATATCAGATATTTACATTACAGTTTATAAGAGTATCAAAACTACAGTTATGAAGTAGCAATTAAAATAATTTTATGGTTGAGGATCACCATAACACGGGGAACTGTATTAAGGGGTCGCAGCATTAGGAAGGTTGAGAACCACTATATTAGGATGTTAACTTGGTTGCATTTCACATGTTTTAACTGTGAAACTCCTATGCAAGCTAAAGCCTGGAATGGAGAATTGTGTCATCTTCCATTAACTCTAGATAACACGGGCAATGATGAAACAGTACAACTGTAGCCTGATAACAACTGAAAGATTACAGATTCCTCATTAAAGAGTAACATTAAAGAGTAACATCTTTTCTCTTTTTGAGGGAAAAGGGTGCATATGTAAAAAAATCAAATCAATGTTAATTTCAATTTCAGCAGTTATTAAGGATTTTAATAATTAAATTCACTGCTGTTCTTCTATATTCAGTAGGCATATTAAAGCTCCCTGGTTGTGCAGTGGGTACAACTGCTCAGCTGCTAAACTTACTCACCGAAAGGTTGGCGGTTCGAATCCAGGGAGCGGGGTAAGCTCTCGCTGTTAGGCCCAGCTTCTGCCAACCTAGCAGTTCAAGAACATGCAAATTTGAGTAGATCAATAGGTACTGCTTCTGCAGGAAGGTTATGGCGCTCCATGCAGTCATGCTCACCACATGATCTAGGAGGTGTCTACGGACAATGCTGGCTCTTCACTGCGCTTTAACTCAACTTGTTTTAAGTTGTTTTGGATATATTGTTTATATTTCTATAATTGAGTACAGCATACTTTTCATCTGCTTTTGCTTGTATACAGTGCTGGAGTGAATGTATACAAACATTATTTGATGCAGGGAGATAATACAGGTATTTTGAACGGTTCTGCCCCAGATTACCTGTCCGAACGTATCTCCTGCTGTGAACCATCACGAAGCTTAAGATCATCAGGAGAGGCCCTGCTCTCGATCCCACCACTCTCGCAAACGCGGTTGGTGGGGACGAGAGACAGGGCCTTTTCGGCAGTGGCCCGCCATCTGTGGAACTCTCTCCCTAAGGATATCAGGTTGGTCACCTCCCTCCTGTCCTTTAGAAGACAACTTAAGACCTGGCTCTGGGGCCAGGCGTTCGATTAGAGGCCAATGGCAATAGGAAAATGAAATTTGGATTTTGTGACATTGATTCTCCCAGCTCGGCTTGGTATTACAGGCACGTTAAACTATTAATTTATTGTTAAATTTTACTGATGATGTTGTATAATGTTTTAAAATGATTTTATTGTAAGTTGTAGTCTTTATGGTATTTATGTTGTTAGCATCCTCTGATGCTCAGGTGAGGCCGCGCTGAGTCCCCCTTGTGGGGAGAAGGGCAAGATATAAATATATGAAATAAATAAAATAAATAAATAATTTATTATAGCAAACATTGTTGATATTAACCAGAAAGGCAGACCTGAGTGCTAGAGTCATTGTCAAAAACTGTCAAAGGAAAGAAAATATGTTGAGAAATCATGCACAGAATTGTAGAAACACTAGAACTGTTCATATTTCCCCCTCTTTATAATAAGGATATGGAGATGACATGATTTCTCATTAAGCATCTTTCATATTCTAAATGCATTACAATGTTATAATAGAGTCATAGAATTGTAAAGATGGCAGTGAATATAGGCATACTACCCACTGATATTCATAGCTAAAACATTTCTGACAGATGCTGCTGGCGTCTGCTTAAAAATCTCTGACAAAGTTAAGTATGTAATTAACAAAAATATAATGACATATATTATGATATCCAATGTGTTCGCAATATTAGTACTCCTTTCTTTGAAGCAGAAGTACTTCTAGGTCTCAGACATAATTGCCAAGAACGTTCTGTCTCTTAAGAACAGCTTGAGACTATGTTGGCCACAATTCTATATGTGCATCTACATGAATGCAGTTTGACTCCACTTTAACTGCCATGGGTCAGTACTATGGAATTCTGTGAGTTGTAGTTTGGTGACACACCAGTCCTCTTTGGCAGAGAAGGGAAGAGACTTTGCAAAACTACAGCTCCCGTGATCCCATGTGGACAATTTCAACAGAAAGGAGGAAACCATGAAGGAAGAAACCATGAAAATGAGAAAAATCTGGCTACCAGTATTAAATAACTCTAAAATCAGGACAGTAAATAAAAAGGAACACTCAAAAAACAGGGGAATTCCAGATAAGAATCAATCAGGGACAGCTAACACCTCCCAACAAAGGATCTTCCAGGCAGCAACCAGCCAGGCTTTGAAGCTTCAATGCTAATGAAGGTGGCCAATTGCAACATTCACACTTACCTCAAACAGAGAAGAGTTCTTTCTCTCACCCTGGACATTCCACAGATATATAAACCTCACTTGCCTAGTTTCCAACAAACCTCTCAATCTCTGAGGATGCCTGCCATAGATGTGGGCGAAACGTCAGGAGAGAATGCTTCTGGAACAGGGCCATACAGCCCGGGAAAAAATACAGCTATTCAGTGATTTCAGCCATGAAAGCCTTTGACAACACATTAAAGTAGTCTTAACTGCATTGATTAAGCAATGTAGATGCGCCCCTGATTTGATAAACTCAGTTGTTCTTTCCTTCTGCCCTCAAAGATAATTGCCAGATAACTGTTATGATAAAAGTTTAGGTTGTATTTTAAGTTTCTGTTCAGACTATTTCCCATTCTTATAGAACAGTAAAAGTTTCCCTGCTCCCATCATGGAAATATTGGGACTGACAGGAAACCTAATTTCTATTCCTTCCAAATAACACTTATTTTCAATGTATTGTCGAAGGCTTTCATGGCTTGTTGTTGTAGGTTTTTCCGGGCTATAACATGGCCATATAGCCCGGAAAAACCTACAACAACCCAACACTTATTTTATTTCAGTTTGTGGTTAGGTTTCAATAACATTTCAAATATGCATTGCCAACTATAGCTGAAACTTTTATTAATTTCTGCAGAATGTAGGACAAGTCCCAATTCAATTATATTAATAGCTTGTCAGGATGCCCTTCTCAAGAAGAGTCAGAAGAAAAGATGTGTTTTTAGTTTTTCATAACCACTTAGTTGCCTCTTTAATTGTGAAATAAGATGCGAGTTTGGTTTTTGTGAAAATATACATAGAGAACTATTAAGGAACTGCACCTGTCGTTGGGAACTATTATGAGTTTCTTATGTGATCAGTTATATAGTGTTCTGCCAATAAAGCCTAATTATACATAAAGGACCTTTTTTTAAAAAAATGTAATGCACTTAAAATCATCCATTAGCAAAAGTTCTGTGGGTGAGATATAACCTGTAAAAAACGAAAATACTGTACAATAATGAAAGAAAGTAGTTACTAAAGATATAAACCCAAGGTAGAAATGGCAATAGATGATTAAATATTTCATTCTATAAAAACAAATTAAAAGCAAGCAGCGGTATATTTGTCATGGAGGCTAATGGGACTCTGGAGATTTTTTTATTAATTGAGCAGTTAATTTTAGTTAAATGAAATTCACAGCATAGCCTACAGTAACATTATCAGTCAGTAGGTGGTAGCTTACTGTAATCACCTCAAAGGAAGCTATTTATTTTTTTAGTGGGCCTCCAGGTAGCTCCATTTACTGTTTCCCTTTACAGAATCCCAAACCCTTTAAGAGAGATTTCAAGGGAGAATGTATCTATACTGTAGAATTAAGGCAAGTTGACACCACTTTAATTGCCATGGTTCAGTGCTTTGGAATCGTGGGAGTTCTAGTTTCATAAGGTATTTTGCTATCTCTAAAACACTGCTGGTGCCTCACCAAAGACAGCTGCCACAATTCCTTAGCATTGAACCATGGCAGTTAAGGTGGTGTCAGATTAATTCTACAAGTGTTTGTGTCCCTTGTGCAGCTGGGTAGGTCTGCTAATTATCCTGTAATACGTTTTAAATGTATTCAGTATATATTGATATAAACATTGTAAATGACTTGTGCCATTGACTGGGTTTGAGCGGCATTCCATGTAATTACACTACAATTTCTATTTATGGTAGTTGTTGTGGATGTGACATAGCTCTTGTGGGTAGACCAGTTTAAATATGAGCACACATTATATAATTCCTAATGATGGAAATAAAAATGTGTGACTATGTTTTTGTTGAGGCGTTATGATTGTTATACTGTTGTTAATTGTTGATGTTATAATCTATTTTAATTGCATTATACTGTTTTGTGATATTTTGCATTGTTGTGTAAACTGCTTTGAGTCGCCTAAGGGCTGAGAAAAGCGATATAGAAATAAAGTAAATAAATAAATAAATAAATAAATAACCAAGTGATTTATTTCTAAAATGCTTTTATAGTTCTGTTTTTATAGCTTTGGGCCAACCTATTTTTGAAACCGCATCTCCTTCTATGAACCAGCACGGGCTCTGAGATCTCCCAGGGAGGCCCTTCTCTCGGTCCCACCACCATCCTGTTGATGGGGACGAGAGAGAGGGCCTTCTCAGTGGTGGCTCTCCAACTCTGGAATGCCCTCTCTAGAGGTATTAGTTTAGCCCACATTTTTTAAATGGGGCTCTGATCTTGAGTAGACTTCAATGGTTGCATGTGAAGACTGATTGTTTACTCTTGCACGTTAGTTTGTTTATTTATTTATTTACCTTATACTGCCATTCTCAGCCCAAAGGTGACTCAAGGTAGTTTACAGTTGACATAATTAAATGCTCCCAACAACATAAAATATAGTTAAAACATTAACCTATAGTATTAACCATATAAAAACAGTAAAAGCAATAAAAAACAATAAAACACAAGTTAATTGAAGACAGCCAGTTTTATCCTTAGGCACTACTGTGTTTTATAATTTTTTAGATTTTATTCTGTGATGTTATGTGTGTTGGTTGCAGTTATAACTTTATGTTATTGTTTTCACGCTTCTGTATTGCTTATTTTATGTGCGGCACTCTGGAGTGCTTTTGTGAGCTGCCCCGAGTCCCTTTGGGGAGATGGTGGAGGGGTATAAATAAAGTTTATTATTATTTGTTTCCAGGGTGGTAGTGATCAACATTTATCAAGAATTAGCATCATTGTAATCATATCATAGTATTGTGATAGTGAGTTACAAAAATGCCATTGCATTATAATGTGATAGCTCTATTCTACCTGCTCACCAATCCTGAGAGAGAGGTAGTGCTGTCATACTATTATAGCATAATACTACAGCATAATACAATAATATGAATTTTAAAAACTTTTGGTCACCATTTTAGTAGTTACCAGAAAAAGCTTCTGTGTTTCATTTAAATAAACAACCAAATTGGGAAGCATTTTAACAACAATTAAAAGATCGATTTAAATCATAGGGTCACAAAATTGTGTGTATCACTACCAATATCATAATATGTGCTGAGTTGTGACAAGCAATTGAATTGCAATAAATTCACTTTTCCAATATATTATCTATTTCCAAACCTTGCCCTTTAAAAGATATGGGAAGGAGCCCCTTGGTTGCGCAATGGGTTAAACCCTTGTGCCGGCAGGACTGAAGACTGACAGGTCAGAGTTTCGAACCTGGTGAGAGTGCAGATGAGCTCCCTCTGTCAGCTCCAGCTCCCCATGCAGGGATATAAGAGAAGCCCGTACAAGGATGGGAAAAATTAAAACATCTGGGTGTCCCCTGGGCAACGTTCTTGCAGACAGCCAGTCCTCTCACACCAGAAGCGACTTACAGTTTCTCAAGTTGCTCCTGACACACACACAAAAACATATGGGAGAATATATAGTACCAGCTATGTGCATGCAATTTATACTTGTTTTCTATTTTTATGAAAAATTTATAATTTCTGTGGTTGGAAAAGTCATAGAAGAACCTTCAGAAAAATACAGGATGATAGTGATTAGATGAAAGATAATATGGATGCCTTCTTGAAAACAAACTGATAAAATCTAGTGATTGTTCTTGGAAGCATTTACAGTGGAAGCACTTTTTCCTGTTTTACAGCTTTTCGAGTTTGAATCTTGGGGTAAGAATGTTTCTGGAAATTCCTGCAAATTTCCAACACAGCTATTTTTGTGAGTGTTGCAAGACTGTGATGGTTTGGTAGGACAGGAGTGAATTCAAGGACTACTAATATATTTGGAGTTGAAGAGTGAATTAAGATTGAACAAAGACTTCTGTGTTTTGGTCATTGGCAAGAGCTGCCTTTCTATAGCAGTTTCCTCTCTCTGTTGTTCAGATGACTAGTAGTGTTCATGGAATTTCTGGCTTGCTTCATGACTTCTTTTTATAGCAAGTTCGTGTCTAATGCACATCCTTAGAAGATTCCTGGGATTTTTGCTTGAAGGTGGACAAGACTCGGTACAGAATAAACTAGGTGGATAGGGAAATGCGGACATTGTGGTTTTGTGGTGTATTATTGAATAGAACGAATATAATGCAGAATAATGTTATGATGCTAGGGGGAAAAGATCTTCCTCTAACTTGCACGGCATAAATTGGACTCCATATGTAGGGAAATACTAGAAATAGTGATTTTGACCAAGCCATGGAATGCATTCCCATGAAGCTTATACTACTGCAGCTGCAGCTAGAAGAAAAACTTGAAAAAATGCCATTATGACCTGATGCTTCCAATCCATCTGCATTTTTCCATGTAACTGTATGTTCTCATGGTGTAGTTTGCTATAATAAC
This sequence comes from Anolis sagrei ordinatus, assembly GCF_025583915.1. Classification (NCBI taxonomy): domain Eukaryota; kingdom Metazoa; phylum Chordata; class Lepidosauria; order Squamata; family Anolidae; genus Anolis; species Anolis sagrei. The sequence continues at coordinate 330,287,089 of NW_026844366.1, read as the reverse complement.
TTGGGAACAATAGGATTTTTAAAAAAGAAGAGAGATAATTCTATGTTTAGGAATGTGTCATTGGCAATATCCTGACTTTGGTTATTACCCATCTCACTTTTCAAATTGATATCCCCTACTATGGTCTTAGAGCAACGTTTCTCAACCTGGGGGTCATGAGGGGGTTTCAGAGGGGTCATCAAAGACCATCGGAAAACATATTTCTGATGGTCTTAGGAACCCCTTTGGCAGAGAAGGCTGAAGATCTCTCCACCTGACCTTCTCTTTCTTTTTTGGAAACAGACAGCAAATCCTCCCACCAAAAGCCCTCCTCCGCTGTGATTGGGCAGCCTCTCAGCCAAGAGGAGGGCTGTTTCTTGGACTCCAAGCAAGGAGGGAAGAACAGGAGTGTCTGGCACATGGCAGCGTGGTGCACATGTGCGGGCGAGGGAGAGCATGCGAAGCTGGAGGGAGGCTCGTGCCAGGAAGTCCCTTCAAGACATGGGGGTTCTGCGTGAGAAATATGGCCCAATTGTATCATTGGTGGGGTTCAGAATGCTCTTTGATTGTAGGTGAACTATAAATCTCAGCAACCACGACTCCCAAATGTCTAGATCTTTATCCCCCCCCCCCCAAACTCCACCAGTGTTCACACCTGAGTACATTGAGTAGTTGTGCCAAATTTGGTCCAGATCTATCATTGTTTGAGTCCACAGTGCTCTCTGAATGTAGGTGAACTACAACTCCAAAACTCAAGGTCCACCAAACCCTTCCAGTATTTTCTGTTGGTTATGGGAATTCTGTGTACCAAGTTTGGTTTGATTCTATCATTGGTGGAGTTCAGAATGCTCTTTGATTGTACGTGAACTATAAATCTCAGCAACTACAACTCCCCAAATGACAGAATAACCCCTCAACCCCACCAATATTCAAGTATGGGAATATCAAGTATTTGTGCCACATTTGGTCCAATGAATGAAAATAAATCCTGCATATCAGATATTTACATTACAATTCATAACAGAAGCAAAATGACACTTATGAAGCAGCAATGAAAATGATTTTATGGTTGGGGATCAGCACAACATGAGGAACTGTATTAAGGGATGGCACCATTGGGAAGGTTGGGAACCATTGTCTTAGAGAGAAGAAAGTCCATGTGAGAATAGGTGTCCCTTAAGATAGATTTATTGCAAGCTGTAAAAAAATTCATTTTTTTAAGTCATAGATTGTAGTCAACAACTAATTTGAAGCAAGTGGATACCAAGGTTAGATGCTCAGAGCAGGAAGTACTACTTGTGGTCAATTTTGTGAACCAGCAGAGAGGTTTCTGAATAGTTTCCCCCCCGACAAACCTAGCACATTGTAGTAATCAACTCTGAGTGTCAATTAAGGAATTTCTGTCCTCTTGGAAATTCTAGAGTATTTCTTGTCTCTGATGTCAGAATGGCTGCATTGCTGAGAGGAAGAGGCAGGGGGCAAGAGAGGATAAACCCTCCAAGACACCTTCAGGTGGTCAACTGAGGAGAATGACCACTTGACTGGCAGCTGCTGCTCGACATGAGAAGATGGATTAAATTTACGAGGTGGGAAGTGTTTGGGAATTCAGGATTAGATAAATTCAGAGTGGGTGGCATGCAAATGTCGCTTGCTGTAGAAGTCGGTTCCTCTTGATTTTAGAAGACAGTATCTGTTAACTCGACTTATGTAAGTGACCTTTCCTTTGGGGGAACTTTTTACAGTTGGTATTCTTAACAGGCACGAGCAGTCTCTCTTTCTTCTGGTATGTTACATTCATTCCTCCATCACTTTAAAGAGGGGACATTAAACCAGAAAGGATGATTAAAACACCTGGGGTGTGTTGTCAGACATAAAAAATCTGTCATATTCCAACCAGTGGCAGAGACAAAAAATAGTAATGGAGGGGTTGCAATGGTTAGGGGGTACAATAGCTTCAGATAAGGCCACATAGTTGGTGCCAAGCCTGGGCATAAAATGAGCCAAATGTTTGCTTTGAAATAGATGGGGCTTTGCCAAGAATATTTGGTGATGCATTGACTTCATAGTGCAATATGGTTGGGTCTGTTACCAGATTGCTGTCCTCCCTACAGTTGGTACTCCATAGTCCTAAATTATCCACTACAAAATGTCTCCTTTTCAAGGTCATAAATAGAAAATCAGAGCTCAAATGAGTTTTGTTGATACCTTCCTTCTTAAGAGAATGTGTTTTTGTAAACTACCTGGACTTAGTTCCAGGGTTTGTGGCTACTCCTTATTTTTCTGACACATTTTACCTTGCTCTATCATTTGTACCATTAATAAACTAAGGGTTAGTTTCCTGAAACGACCAGGTTTAAGGAGCCCCCCGGTGGCGCACTGGGTTAAAGCACTAAGCTGCTGAGCTTGTTGATCGAAAGGTCGCAGGTTCGATTCCGGGGAGCGGCGTGAGCTTCCGCTGTCAGCCCTAGCTTCTGCCAACCTAGCAGTTTGAAAACATGCAAATGTGAGTAGATCAATAGGTACCGCTCTGGCGGGAAGGTAACGGCGCTCCATGCAGTCATGCCAGCCACATGACCTTGGAGGTGTCTACGGACAACGCTGGCTCTTCGGCTTAGAAATGGAGATGAGCACCACACCCCAGAGTCAGACATGACTGGACTTAATGTCAGGGGACTACCTTTACCTTTACCTACCAGGTTTAAAAACCCATGGCATTGTTTACAATATTATTTTAATATAGTCTAACAGTAGCCATATGAACTATAATACCCACAGCACTCTACAATGCCTGCTTTGACAACATAGCACAAATACATTAAGTCCCACAATTTCCCCCTCCACTCTACATAATACATATGACTTCCTACTCCCCAGGCTGAAATTACCAATACAAAGATTAATCACTTCCTTATTTGTGCCTGGTATATATTAATCTTCTATTTATTTTTTCTTTGCAGAAGATTTCAGTATTCAAAACATCCAAGTATAATATCTTCGTCCTTTAAAAAAAATACTCTATATACTTGAGTATAAGCCAAGTTTTTCAGCCCCCTTTTTAGGTTGAAAAAGCCCTCCTCGGCTTATACTCAAGTCAAGGTTATTTATTATTTTACTCTGTTATTATTATTATTTTATTAGATTTATTATTATTACATTTACATTATTTAACTCTGTTATTAATTTTATTACATTTATTATTTTTCTTTCTTTATTATTACATTTGTTGTTTTACTCTATATATTATTGTTATTACATTTGTTATTTTTCTCTATTATTATATTTATGATTTTACTCTATTATTGTTATTACATACATTACTCTATTATATTTATTATTTTACTCTATTATTACATTTATTATTTTGCTTATTATTATTGTTACATTTATTATTTTACTTTATTATTGGAAGGATACGTAAGCACGTTTATATAGAGTAATGGTTTAATCAGAGTTGACCAGTCTTATCTTAATTACAGTTTTTTGTAAATATTCGAAAACATTTAAACTACTGATGCTTTAATTAATGTAATTTTATTGGTATCTATTTTTATTTTTATTTTTGAAATTTACCAGTAGCGGCTGCATTTCCCACCCTCGGCTTCTACTCGAGCAAATATGTTTTCCCAGTTGTTTTTTGTGGTAGAATTAAGTGCCTTGGCTTATATTTGGCTCGGCTTATACTTGAGTATATACGGGTAACTTAAAAATGTTTCTCAGCCCTTGTAAGATTTACCTATTGACTCCTCTTTAATCATTGGTGACAATTTATCAATTTCAGTTGTTTTAAATATTTTCAAAATCCAATCATCTATCTCCACTTTTTTCCAATTTTGTTAGTACAACATAATGGCTGCCAAAATCATAGAGAGAGCTACTTTGATGTCTTTATACATTCACTGCAGATACCCAAAATAAATGTTCAGGGTGGGAGAAAGAACTTTTGTCTGATTGAGGAAATGTGAATGGTGCAATTGGCCAGGTTGATTAGCACTGAATAGCCTTGCAGCTTCAAAGCCTGGCCAGTTGCTGCCTGGGGCAATCCTTTGTTGGGGGGTGTTAACCTACAAACTAGTATCTACAGACCCACTAAGAAAATCCATCAAATGCTACATTCAGCAAAGGACAAGAGGGATCCTTTCACCTCTGCAGGAGTCTACCACATACCTTGCAGCTGTGGACAAGTCTACATAAGGACCCCAAAATGCATCGCCCAAACATGAATCAAGGAACATGAAATGCACTGAAGACTAATTCAGCCATAGGAGAGCACTTGATGAACCAACCTGGACACAGCATATTACTTGAAAACATAGAAATGCTGGCCCACTCTAAGAACCACCATGTCAGACTACACAGAGAGGCCACTGAAGTCCACAAGCATGTGGACAATTGCAACAGAAAGTAGGAAAGCATGAAAATGAACAACATCTGGCTACCAGTATTTAAAAAAAACTCCAAAATCAGGAAAGTAAATAAAGAGCGAGACTAAAAAAAACCAGGAGAATTCTAGACAATAATCTATCAGGGCCAGCTAACACCTCCCAACAAAGGACTCCCCCAGGTAGCAACCAACCAGGCTTTGAAGCTGCAAGGCCATTTAATACTCATAAAGTTGGCACACTTCCTCAAACAGACAAGAGTTCAATGTATTGTCGAAGGCTTTCATGGCTGGAATCACTGGGTTTTTCCTAGTTCCTTTTTCCTAGTTCCAACAGACCTCACTACCTCTGAGGATGCTTGCCATAGATGCAGACAAAACGTCAGGAGACAATGACTCTAGAACAGTGGTTCTCAACCTGGGGTCCCCAGATGTTTTTGGCCTACAACTCCCAGAAATCCCAGCCAGTTTACAAGCTGTTAAGATTTCTGGGAGTTGAAGGCCAAAAACATCTGGGGACCCCAGGTTGAGAACCACTGCTCCATGGCCATATAGCCCGAAAAAACCTACAACAACCCACTGCTACATGGCCATATAGCCCGAAAAAACCTACAACAACCCAGACAAGAGTTCTTTCTCCCATCCTGGACATCATTCCACAGATATATAAACCCCACTTGCCTAGTCTCCAACAGACCTCACAACCTCTGAGGATGCCTGCCATAGATGTGGGTGAAATGTCAAGAGAAAATGCTTTTGGAACATGGCCATACAGCCCAAAAAACTCACATCAACCCTGTATTTTCTTAGATAATCAATCTGTGTACATCGCCTTGTAGAAGATTTCATGGAGGTTCTAGCATGATATATCATTTAATCCTTTGGTCCACATTCTCTTCGGGTTTTTGGGGGGGGGTGTGTGTTAGACACAGCATAGCTTCATATGTGTGCGCACTATCCGATTCCACTTCTTTGTTTGTTCTCCTGTCTGCTACTGATACCACATTGTTTTTCCTCCTTGTCCACATTTTACTGTATTATATCACAAGGACAGAATGTATTTTGAAATGTTGTTCGGGGCCCCCTTAATGATCACAATCCAAGCATTGTCTGTAGCACCCACTGTGAAGCCCCTATTCAAAGACTAACAGAGCTACTCTGAAATGTTGCTATACATGGATCTTCTAGGACCAGTTGCAAGTGCAATACTTTTATGGTGAATTTGAACATACATGGAAGCAAGCCAGTGACTTTCAAGGGTCATCTTGAATGTGAAAACAGTAATATGAGAATGGTCTTGGCCCCTGGCTGTTTGTCAAGTTGTATGTCTTGTAGATCTTGGAGATTCACAAGTTTGTTGTCTTATTTTAGCAGCTGCATAAGTGACTCAGTCGGCCTAGCAGTCAGTTCAGTGTTGACAAAGCTGCACCTCATTAGGAGAGACCAGTAATTATGCCGGAGTGGACACTGGCTTCCATTTCCTGCCGTCTTGGAATAAATAACCAAAGGAGTGAGTAAATGTCAGGAGTGAGAAAAGAAGTTGGATTATTATTCTGATGGATGTAACAGAGAGTTGGGATGTGCCTGAAATAGAACAGTCTATATGGCCTGCTTCAACCCTGCTGGGGCTATTTTTAAGTACTACTAAAGCATGACCACAGCCTTTCAGGTTACATATCTTGGACAACAGAGACAACAGCATGGTAGGAACTTCATTATTATATCTATTTCAGGGATGGTGGGTGTAGGATGGTTATTAAGTTGGGAGAAACAAAGCTTCATTATTGCTGGTAGTGGTGAGAATGTGAAGATTTGTTTGTCCCTTCCTGAGCTAAAGTCTAAATGGGTGTATTGAATATTGTCATATTTCTTATTATAATTTGAACTCTATGATTTTACCTATCATGTAAGGCATAATAAACAAACAAGGCTATTTAGACAATTTTGAAGTGGAATGGAGAGTGCATTGGGCACACCTTAAGATGTCATTTTACTTGGGTTCCTTCTCTGTCTTTCACAAAGATCAAAGTAATTTTATAATATTTTTACAATCTCATTTTATGTTTATTTTGATCACACAATGTAACAGAGTTTGAAAAACGTTCTGTTCCTGGTTTGAAAGTGTTATTTCCTGTTTAATTGTGCGGTACTTACTTTGAAAGTAGTTGCTAGACTCCAGAAGCTTTGTTTTTGTGGCTGCCACAAACTGTGTTTAATGGTTGAAGTTCTGTGAGATACTCATTGAAAAACTATAGCAAAATGGGCTACAGGGTGTCCCACAAAAACATGTTTTTGCAGTTTAATAAACTTTTTCCATGTTTTTATGATAGAACCAATTAGGAAGTGACATTTATTACCCAGGAACAAAAATCATGTTACACAGTGTTATTATTTTTGAGGGGCACTTCTAGGGCAAGTCTTGTTTATTCCATTTAGAACTATAATTTAGTTCATGTTCTTGTGTTTACCCTGTCTCTTTTCTCCAGTTCTTCCTTTGTTGTCTCTTTAGAGTTAGATTTTATATTGTCAGCTTCTTGAAGCAGCAACCTGCTCTGTTTTACTTTCTAAAACATCGTGGACATTGATGTCACTGTGAACAAAATATACTTTCCCTTGCTTGTAGAGAAAGTTGTTTAATATACTGGGTGTAAAAAAAAACTTTTCTAAAACTTCTCCTTTCCACAATATGGTGTTAGCTTTTTCCTTCATGGAAGGCAGTTGGACTATATCAGGTATGGGCAAGCCCAGGCCCAGGGGACGGATGTGGCCCTTCCTATCCTTCCTTCCTTCCTTCCTTCCTTCCTTCCTTCCTTCCTTCCTTCCTTCCTTCCTTCCTTCCTTCCTTCCTTCCTTCCTTCCTCTCTCCCTCCTTCCCTCCCTTCTTCCTTCCCCCCTCCTTCCCTTCTGTCCCTCGCTCCCTTCCATCCCTTTTGTCTTTCCTTCCTCCCTCCTGCCCTTTCCTCCCTCCCTCCATTCTCTTCCACCCTTCCTTCCACCCTCCCTCCCTCCCTCCCTCCCTCCCTCCCTCCCTCCCTTCCTTCCTTCCTTCCTTCCTTCCTTCCTTCCTTCCATCCATCCATCCATCCATCCATCCATCCATCCATCCATCCTTCTCTTCCTCCCTTTCTTCCTTCCTCCTTTCCTCCTGGGGGATGTTTAGCTTGGAGAAGGTAGAGAGGAAACATGAGAACCATGCTTCAGGATTTAAAAGGGTGTCCCATTGAGGAGGAGGAAGGGGAAAACTGACTTTTTACTGCTCTGGAGACCAGGGCACAGGGAAGCAATGGTTTCAAATGGCAGGGAAAGAGATTCAACTGAAAAGATTAGGAAGAATTTCCTGAGAGTAAGAGCTGTTGAAGAGTGGCATATACTGCCTGAGTGTGTGGTGGAGTCTCCTTCTCTGGAGGCTTTTCCTCAGAGGCTGTCTATCGGGAGTGCTTTGGTTGTGCCTTTTTGAATGGCAGGGGGTTGGACTGGATGGCCCTTATGGGTCTCTTCCAGCTCTAGGATTCTATATCAGGAGTAGGCAATTCAGAGAGGAAAGGGAGGGAGGGGACTTAAGGAGAACCCCCACTCTCCCAGCCCACTCATCCCGCTCCAGCCCACCATGTGGCCCCCAAGTTAGAAAGTTTGCCTATGCCTAGATTAGATGGTCCACGTGGTCTCTTCCAACTCTTTGATTCTAATGTTATATTTTCAGAAATGTTCTTTGCTGCTTAAAGATTTCTGGAACATCTGTCTACCAGTCCAAAATTCTCTGAGAAATATTGAATCATTTTCTTATGATAAATTGAACACATGTCTTGCATAATACATTCAAGCACCTGGATTAGTTCTGAATTTGTTAGTGTAAGTAGGAACTGAAGAGTTAAGCAGATAAATATAATTCTTTTCAGTGTTATTTTGAGCATTTGTATTGCTGAAATATGTTGTGATACTGTCCAAATGCTTAAGCAGTTCAATGTCCCTAACTTTTCAGACAAGATTTGGAGAACGCTCACTACAGTCATCACAAAAGAGAAGTCTGGTCTTGATTTTTTGTTCCGTTTTAGATGTATAGCTAGGGAACGGTGTGTGGGTTTAAATCTCTAACTACTGATTTTCTCTCAAGGACTCATATTTAAAACTAATTTTCAACAACCTACCTGCTTTCCTCCTACTTGTGTTTAAGAGAAGTCTGGCATAGACCTTAAGATCACAAAGAGACTCCCGTTTATTCTTCTGGGTCGCAATAGTATTAGAATATTAGATGATGGGCCTTGTAGTTCAGTGAGACTCAGGACATCTCTTGCTGAGCATTTTAAAGGCCCCTCCCTAAACTACAACCCTTAGAATTCTGCAGGAGGCAGCCACAGGATTTCAGATGAGATACATACTCTCTGCCTACTCTTTCAGCTCTAGTGTGATACTGCTGAGTCCTGCTGCTGCTGTGGTTAGTAGTTTGCTTCTCTTCCATTTGTATAAGTCAGAGGCCACAAAGAAGAAGGGACTGGTTGCATATCTGTAACTGTAGTTCTTCAAGGGTTTCATCTGTGAACTCTCACAACCTCTCCATTCTCCTTGTGACCTGTTTCTCCTTACATCAGTGGTTCTCAAACTGTGGGTCCCCAAGTGTTTTGGCCTACAATTCCCAGAAATCCCAGCCAGTTTACCAGCTGTTAGGATTTCTGGGAGTTGAACATCTGGGTACCCACAGGTTGTGAACCACTCACTGCCTTACATCCTTAGATGCTGCTTCAGTGTTCACGAGACTGAGGGTTTAATCAGGAATTGAGGGGATAACATACCCAAGGCTAGGTGTGGTTCCAACCAAAAAGCTTACGTAGTAACTTCAAAAATTTCCAAACAATGCACTACCTAGGTGCAGATAACCCATTTGTGTGAGTTCACAGGTAATCACTCAAAGAACTAGTTGTGGAACCTGTCCTTTCAAATGACTATTGATAACAAGTTCCTTTGTTCATTCTTATTTTATGATTGAACTAGTTTAAGTCCTTGGCGTTACCCAGGTACACATTTTCTAATGGAGCGAATCAGAAAATTTATAAAGCTAAGAATGAGTATTTCTCATAAAGAACATTAAAAAATGCATCCCCCAGCACAGTGGTTCTCAATCTGCGGGTCCCCAGGTTTTGGTCTACAACTCCCAGAAACCCCAGCTAGTTTACCAGCTGTTAGGATTTCTGGGAGTTGAAGGCCAAAACATCTGGGGACCCACAGGTTGAGAACCACTGCGCAACACTGGGTAGATAAGCTAGTTAGTAATAAATGGTTGTTTTGAGTGTGTCACTCTCTCTCAGCCTTACAATCTCAGAGAAAAATGCAGACAATCCCCTTTTAAATAAATTCTTAAATTGTTTTCATGAGTGTGCCAGTCTTTTGCCCTTTAATCACACTCTCTCACCCTCATTACAAGTTTTGTCATCTCCCCCGCCCCCTTCAAAATGTATTTTAATACATTGATTGCTTCCTTGACTGGTGAAGAACTGCTGGCCATAGCCTTCAGGTTTTTGCCTCATAGGCATTTCATGGCCTAACTCCCTAAATGGCACCACATTTGGCCTTTCCTTGGAAGTCATAACAATCTCTTAGCCTCAGAGCAAGGTGCAGGCACACATCTACATGCAGGCACACAAAATATAAATCCTCATTAAATTGGTGATTTTCTTTTGGGGTAGATGTCCCAATTTTGGCCTTCAAGGCTGTGTCATTTGCCTCGTTGTAGGCCTCATTTTGTGGCTTTAATAAAGAATACTATTTTGTCTGCCAGTAGCCAATCCTTTCTATCTATAGCAGTGGTTCCCAACCCTGGTCAAGGGATCACTTCACCAGGGACCATTCTCCAACATTAGTACCAAAAGGGTTACAAATCAGTTTTTGGTCAACTTTAGATTTGGTTTGGTTATTTGGGGTGCTAATTCAGAAAATTGCATTGGATGGACCACATCAGCTCTTGTTTCTGATACCGAACACATGCCATCCAGTGGTCGCCATCTGCTTGCCCACAGAAAACCATATTTAATAATCTAGAACTGATCTAGTAGTAATCTTTTGTAGGTAGCCCGCCTTTCCCCTCCCGACATCCCTGTTGCCTTGACATTATAAGAGGGTTTTGTGAGACCAGTTGCTTTTGTTGCTGTATGGTTTCTAGGCAATGGTGTAGCAATTGTGAGGCAGCAGACCATATTTTCATTCTTGCAGACCACTGGTGGTCCACAGACTACAGGTTGAGAACCACTGATCTATAGACTGCCCCTTGTGTTTGCATCTGAGCACTGCATACATACATATCTATAGACCAGCAGCTAATGTTTTCTATACACTGCCCTCTTGTGGTTGCATCTGAGTGCTACTTACATATTTTTTACGTTTTGGGGTTGCTTTTGTAGTTCAAACCCCTAAATTATTTTATGTTGGAATACGAAGTATGTGTATGCCAAGTTTGGTCCAGATCCATCAAGCTTTGTAGCGGCCTTTGTGGATCAAACAAACATACTTTGACTTTTGCGTATATCGATGTTTGCAGTGTTCACCCTAGAGGTATTAGAAGGAAGAGACATGAATTTAGATAACAGTACAGATTGCTTTAATATATATTTCATGCATTGTTTATGATCCTTAATACATTGGCTAGCATATTATTTAGTTAAGAGTTATAGCCTGCTTTTTCCCCGACAAACTCAGTGTATCACACATGGCTCTCTTTATCTTCATAATAACTGTCCTGTGAAGAAGGTCACACTAATAGACAGTGACTCGCTCAAGGTCACTGAATCTATTTCATGGTTCAGGGGGGAAGAGCACCTGAATTTCCCAAGTGCCAGTCCATCACTCTAATGACTACACTCTCCTGGTTCTCATGCAGAATATTTACTGCAAGGGTCTCAGCGGTGAGTGGGAAATCTTGTGGGGTAGAGCAGTTTTGAGTCATGTGATCTGGTTGGATTCTAAGTTCTGCTGTATGGGCAGAACTATGTATTATAAGAAGCACGATTTGCCATTGAAAGTGTCAGCCATCTGGTAGTTTATTCCACCTTCTGTCAATAATATGTGATACATCTCACCTTGTATTTTGGCATAATGATGCTGAATGTTTCCCCATCAGTGCCAGACAATGTTGTGGAATTAGAATGACGCTCAAGTTTGAAAAATTCCATTTTCAAAAGCAGCTGCATTGTTCTTATAGGGATTTTTTCTGGGAAGGGCAAAAAACACCTCATAGTATAAACACACAGAACATATTATAGCCAACTTATGTTATTTGTTGCCTTTAAAGTAAGCATTGCATAATCAATGAGGACAATATTGATTCTAGCTGCCATCCTGATTATTTGAGACTTTGCGAACTCCTCTGAACCATTTTTGTGCAGCAGTTAGGCATTATTTTTTCTCATTAAATATTCTGCCCTATCATAGACATTTCTGAGTAGCCTATTACATTTCTAACAGGCTTAATTGCTTTCTGACACCCAAGAGTGTTAAAAGAATGGAACAGTGTGAGATAACTTTCTAAGAGGCTATTAAAATCTTACTCATTGGGAAAGCTGTTGTACAGGGAAGCACTGGAGTCATTTTTGCACGATGCCTCCTGGGCTGTGTGTTTGAACACCTGTATTCTTTGTCTGTTGCAGAATTTGTGCCTGTGAGCCAACATGGTTGGTAGCCCTATGGGCATGATACTCTGATCCCGCCACCCCCAGCTTGGGGGAATCGAGCACTCGCAAAAGGGAATGTTACGGTGGACAGTGCATTTAGAAGGTGGGCCCCGGAGAGTGAACCACGCGGCTGTGGCTGTTGGACACAAAGTCTACTCTTTTGGAGGCTACTGTTCTGGGGAAGACTATGAGACACTGCGACAGATTGATGTTCATGTATTTAATGCAGGTAAGACTCATTCTTGAGATCAGAGAAGCTGGCACTCTTAATATGCATGATCATTTTTTTTAGAGTGTCATTGTTTCTTTTTCCAGAATTGTGGATGTATAAATGCAAGGTGCATGTTCTGTCAAGCAGAGAATAACTGTTTGAGTTACCCTAAATGAGTGGTACTCAACCTGTGGGTCCCCAGATGTTTTGGCCTTCAACTCCCAGAAATCCTAACAACTGGTAAACTAACTGGGATTTCTGGGAGTTGTAGGCCAAAATTCCTGGGGACCCAACATAGAATCATAGAATCATAGAATCAAAGAGTTGGAAGAGACCTCATGGGCCATCCAGTCCAACCCCCTGCCAAGAAGCAGGAATATTGCATTCAAATCACCCCTGACAGATGGCCATCCAGCCTCTGTTTAAAAGCTTCCAAAGAAGGAGCCTCCACCACAATCCGGGGCAGAGAGTTCCACTGCTGAACGGCTCTCACAGTCAGGAAGTTCTTCCTAATGTTCAGATGGAATCTCCTCTCTTGTAGTTTGAAGCCATTGCTCCATTGCGTCCTAGTCTCCAAGGAAGCAGAAAACAAGCTTGCTCCCTCCTCCCTGTGGCTTCCTCTCACATATTTATACATGGCTATCATATCTCCTCTCAGCCTTCTCTTCTTCAGGCTAAACATGCCCAGCTCCTTAAGCCGCTCCTCATAGGGCTTGTTCTCCAGACCCTTGATCATTTTAGTCGCCCTCCTCTGGACACATTCCAGCTTGTCAATATCTCTCTTGAATTGTGTTGCCCAGAATTGGACACAATATTCCAGATGTGAGGGGTAGAATAGAGCAGAATAGAGGGGTAGCATTACTTCCTTAGATCTAGACACTATGCTCCTATTGATGCAGGCCAAAATCCCATTGGCTTTTTTTGCCGCCACATCACATTGTTGGCTCATGTTTAACTTGTTGTCCACGAGGACTCCAAGATCTTTTTCACACGTACTGCTCTCGAGCCAGGCGTCCCCCATTCTGTATCTTTGACAACTACTGCCCTAGAGTATAAAAAGTGATGTTTTGACCTGTTTTGAACATCCAGGAGAAATCATACTACATCCACACTGAAGTCACTCCACTGATTGGCAGTTAGTTTCCAGGCAAAGTTCAAAGTGTTGGTGTTTACCTTTAAAGCCCTACCTGGTTTGGGTCCAAGTTACCTATTGATCACCTTCTCCCATACAATCCACTCCAAACACTTAGGTTTTCTGGGGCACAACTACTCCAACCAGTCAGAACCTGACTGGTGACTGTCCCCCAGAGGACCTTTTAATTGACCCCCCAAGAATGTGGAACGACCTGACGGAAGAACTCTGACAGCTAAATGAGCTGTCGAAATTTAAAACACATTTGAAGACTTGTCTCTTCCTGCAGGCTTATGCAGCTAGTTTTAATCATGAATTTTAAACTTGCATTTTGTATTCACTATATTTTAATCTTTGTTCTGTGTATTTTAATATATGTATTTAGTAGAAATACATTTTAATATGTGTATTTTATATAATGATTGTGTGTCTAGCTGTGCTGCAACCTGCCTCGAGCAATGAGGGGAAGGGGGTAAGAAATATCATAATAATAATATTAATAATAATAATGACTCTGACACATTCAAAGGCGGCAGCACAATTGTCAAGAAGCAATTGGAAACGCTTGCATGGTACGAGGATTTAAAGCTCAAACTGCAAAGTCTCTGGCACAAGCCAGTAAAAGCGGTCCCAGTGGTGATCGGCACACTAGGTGCAGTGCCTAAAGACCTTGGCCTGCACTTAAACACAATCAGCGCAGACAAAATTACCATCTGCCAGCTGCAATAGGCCACACTACTCGGATCTGCACACATTATTTGCCGATATATCACATAGTCCTAGACACATGGGAAGTGTCAAGTGTGTGATCCAGTACAACAGCCAGCATAGTGATCTTAGTGATCTTGTTTGCTGTGTACTAATCTTGATGTGTATCTAATAGTAGTAGTAGTAGTAGTAGTAGTAGTAGTAGTAGTAATAATAATAATAATAATAATAATAATGTCATCAACTCCAGGGTAGCTTCCAATGAGTCATCAGATTTAGATGAGATCATTGAGAATTTAAAAGTATACCAAGCTAGAATAGTCCCTCAACTGATTCACATACAACATATAATACATGTGCATTGCATGGTGGAAATTATGTATGTATGTATGTTGTGGCATCAACTTGTTGCCAATCTCTACACTGCCTTGAGTCGCCTTCGGGTTGAGAAAGGTAGGATAAAAATGCTGTAAATAAATAATAACTGTTTATGAGCCATTTACCTTTGTAGGGCAAAGTTTTCAGGGAAGCAAGACTTTGGGATTTACAGTTCACTTACCAAGATGATGTATGTTTGTTTTGGGAAAGGTGTATCCCATGGAATGAATCACTAGTAAAGAAGTCATTTGTTCATAATGAAATATAAATGAAATCATAAATTATATTGGAGGAAAAACAAAACATTTATTATGAAAGCCAAGTTCTTTTATCATAAAAACAGTCAACCATATACACCAGCAAAAAAAAAACAAACAAAACACAACAAAACATTTCACACATTTGCTGCCAAAAATGCAGAGGAGGTCCCTTTGTTGTTGTTAAATTTCTTGCTCTATTGGCTCAGAAATGTTTTTAAAAATTCAGACATGTTCTTTCCAACAAACAAGCTGGACAAATATCTTCATCATTTATACAGCGAACACAACTGTGAGTGGCAGAATTTAAATTATTTTAAGACTATTGTAAGCAAGAGTATGCGAAAGGCCTTCATATTGGTAACTCAGTAAGAATCCCTAAGTAATAAGAATCTGAGGATGGAGCAAATATTAAGATTTGAAACTAGCCAGTTGTTTGTTGAATATTGTAAATGTGAAGTAAAATCTATTAAAATGAAACCTGTTCATAGTTCACATTAATTCAGGTTAAGAAAACAAGCTGGCTTTTATCTGTTTTGTTACATGTTGGTTCATGCTGATATCATGCTTACAGTTTGGGGCACCCCAAGCAGTTCAAAGAAGGTATAAAAAGCTATTTAATCCAATTGATAAAGCTGAGAAGCATCATTAGTTAGTAGCAGGAGCCTCCGGGTGGCTCGTGCTGGCTGAAAGGTCGGCGGTTCAGATCCAAGGAATGGGGTGAGCTCCTGTCTGTCAGCTCCAGCTTCCCATGTGGGAATGTGAGAGAAGCCTCCCATAGGATGGTAAAACATCCAGGCGTCCCCGGGGCAACATCCATGCAGACAGCCAATTCTCTCACACCAGAAGCTACTTGCAGTTTTTCAAGTCGCTCCTGACACGGAAAAAAAAACCCAAAACAACAACAACACCACACAAAGAATAATGCTTTCATGCTTCATTCTGCATCTCAGAAGTTGCAGCTTCTAAAGTCGTGGCAAACTTAGGAGTTCAAGAAGGAATGGCACAATACGACCTAGGTGCAGCTGAGCCATATAGATGCCCAATTAAACTAGTCTTAAACTGGAAATTCCTTTTTTTAAAAAATGTGACAGACTTTTGGCAGCAATGAAATATAGCTGAAGTTTTACAAACTAATTGCACGTTTTCCTTTTCTCTCCTCTGGTCTGTGACAATCAAAGAGTATCCTTCTAACTTTTTTCCTCCATGGAGGGTAGAGTTATTCCTAAGTCAGTGTGTTCTTCAGCCTTCACATTTGATAGGTAGCTTGATGATCTTTGTCGTAACATTTGCTTCATTACAGTGTTCCCAGGCTTTCATAATTTCTGAACAGCTTCTTTACCTACCCTTTTTACTTCTTTTTTCTGCCATATAGGAGACATGGAGTTAATCAGCATAGAGGAGCCAGACCAAATTAGGGTTTTGCAAAGAACCAAGGACTCAAAAACCGGGTGTCTTTTGTCACTTCATATTCCTGGATGGTTCTTAATTTAAGGGATAGCAGTTAAACTAATTTTTTTCTCAACGTAGGTGTAACTGAATGGTTGTATTTATTAGCACCATAGATGTCCCTGCATAGCAGGAGGTTGGACTGGTTTCTTCTAATGCTGTGATTCTCAGTGTGTACACTTTATTTCACATTGAACACAGGAGTCTTTGCAATATTATCATTGACTTTACTCATCTTTTTTTCAATGTAGTTTACATAGGAACTATCAGTATAGAGCTTCTTGGCATACCAGTTTGTTTATAAAAGCTCATTTAATGAAGCTGAATGAACTATAAATTCAGGCATATATCATTTACCGTATATACTCGAGTATAAGCCGACCCGAATATAAGCTGAGGCTTCTGACATGAAAAAAACCCCTAATTTTACCATTAAAAACTGGGAAAACGTACTGACTCGAGTATAAACCAAGGGTGGGAAATGCAGCAGCTACTGGTAAATTTAAAAATAAAAATAGATGGCAATAAAATTGCATTAATTGAAGCATCAGTAGGTTAAATATTTTTGAATATTTACATAAAACTGTAATTTTAGGTAAGATTATCCAACTCTGATTAAACCATTATTTTAGCCTTCTTCAATGTTAATGTAATAAATGCAATAATAATAATATAGTAAAATAATACATGTAATAATAATAATAGGGTAAAATAATAAATATAATAATACAATTAAATAATTAATGTAATAATAATAATAGAGCAAAATAATACATGTAATAATAATATTATAATAATAATAACAAGTGAAATAATAAATAGCTGACTCAAGTATAAGTTGAGGGGGCTTTTCCAGCCTAAAAAAGGGCTGAAAAACTCAGCTTATACTTAAGTATATACCATATATATTTATCCATTTATTTGATATCAGAATAGCTTCTATATTCACATATAGGAATATAGGAAGTGAACACATCCTGGAAGTGTTCCTAGAGGCAGTAGGGACTAATAATTGGTGCATTTTGAAGTCTTTTGAGTTCACTTTGCTTTTTAAAAAATACTCTCAGGGAAGAATGCATACTTGTTTCACAAAATGCTGATTATTTCTTTTTATGTTGCCACTAAACTGAAAATTGCTCTTATATGGAAGAATGGCTACAAAATTCAGTATTAATAGAAGAGGTTATGAAACATGGCATCAGCAGAAAAATTTACTCAGCCAATAAGGGTAGCAATATTGAGTTGCACTTTTTCTGAGCTTTCAAGTTCCCTTTATTGCATACATGAACCAATATAGATGAATCATAGAACCATAGAATTGGAGGAAACCATACAGACTATCCAGCCCAACCCCCTGCTATGCAGGGAAGCACAATCAAAGCACCTCTGAAAGACCTCGAGGGCCATCCAGTCCAACCCCCTGCCAAGAAGCAGGAAAATCACACTCAAAGCACCCCCGACAGATGGCCATCCAACCTCTGTTTAAAAGCCTCCAAAGAAGGAGCCTTCACCAGACCCTGAGGCAGAGTTCCATTGTTGAACAGATCTCCCAGTCAGGAAGTTCTTCCTAATGTTCAGGTGGAATCTTCTTTCCTGTGATTTGAACCCATTGCTCCAAGTCCAAGTCTCTAGAGCAGCAGAAAACAAGCCTGCTCCCTCCTTCTTATGACATCCTTTCAAAAATCACCTTATCAGTTTATGGAAGATACATTTGACTTGAACCATTTGTTTTGCTGGATTTTGACATTCTGTGTGATTAGAAAGCCATTGTCAATAACTTTTTCATTACTTTTTTCCCATTAGTTGATTGCTTTTCTTGTTAATCATCATTTACTGTTGTTGTTTAAATAAATGTGGAGCCTTATTACCCACACACCGCACAGGCTTTCTAACAAACACATTATGCTAGCATGTGTTTTAATTTTGTATGTTCCTGCACATGACAAATGCTTGATGCCAAATTTATTTATTATTTATTTATTTATTTATTTGTTGCATTTGTTGACCACCGCTCTCAGCCCTAGGGCGACTCGCGGCGGTGTACAACATATAAAAACAATTTACAGTAAAGCACACCAAA